>VWZW01006375.1:1359481-1509539 GCA_013397115.1 Edolisoma coerulescens
TCGGGCGACGACCCGCTGTCGTCGGGCGGCAGCATCGAGGTGGTGGACTTGTACCTGCTGCCCGAGCCCTTCTCCGGGCTGATCGCGGGCGAGTTCGGGCCGCTGCTGGTGCTGAGCTGCCGCGTGTGCCTGGAGGAGAAGCCCATCAAGCCCCTGTCCTGCTGCAAGAAGGCGGTGTGCGAGGAGTGCCTCCGGCGGTACCTCAGCTCCCAGGTACTTCCCAGCGGGCGCCGCCGGGGTGTGCTGGGGGGGCTGTGGCCGCATGCTCGGGCAGCCCGGCGGGCTGAGCGCATCGCCGGGCCCGGCGAGCCGGGCTGGGCCCTGGGGTGCGGAGCGAGAGGGAGCCTTTCCCGTCCCGTACGGAACGCGTTCGGCCGCCACCTGCGTGCGAGCTGCGGATTCAGCGACCGCCCGTTCCCGAAGCGCTGGTCTTTGCGTTCCTACGCAGCCGGTCGGACTGGTCACTTTTGGGTTTTCAGGCTCTTCCCATTTCTACAAGGATTTTCGCTTTGAAATCTCAATTTCTTGCTGTTACCTGGCTGGTGGCACCAGCTTTCTTTTAAGAGGTGGCCAAGGAGTGATAAGGAGCGGAGTTTGGGAGCGTTGGCAGCCGCCTCCGAAGCGGCTCCTGGAGCCGGGGATTTTGCCCGCTGCCGCTCGGGCTTGCGGGTGTTCGGGCCCTTGGCGCAGCTGCTCGGCCTGGTCCTCGCAGGACACATCGCGTTTGGTGTTATGCTAATTATGCAAAGTTAAAATTGTGTGTGTGTATGACTGTTGGTGAATAATTGCGGTTAACAACAGTAAACAATAACTTATTTGGAGGAAAAAATTTGAAAACACAACTTTTCCATGCTGGGCAGACAACTGCTCATCTTGGGCAGATAGCTGGCATATAGGGTGCTTACATGTTTATCACTGTTTTGTCAGTCAGATCTGCTGTTTCAAACCAAAATCAGCAGCTTGATAGCTAAGCTCTGTCTTCGCTAATGTTTTCAGTAGCTAGTTTAGCACCACAGAATACTTGTGTGTTTCTGCTGCTAGTGTAGTCATACCCTAAACATGAAGAACAATGGGAGAAGTGTGGTGTATGTGGGAAAAACAAAACCACCTAAACCCTTTGCTTACCACCTTTATGCTTTCAGCAGAAATTTTTAGGATGTGCTTGGTGGAGATGTGCTAGTTTGGTGGTGCAATGAATTTTTACACCTGTTGGGGCTTGGTGCTGTGCTGGGGCAGTTTGTGCTCCTGCTGGGCTGTGCATGTAGGGAAGGGATGGATGGTTACACCTACCCCTGCACTGTATGAATAGTTGACAGGCCTCTTCTGACCAGGGTACATTTCACTGCTTGGAAATTGCACGTGCTGCCAGAGGTCAAGTACTTGCTTCTCTCTGGGCCCTGGTAGCCTATGTAGCATTTACTGGTGCTGGTAGCATTTGTTCTGGCTAATAGTAAACTCACTAGCATTTTTATGATCCAGTTTGGATATGTTTAGGTAACAGCAAAGAGCTTAACTTGGGAGCTGATGGATTGGCTGGTCAGAGTTATGTTTTGTGTGTTTCCTGTGACGCTGAAACTCAGGAACACTTAATAAGCCTTCTTGAGACTTTGTGCACAGAGACCAGAATGATTTGATTTGTAGATAAGTGGTAGACTGGAAATTCTCACTAAGTTTTTAGATTATATTGTCAGTGCACGTTTGTGCCACTTTGATATCTGCCACTGAGGTCATGTGTCAGAATACTGACTTTCATTGAAGCTGGAAATTGCCAAGTCTTGTGATGTCAGAATGGTCTTCCCTATCTAATGCAGGTGCCTGTAGTTTACAGTGATGTAGTGAAAGTTACATGATCTGGTATGTAAAGCCATACTGGAGAACTCTTCTGCCTGGTTTAGGCTGGACTCTTGGAGAATGAAGCAGTAGCTTGGTGGCTGGAATAGCTGACTGGCCTATGAACCAGGTATATGCGCTATGAAGTGGGTTTAGCATTGTCCAGGTGTTGGATGTGTATGCAGGGATGCCCCCTTCAAGGAAGCCACTACTATTGCTAAGCACCCGCAAAGCTGATCCCAGCAGCTGTTCAAAGGTACCCATATGGCACATAGCCATATGGCTGCTTACTCCTGTACATTAAACGTGGGGCAGGGATACTGATCTTAAAGAGTGAGATTCACAGAGCGCTTCTGTGGACATGTTGTTACAGATGCTTTTATGATCAGGCAGAATTTTAGTTGCTTGATAAATTTGTTAGGGAAAAATGAAACAAAATATAACAAATAACAGTCCAATGTGTTCTTCCCCTATCTTCCTTTTTGAAAAGGACGAGAAAGTGATATTTCTTCAGGAAGAACAAGAAGTGATCTGTCTTTCCTTTGTGCTGTGGAAGGACCCTGTGAGTCGTCCTGGGGAGAGAGAAAGGCTCCTCCGTGTCAGTTATAATAGAAGAATTTCTGGGAAGGATGAGTGAAAAGCCAGTATAGGTTAGAAATCCTTACCTTTCATCTTTCAGACTTTGCACTTTCTGTAGCAAATTAAAAAGAAAATTTTTGAGAAGATCAAAAGAAGTAAATGCTGAAAAGCTGGTTTTGTTTGAAAATTTTAAAAGATCTTACTTTCGGCTATGAACAGCCTGGTTTAAGAATGTACCTGAAATTGAAAACAAACAAAAAACAACTGAAAAACAAAACCCCAAACAGCATTGTGAATAGTTTAGATCTGATTTCCTTGTCAGAGAAATAGTAATCTGTGCCCTGGCTGACTCTACATCTCTGGAGGAGTGGTCTCTCATGCTGAAAATGTGGAATATGTTGGCAGAAGTATAGCACTTAAAATAATTCGTGTTGCCTTTGATGTCTGTGTGTGTTCTCTCACTGAAGAAAGCTGTATTCTTCATGATGGCTTCATTGTGATTCCTGAAATGATATTTAATGGAGTAGCAAAGGAAAAACTCTGTTAATGCACTCTGCTTTCTTCTATGCAAATATATAAGAGCATCAGCACTTCTGCCTTGGAGCCCTTTATAGATAAGAAAATCAACTGAAGTTTTAGGCATTCTTAAAAGGAATGCCAGATGAAAATACTCCTGCAAACTGCAGAGTTCGCTCATCATGTTACCAGCATGCTGGAAAGTAAGGGGAACATCTGAAGGTCCTTAGAGGTCAAGTCCAGTCTTTCTTATCACTGGCACCTGGCTGCATAATCCCTTTCAAAGATTTAGTGGCTGGAGCAGAAGCATAGCAGGGGAGCCTGGAATGCCCAGGCTCATCTGGAGCCTGACTTTGGGAAATTGTGTAACTTTACCTCTGCCTCAATTTAGCTATTCTATCGCATTCTGATAGTCACAGAGCCCTCTGGGCTCTTCAGTGTCTGACTTCGACCAGTTGATCTACCATTCACAAAAAAATTCTGTGGCTATTTGTTTGGACTCAAAGAAATTGATGATATGGTAATTGATAGGCATGGGTGATGGGTTCTCATGGAAGAGGTTGTGGCTTTTGCAGCTCAGGATGTGGTGTGGTGGCTTTCACAGCTCAGGGTCTGTTGTGGATCCCACAGTTTGAGTCAGGTCCCAGCAAACCCTGTCTCCAGGAGTCAATGCAGCCCAGAGCTGTTGTTTGTTATGCTTAATGGATGAGGTTGAAGAGTGTGATTGTCTGAAAGGCCAGTGTTCTCCCTCCATGGACTCTCAGGTATGTGTGGAGTGAGGTTGGGGTCAAAAGTGTGGAAGAACCATTTCCCATTCAGCTGGGAGCTGTGGGTTTCTGCACTCTTTCATGCAGCATATGGACGTGGGACAGGGAAGGAAGAACCAGGACACTTGATCTTACAGGTGTAATATTACATCCGTATCTCCTTCACCTCCTTCATTTCCTGTCTTTCTCTCTATTAAACATGGCACCAAACCCAGGTTATTTCAGAAACTGTGCATACAGAAGTTTGCTAAAAGAGTGATTCACTTCCTAACCTCTCTGGGCTGCTTGTATATTTAAGTCAGAGGGAGCATTTCACTTTTCCTTTAAAATGGCTGCAAAAGTTTTATAGAAACCTCAGTGCCTGCTTTTTCTACATGCAAATCGGGAAACTTGATAATCCAGTTTTGATCCTGTGCTCATTAGTGATGCTTTATTTTGTAAATCTTTTAACTCTGTTGGAGTAGTCATTCTTTTATTAAAAGACTTTGGGTGAGTTAATTTAAACAGCATACTGTATTCTTCATCAGATTTTATGGTGCTTTAATTAGAGGAACTCTAATGAGATTAGTAGCCATGAGTAAATCAGAATGGACTGTTGGGGGTGGGGAAGGACATGTTTTGTGCATGATTAGCTTTGGTGGGACAAGAATCCTGCTCTCTTCTGAGCATGAAATGTGGAGATCATCCTCCCTCTGCTCAGGACCTCTTATCAGTCTTTCTTTGTCTGTGACCTGAGATCTTATTTTTGACCTCTTTCTTTTCTGTGCATGATTTCTTTCTGAAAGAGCTGGAGAAAAAAAAGCTGCTGACTGTTACAGTCAGGATTTTTGTGGGGAATGTGATTATAAAGCTGCATAGCAAAGAGGAAAATTTAGGAGCAATCTGTATCACATAAAACTAGTACTGGCTTGGAGCTGGAGGGCCTTGACACCTGTGTCTCATCAGGTGCCTGATGGTATCGTATAAATGATACATCTTCAAAGCTGTAGTCTGCTGATGAAAACCAGCCAGCAGGAATACAGGCACCAAGTGCTGAATCATCTGATGCTTAATGAGCTGCTTGTGCCCTGAGTCAAACCAGAGCTCAGAAGGGCCACTGTCATTCAGTGCAGAAGCAGCTATGTGTTTGCAAGGGTAATTAATCTAAAACCATGCTCTAACACCAGCTACTGAGTTGCTGGGGCAGCTGCAAAGTGCCTGCCAGGAGGTGATGGCAGGGTGAGCGACCACCAGCTGACATTGCAAGAGCACAGAAGTCTCCAAAGGAGGAAGAGGGGTGCAGGAGGAGAAAAGAACCTGCTGGTTTACAGGCTTTCTAAACCAAATCAGCAGCCTCAGCCAGTGTAAGCTGGCTGTGTTCCCGAGGAGGAGAAGGCAGATAGACTTGGTCCATCAGATGTGAGCAGGATGCTATAAACTGCAGGAGCACCTAAACTTCTCTCGTCATTTTCAGCAAACAGCTTCTGAAAGTCTGTCATGTTCTCCTGATGTGTTGTATGCTGTGCCAGTGCCAAAGTGCTGTTGCATAGCCAGATGTCACAGTTCAGGATGATACCCAAGTACCTCTAAGATTGTAAGAGTTAGTCTTTCAAGTTGACAAGATATATGGCAGACTTTTAGTCCATCTTGAATGCTTCTTGGTCAATCCAGTTTGTGCCAAAACTTAAGTTTGGAACAGTTTGCAAAATCCAGCATTGATGAAAATGCTTTGAAATTAATTTTAAAGAAAACTAATTTTGAGCAATGTTCTTGAATGATAATACTGCCTAGTTATCCTAGTGTGTGCAGGCCTAGGTGCTCTGTCAGCATATGAGCCCTGCATGTGGTATGTTTGTTCCCTGTGCAGAAGTAGCTTCAAGCTTATTCTACATGGCTAGCTATGACTTCCTCTTGTTTGGATAAGTCTTTGCCAGATGTAGAGCTGGAATTGTGGCTGTCCTTTCTTAGCCATGCTGTTATGAGGTGAAGGGTAAGAGAGTGGCTGTTCTTACAGCTAAGAACATTTTCAGTAAAACTCTGGGATCCAAGATTCTGTGAATAGAAAAGATGGTGTCACCTTTGAACAGTTGCAGGAAAGGCTTTGCTAATGGAGAAAGGCTCAAGTTCCTGAGGGGAGGATAAATGGTGTCATGAAATTGTTGATGTTGGTAGTGAGGGGTGAGGGTAAATGGTGGGTGCTGCGGTGGTACCGTGAGTTCGCTGGTGTTGATAGTAAAGTTGATTTTGAAGTGTAAAGTCTTCCTGTGAACGGGAAATTGCAGTGGGAGATGGAGAGCCAGTTTTGTTTTAGCTGGGGTTGAAACCTAATTTCAAAATGTGTAATTTCTGTGAAGCAGAAGCCCTCCTTGTCGGCTGTCTCTCACAGCCAGTGTGTTGCACCTCGCTGGTCTGTGGGTGGTGTTGGCATTGGGGACCACAGACAGGCTGAGCCATCAGGAGATCATCTGCTGCATGCCTTTCCTCCCACTGCTCCCACCAGCTGTTCACAGGAGCTACCAGGCACAGGTATATAATCAGACCAGGGAATGTAAAATTAAATGAGTTGAAAACTGAATTGTTGGGGTTTAATTGCCCAAACAAAAAGAAATGAAGGAGTTAAATGAGGGTTGGGAAGGCCTTCAGCTCACCTCTGCCCCATTCCTGCTTCTCCAGCCAGAACAACGGTTCTTCCAACTGCTCTGGGGCCTCTTGGCCCTTCATTCCTCTTTTCTTCTTGTACAAATATCTTGCTTCCTGCTGTCTAAACCAGCCAGGCTCGAGGAAAGTATGTATTTTAAATGGCCAGGATGTCAGTACATTGTCAAAATGATTAAGAGTTGTAAGGGATGTAATTTCTTTAAAAGAATTCAAACTGGAGGTTTCCCCCTGAAGAAAGGCATTACTTACCCACACAGATTTATCTGTCTCTCTTTATGCTTTATCTGCTTGTGCTTATGTTTCTCTTGCTCTTTTTTTAAAAGTACTTTCTTGGTGAATTATATTTTAAAAGTAAAAAAGTCCTTGTCTGTAGGATTTTATTACCCAAATACTACTTTTTCTATACTAGAAAAAGTGACAAGTTTGCCTAGTGGCTAAGAGCCTATTTAATTTTTGAGTCCATTTTTAAGTAGTTGAAAAATTTTTGGTAAGGCAAAGAAATGAATTTTACTTGGAAGTTAAAAATTAGGCTGAAAAACAAACTAAGGACTTTACTAAGAGAGAAGAAAATGTTGTGGATTTCAGTGCTGAAGGTCCGAAGTTTAACAGTAGTTTAGGCCAGATTTGGAATTAAACTTGAAACGGCTTAGATTCTACATTTAAGTCCACATTTACCTTAGATGCTACCTCGCTGCTTCAATTTGAGATTGATGTATATTTTCATTGATAGCCTTATTGGGATGTGCTGTTGCTCTTGTTTACTTACTTAATTGTGAGAAAGGCTGTGCACTTTCTGGATTAGTATTCCATGAAAAGGTAAAGAAATTTCTAAGTCTATCACACTTCCCTTTCCTTACGAGCTTGCTAATAGATTGCAGAGCACTCATTTTCCCTGATGATGTTTTTATTAAGTACAGCACAAACTATATAAGATTTTGTACTGGAAAACAGAAGGGGCAAAGTTTCACTTTCTCAAGCTTAGTCAGGCTGTGTATTGTTTTCTACCTCTAACATGATACGAATGGCACCAAAGGCAGGTACCTCTCTAGCTTACTTGATTTGGCTTCCTGATCTCGTAGGAATGGTGGTGTATCAGCTTGGGTGTGTAGGATGGGGATCTGAATGACACTGTCCCTTTAGCTTGTAGGAAAGGGAAGTCCTATCCAAACTTTCAGCTGTGACGTGGCTCTGTGGGGTTGCTCACACAATACAAGGAAGGAAGAAAACAGAGAAGAAGATTGCTAGGGATGGGAAGGGCACGATGATTTTGTAGGAATTGGTTTGCTCCAGAAGGTGGACCTGCTCAGGGTAAGCTTTCATAAAACAAAAGGGAATTGTGAAGACTGGTGGCCTCCATGTAGGGTGGATCTTTGGCCTCTGTTTAAAGCTGCAGCTGAATACTGGCCAGTTATTCTGGTAAGTGGTGGCCAGAAAGTTAAATGGGACTAGCTCTTTTTCTGGTTTTCTATTGGATGGAGGCAGGCAGGAAATAAATCAGCCTTAAAAAAGAAAAAAAAATAGTAAGGATTCTAAACACAGTTTAAAGTATAGAGCTTCCAGGAAAATAGTGGGTTAGTGTTTTACTGAGCTGCTGGAAGACTTTTATACCCCATTGGCAGCAGGGTGGGTGGAGTAGGTAGGTGAAGCATCCCATCTGTGACACAATTACAAAGTGCCTGTGAGAGGGGCCACTTTCCTGCAGAAGCAAAAGGAAGTCCTTCACTATAGTCAGTACTATTGCTGCTGTGTGGGGGCAAAGAAATGGTGGGGAAGGGCTTCCTAACCTGGCTATTTTAATGTTGCTCACTATGAGAGTGTTGACTGGGGAGAGGACACCTTATGCCTTTCCATTCCAGTGCACCTGTGCAGTGTCAGGTAAAATTTGTCTGCTTAGAAGCCTCACAGGAGCAAGCATATAAATTGCTCAGTGCTTTTTCAGATGCATGTGCAGTTCAGTTGTGCAATAGCTTGGAAACTCTGTTTAGTTAACTTTACGGCATTAGCATGCAGCTTAAAAATGGGAAAGAATGTGCAACTTCAGAGTTTTTTGGAATGGATGGATCTGCAAAAGAGCAAACATGGCCCATAGTATTTAGATGCCTAGTGTTGCATACCAGCTACAAAATGTACGTGTTAGGGCTCCAGACAGAATTATGGTGATAATAGTATGTTGTATTGTGATGAACTAATCCATCTGGAGGTTAGGGCAGAAAATGAGTTGTGAAACACTGGAGTTCAGTCTAAGTGTTGTTGCTGTTAGACACTTACCCGTATTGACGTATAAAGGTCCACCTAGACCTCAAAGTGGCCAAAGTGAAATACAGTATTAAAATCTGGATATTTCAAAGTATGCACATATCTGGTGGTCCCCATTTGCCTTACATAAGGGCAGTGGAAATCAAGCAGACTCAGAAATTTTCACTCATGTGTGTAATGGAAAGTAAATTCAGCCTTACTTTTTATTGTATTTCTCAGTAACACTTAAAGAGTAATTTTCAAACTTCTGAAGATGTCCATTCTTTCAAGACATTATTTGGAGTTCTAACTTTATTTTAAATTACTAGCATCTTCCCAGTCAGTAAGACATAAATCTTCCTTGCAGTGAGTTGCAGCTGTTACTGATGGACATCACTGAGTGTTTTTGTCTCAGCAAAGTAGGTATTTCATGTCAAGGCTTGATTTGTCGTTCTTTCAGTGAGAATAACTCATCAAATCCTACCTGAATTATCACAGAGTGTAATGCCTCATGGGAACCTCACCCAAGCCATGACAGGTAGTCGGACAAGGCCAGGCTATCACTTCTGGTAAATTAAGGATCTAAAATGAGTTCTGGATCTCGTTCTATTTTCTCTTTATGTTCAAGCAAAGGAGACTTGTCTAAAGCTGATGGTGTATGGTGATTTTAGCTAGTAGTGCTGCTCACCCCAGTCTGCTGCTTGTTCCCTACTATTTGTGCATCATTTGATCCATCATCAGAAAAAAATCTGGTTTAAAAAGTAACCTCTCACAGTCAATTTTTTTTCTTTTATTCTTATCCAGTTTCTAATTGTGTTATGCACAATATGCAAATGTTATTTCACCACAAGGTGGTACTGAATAAAGTGCTAAGCTGAGCCATTTATTTTGGCAACTGTGGCAGCCTGTCAGACCAAAACAGTTGAAAATGACATATTCACAAAGGTGACAGATGGGGGTTTTCATTGGAGCTCAATGAAATCAAAACTGCAGTTTGGTCCTTTTGCTGCATCATTTCCTCTTTCACAATCCAAACGGAAGTCACAGCCTATCCAGCGCCTGAAGGTACATCTGCACCCACAGCTCTTGGACAGGCAGTGTCCAGGGAGTTACTCCGAGCTTCTCACAGCACTGAGGTGCCCAGTCAAGCCCAGGCTGGTACCCACTGGTCCTGTCTCCACTGCATGTGGCATCATTAAATATGAGCTTTCAGCAAGCTGAATTCTAAAGCATCCTCATGTGTTTTGTAACATAGGTTATTCCTAAGACAGTCTTACAAGCAAAGTTTTTCATGTGAATATTGTTGCAGGTGAGGAACCTCTCTTTTGATCTTGCTTGTTTCAACAGCTTTAGTTCGCTGCAGCCAGGCAATGCCAAGTATGATCATTATTTTCTTGGGAGAAATTTTTTTCTGCACCACAGACCTCTCAAAGGAAGTTTCTTCTTGTTCCTAATCTGTTTGAATAACAAGTGAAAAGATGCAGAACTTAAATTTATAGAAGAATTTGGGGGTTTTTTTGTGTGGGTTATGTTGTGTTTTGTTGGGTTTTTTTTCTGGTTGGTGGGGATAGGGGTGTTAGGTTTTTTTGGTGTTTTGTTTGGATTTTTTTTCTGCAAAGACAAAATGCACATCGGTATTGAATATGATATAAAAATGTGCAACTGAGCAAGGTACAGCACTGTCATGGAAGAACTGGTATGCATAATTAGATTTTGATAGTGAAGGTTCTTTTGAGATTGGTCATACAGTCTTTTGATATAAGTAAAAACCAAAAAATTTCTATTGAAGAAAGAAACCAAAATAATGACAATTCCAGCATATTCTTTTCCACTCTAATTGATTTTTTTTTATGTTTCAGTAGGTATACTGCTTTTGACCCATAAAAATTTTAAGTCTATTTTTAAAATTAATCTAGATTTTAAGAAAAGTTCTAGCATGTGCATTGGGCTGTAACTACGGCTTTCACAGGCTAGAAGCATGTTTTTTAGTGAGAAGCTTTGAGATGTTTGGGGAAAGGAGAGGAGAGCGGGAGAAGGGTCCTGTTTCATTGCCTCAGTAATGAACTGGCACCAGATGGTAAGTTTTCTGATACCAGCTTATCATTTTGCTTCTGTATCAAGTTTCCATGTAGGAGAATTTTATCTATCCTTATGGTGAAAAGAAGGAGCAAGGAAGAGGCTTTTGATTATTTTTATTTTTCAAGTATGAGCACGTCAGACTTTAGAATGTTAGTCGGAGACAGCAGATCTGGGTGAATGATAGCAGATGATGCAAGCAGCTGATAATGATGAAACCGCTAAAAGCCTGAATGCGTTTTGAGGCTCTAGTACAGAGAGGAGAGGGATGAGGCACTTGCATCTGGTGAGGCTTTGATTAGAATCTCGGGTGTAGTTGGTTGATGCTGGCCAGATGCCAGACACCCACCAAAGCCTCTCTCTCACTCCCCTCTGCAGCTGAACAGGAGAGAGAAAAGACAAAGAGGGGTTCATGGGTTGAGATAAGGACAGAGAGAGATCACTCCCCAAATACCATCATAGGCAAAACAGAATCAAATTAGAGATATTAATTGAATTTATTGCTAGCAAAATCAGAGCAGGATAATGAGAAGTAAAATAAACCCTTAAAAACACCATCTCCCCACCCCTCCCTCCTTCCCTGCTCCACCTCCTACCCCGGGGCGCTAGGAGACAAAGAAGGGGATTATGGTCATTTCATCACATCCAAGTTTCTCCCGCTGCTCAGGGAGAGAAGTCCTTCCCCTGCTGCACTGTGAGATCCCTCCCACAGGAGACAGTTCTCCATGAACTTCTCCAATGTGAGCCCAGCTCACGGGCAACAGTCCTCAAACTGCTGCAGTGTGGGTCACACTTCCACAGGGTGCAGTTCCCCAAGGACAGGCTGCTGCAGCATGGGCCCCTCTCGCCACGCGCGACCCATGGGGTCACAGCCTCCTCTCAGGCATCCACCTCCTTCAGTGTGGGTCTCCTCCAGGGGCTGCAGGTGGATCTCTGCATCCCCATGGAACTCCATGGGCTGCAGGGGGACAGTTTCCTCACCATGGTCTGTACCACAGGCTGCAGAGAAATCCCAACTCTGGTGCCTGGAGCACCTCCTGGCCCTCCTTCTGCACTGACCTTGGTGTTTGCAGGGCTGTTCCTCTCACATATTCTCAGCCTGCTCTTCTCTGGCCACAATTACCTCTGTGCAACAACTTTTTTTTTTCTCTTGTTAAATCTGTTATCCTGGAGGTGTTACCACCATTTCTCACTGGCCCAGCCTTGGCCAGTGTCACATCTGTCTTTGGAGCCACCAGGGATTGGCTCTGCTGGACATGGAGGAAGCTTCTGGCAGCTTCTCACAGAGGCCACCCCTGTAATCCCTCTCGCCCCACTAGCTCCCCCCAAAACCAGGCCATGCAAACCCATTAGTCAGGTTTAAGGAAAATGGCAGCAACCAAGGACTGCAAGGAGAAGAGAGCTGTTGCACAGATGCAGAACTGCTTACTTGAGCATAAGGAGAGCTGGGCGAAGAAATGACTGTTCTGTCTAAATGCAAGAGGGGGTAATTTGGGTAGGCGCTTGTAAAGAATTTTTGGCACAACACAAACTCTAAAAACTGCAATGAGTTAATTTAAGCTAGAAATCAGTATAAGCCTCTATCGGAGGGAGGGATTTGGGTCTTTCCAGTCTCTGAAATGGGGAAGAAAGGTGCGATATCACAGCAGTTCTCAAAGCCAGGACCTTCAGTACTCTAAAAAGAAGGCTTTCTGTGTGGCACCACTGTGTACTGAATTTGGCCTGGTTTGGATGGTAAAGCTGCTTGTGCTTCTCAGTGCACTCTGTTGAGAAGCTGGAGTCCAGTGAGGAAATGGTAGAAGAGTTTTATTCTCTGGTGTTACTTTTTTCTTGACCATTGAAAACAGTAAAATACTTTTTAATGCCCAATGTGTACCTGCAAGCAGCGTGCTTCATACACTGCTCTGTATCTGGCATTGTTTTGTCTGTTTGGAAGGTAAAGTCAAGCGTTTCACACTGGTTTTAGGAGAAATAGCTCTCAAATAAATTTCAAGGCTGAGTTTTTGAGGCAGTTTCTGGTTAGACTGATCTGGCTGAATCAAAGCAATTTCCAAGCAATTCCTTCCCTCTGCTGGCAGAGGAGAGACTGCATTGCTGTTACCTGAGTTGACCTAGGCTATAGAGGATGCCTTTGTGAAAAAACTCTCCAAGGGAATTCATGCAGGCTGTTGAATAAAGAAATGAGAGAGAACATTTAGCAAAGACCAGTGATTGTTTTAGTTTCCACTGATTGCTTTTACATTAAAACAATGAACAGAACAGATGGTTAAGGTGGAAGAGCTATGTAACATTCAAAAACAATCTCTGAAATCATGTGGTTTGGGCGTGGGGTCTGTTTTGAAAAAGATTTTTTTTTTTTTTGTGAAACTAACTGTTACCACCTGGGCAAATTTGCTGTAAATTACTGGAAGGAAGCTGCTGGTTGTTGAATGTCCTTGTCTTTCTGTTAGTCTGTAGTTTAGCTTTGTGCTTCAGTTGACGGGCTGCAGCATCATCATTTTGGATTTATCTCCTGATACCTCATTCTAAGTTGTTGTTTTCTCATTTTGTTTCCTTCCAGTTTTTAATACCAATATCTGACAAGTTTTGTGGAAGGATTTTAGCATTCTTGGAGTACTTATGTTGGCTGCCAGGTAGTCCTTTGGAAGCTCAGGGTGGTTACAAGGTAGTTTATTGGGGATTATGGTGAAATCCATCCTGGCTCTGTGCCTGGCCTGGTGTACATAGGGAGGGCTTTGCTGCTGAGATGCAATAAACATTGAGTTTCTGTACTAGTCATGAAATACATCTGCAAACTGTCTAGATGAACCTGTTGAAGCTGTTGTGCTCTTTAGAGCTGCTTTATATAGAAGCTAGATCCACAGGGAAAATCAATAGATCTTGCATAGAGGTAGAGGTTTAGTAGCCATGTACACATTCCTTATGTTTTTAACGTTCTATATACATTTGCACCTTTGAAAACTGCAGCATGAAAGAATTTTTTTTTATTCAGTTCTTGTTAAGTTAGGTTTATACCAGACTAAACTGGTCTCCTGCTGGGTTGTATCACTTTGTGTCTCTGAGTTCACTAGTGCAGTCTGTCTGGAAAGACAAATTTAATGGAAGCACTGATAGATGTAAATTTTGACTCTGAAATCAATATGAGGCACAAGTTGGTTCACAACAAGCCTACTTCTGGGTTTGAACAAACCTTTCCCAAACATGAAAACTGATATATGCTGACACCAACAGGCATTGAGACATTGTAAACATTCCTAAAAGTTGTATGGTTTTAAAGGATTTCTTCCTATATGTAAGCCATGATGGAAAAAGTGATGAGAACTGTATCTGGAATATATCAGATAATAGTATATCTTGTGTAATGGTCTATTGAAATACCTGAAAAATGCAATGCTGCTGTCCAAGTAATAAGATGGATGAAATGAAGTAAATGGCTGGCTGATACATATTTTGAGTGGGTTATAAAACCTTTATTTATGGCAGGAAGTTGAGCTTCTTCAAAAGGTGTATGCTTATCTAGTGAGTGCTGTAAAGATCCTGGAGAGTGACCTCTGTTCTCACCAGCTTCCAGCTTGTGCTCTCTTTCTTCTTCCCTTTCCTGGATAAGTTTCCTTTCCGCTGTCAGGAGCCTTTTAAAATTCAATTTCCTTTTCACGGTGATCCTTTTGCATATGGTGTTTGTAGTGGCACTCAGAAAAGGTTTATAGATTTGGACACAAATTTGGTCACATTATATATCGTTCATCAGTGGCATTCAAGTGAAAGTTATTCAGTTGTGGACTTTGCTTATTTCTGTTGTCTTGAAGCGTTTTTCTTGTTCTTCTTCCTGGCAATGTTTAATTGACCAGGGGAGAGACTTCCTTGCAGGAGGATCTTTGCAATTAGATGTCACCTCCTTTTGTCTGATGAACTGCTTTAGAGCAAGTAGTAGATTTCCCTGAGAGCTGTCCATTCTTTGCACTGCTGGTGTCATTCTGTTGTGTTCAGCTAAGACATGTAAGCCAAGGCTGAACCTTCATGACACGTCATTTACAGCTGGCTTCTCTGCTCCTTGCTACTCTGTACAGTGCTAGAGAGGGGACTGACCTATGTTCAAAACAGTGAATGGTCATGGGAAGCGTTGTTACTTGTGGCTTGCAAAAGTTCTGGGCTAGCCTGTGTTACTCTGTTACTCAACTGTGATTCCAGCCCACTGGTTTTGAAGATGGGGCTCAATAGCCGTGTGCTTCTATTATCTGGATAGCTCTGGTTGCAAAGTGGAACAGTTGTGAAATTTGAAAGTACAAAAGCATGTAGTAGTTATCTTACTGTTGCACTGGTTTTTACAAAATGTTTTGGAAGACACTCTCCCATCTCCTTGAAGTAGCAGAAAAGATAGATTTTATTCTCCCTTTTCTTACCTGTCAAGCTCTATAAGGAGAAGAGAATGGAATAACCATGAGATTAAGACTTCATTTATCTGCTTTTCCTTCCTTTTTTTCCTCCTCCTCTCTTCCTCTTTGAGCAGAATTCGGTTTGCAGTGGGAGGGCATTGGGAAAAAGATCTAATCTTTCTGAAGCAGTAGAGTTCCTGTGTGTGATCGCACAGGGAACAAGTTTACTCCAATGCAGCTTTAATGTTTCAGTTAAACCTATGTACTGTGTTGGATGGAATAAGAGGTGTTTTTATGCTGTGTAGGTGTTCAAATGCTTGTGCAGGAAGTGACTAATACAGCTGGGCAGGTAGGGCTGCACTAATGAGACCAGGAAAAAAAAGGGCTTTTTTTTTTATAACAGAGAAGCTCTCACTACCAACTTACAGAACACATCACATGACATTAAGGAATTTAGTGTTGCTTTAGCATACTGTTGCTTTCACCAATTATTCACATTTTAAAAATTGGTTTTTGGGGCTTTAGGCTTTAGAGAAATTTTCTGCATATATTGTGTCTTGGGTTGTACAACAGATAAATTAGTTGTGCTGATACTACATAATGCAAACCCAAGCAAACAAGAAATTACTCATAGATTTTTGGATTTTTTTATAAGTGGAAAAATACAGAATTAGGAGAGCTGATCAGTCATACTTATCCTATGGTGACCACAGTGAAAAATCCTTGGAATCATGCCTACTTGTAGCTCCAGTCCAAAATACTTTAAAAACCTGTTTTGCCTCAACTTTTTGGGGAAAACATGGTGCTTTTTTGGAATTGTTTCATGTAAAACTAGTTGCAAACTTGTGAAATTCTAAACTTTTTTTTTTTTTTTTACAAAAACTGTAAATTTGGGGGAGTGGTACCTGATTGTTGAAATTTCCTTGAGCCGGTAAATACTGTATTGAATTACACTGATTATGATAACAATATGAATGTGATGATAATTAAACTCTCATACTGAAGTTAAATTACAGACCATTTAATGAAAGTGGAAAAATATACATTTTGCATAGCTTCCTTTCTCCTTTCATGTTCTCTTTTGGATTTCTGTTTGGACTCCTGTTGTTAGGTCCTCTCTGCTCTCTGAATTTGCATGCCTCAGTAATTACAAAGTTCCTGGAATACAGGCAGCATTACAATGCTCCCATCTTTAGTGGGGACTAAGTAAAAGTCCTAGTCTACTCATGTGGACTTTGTTTTGTTGCTTTTTGTCCCACTTTTCTGCTTAGATCTCAAGCAGTTTCTGCAGGTTGGCCAGGTTTTCTTTGCTGTATTGTACTCGAATTTACAGTTTAATGGGTCTTGTTTTCCAAGTGTCTCTTAAAAGTACTTCTGTTGTGGGGTAGTCAGTACTGCATGTATGCAGTTTGTCTAGTCTCATGTAGAATGTGAATCCAACATCTTCCATCCTAAGATACTTGTCTGCTGTCGTAGCTAAGGAGGAAAATCATGTGAAGTCCCTTGTGAATTCAGCAAGTGTATTTTTAATTTACTAATTTTTTTTTTTTTTTTTTTGCATCACAGGTGCAATTTATTGCCTGCTGTTAGAATCGAAGACTCCTAACCCAGACTTCTAGATTTTCTTGGTTTTTTTCCAAATGGAAATGTTCCATCCTACTTGAATCTATGAGGAAAATTCTAGTGTATGGTTAGTTTGAAGAACTCCAAGAGTAAACTTTGGAGAAACTCACTTACTTGGTTGTTCCTGTGGTTTAAAAAGAAAACAAACCAACCCCCCTCTCCCCCCCAAAAAACTCCCCACCCCAACAAATCACACTTAGATTATTTCACAAAAAATCTCTAGTGTTTCAGTGACAGAGTGAGGAACTCAGTATTGCAGGGTGTCTGTCTTCATGTTTACAAATGCTGTACACAAGAAATGAAATATTTAACTGCAGTTTTTCATCATGTATTGTCTGTAGATTTTTTCATTAGGTGGCATAACTCACTAATTCTTTCAGCATTGAGGTGTTCCAGTCCTATGGGACTTTAACTGGATGCACTTTTTGTCCATGATGGCAATTTTAGACCCCTGTAAGATGCTGTGGTGGATTAAATTGCATGGGACAGGGCACCTTGTTTCTGGATGCTGTGCCACAGCATGGTCCCTGAAGGCAGCCTGCTTTCCAGTGGACATCCAATAAGGCTTCTGATGCGGAGATTGAAGGCTGACTGTCCGGCTTGGTGAGGAGTAACGCCGGTGTGGTGTGTGGGGAATCCTGGTGCAGAGAGACCAGAAGAGATGCGGGAAGCAGAGGCAGCAGGGCAGAGGAGAGGCTGGGTGCTTGCAGGCTGCAGGGCTCTGCTTGCTCCCTTCATTTGCTGTGCCTGGGATGTGATCTCTCCTCGCACGTATCTCCCTAGTAGCTGATCACCGTAAGGTAACTGCCTGCTACTGCTAGTAGTTATTCCCTTTGATCAAGAGTTTCTTTTTTTCCCCTCTGTGTGTGATGAATCGGTTTCCACCTTGCTGACAAAAATGTGTGGAAGCTGGTACTCTCCCACAGAAATGTTTTTGAGGAGTAGAGGATTATTACAAACTTTCATGAGTCAAGGAGCCGTGAGATGAGAGAGAATAATGTAATAGTGAGGTAGAAGAAGTGTGTTGTTGATTTTTCCCTTCCTGGTACTATAGAGCCCTCCAGGGTGATCCCAGCCAAGTCCCTGAGGACTTCTCACATATGACCACTTACTGCAGTGACTCAGTTTGCAAACTCACCTTTGGCACTCAAAATCACTAGGAGCTGTGCCTTGAGGAAAATTAAGCTGGTGTTAGGAAAAAGACATTCTTACTTGCAAGACATTTATATTCTATAATGAAAAATTAATAATTTTCTTTAGAGGTTTGGTGTGCAGAAATTGCTGAAGGGGCATGTTAAAAAAATGCTTTCATGATCTGTTTTATCATTCTTTCTGTGTAGACTTGCTAGCCTGTTCTTTCTTGCTGATTACGGTTTTGCAAATGAGAAATCAAATTGAACTAATTTGCACTTTTAAGCATAACCATTTGTACTTTAGAGACACAAAATGTGCAAGCGTATGGACATTAGCACTGGTATGGGGTTTCATATTTTTTTCCTAATTTTAATGGTGTTTGTTGCTTTCTTGATTTATATAGTTCTGTCAGACTTTCTCATATGTATTAAGTTGTTCATTGTGCAAAACTTGCGTAAGTATTCTGCATATGAAAACATGAGCTGTAAGTGATCATTTGGGGGAACCATTGATCAGTTGAAAGAGTCAGGCACTTTTCTATTCCACTTGAACTATATGTGAGTTTTTTCTTCGGTCTTCTGTAATTCTTACCATACTTACATTAAAATATTTTACTAGACAGGTATTTCAGTAGAGGTCCAGAGACTCCAAAGACTTCATTGTTAAAAATGGCTTTATGATTAGGTTACCCTATGCATAAGAATACAGCTAATTATTACTTTCACCTTTAATAAAAAATATTTAATTAAATATAAATTATTTAATAAAATATTCCTTAACTTTCTCTTGATAATGCCTTACCGTTGCTTGACAGCAAATGACTTGTGGATTTAACTATAAATATCCATTAGCTTTTTCATATTTGTCATTTTTACCTGAGTGACGCAGTTTTGAAAGGTTATATTTTTACAGAATCATAGAATGGTTTGGGTTGGAAGAGGCCTTAAAGATAATCTAGTTCCAACCTCCCTGCCATAGGCAGGGATGCCACCCCCTGGATCAGGTTGCCTAGGGCCCCATCCAGTCTGACCTTGAACACTTCTAGGGATGGGGCATCCACAGCTTCTCTAGCAACCTTTTCCAGTGCCTCACCACACCATTGATATTTTAATATAAATTCTAACAGATTTATTTAGTTACTTTTTTTTCTTGCTGTTTGAGTGAATTAGACTGTTCTCAAATGAAGTTTGACCCCCCCAAAAATTAGTCTTTTATATGCTCTTTAAGCTGTTTCAACTAGGTCACCTTCAGTTTATGTAGGGAACACATGGAGTGTATGAGGCAAGAAAGACAGAGTGGCTTTCATTCAGTTAACACACTGAATTTCAGATGTGCCATCCTAATGTTAATATCATGAGTTAGTTGGTACTAAAAGTTTAGTAAGCCTCTGTATTTGTAGGAAGTTATGGAGCTGCACAGGCACACAGTGGGACAGCAGGTGTGAACATAAGGGGCATGGGCGAGTGCCAGGGACTAGCTCTGGAGGGGTACTCCTGCTGTCCCTCCCTATCCAGTTGTGAATATGGGGGCGGGGAAGTTGCTGAACCCGATCTCTTGCCACCAAGGAAAGTTCTGAGACATGTTTTAACAAGTGCTAGAAATCATAGTGGTTTGGGAAAGTCCATTTTTGGGAACCATGAAGCTGGTTTTCTGTCCTACTGTGTTGCCAGAAATTCTCAGCTTTTATGATTCTTCTTCTATAGGTTCAAAAACCTATAATGTATTGGGGTGGTGAGGAAGAGTCAAAAGTAGACACACATGAGCAGAAATTCTAAAATTGCTGAGTTTATTAGGAAACTAACACAGCCATGTTTGTTCTCAGGCAGCGATGTTTTGATTGTTAGAAATGTGAATCCAACTCAGAACTTAGTTCTGCATCAGGATGCCACTCATTTTCCCTGTTGAAGGGAGCATTGTGGAAAGTATATAAAACTTATCTGGGTTTTTGGGAATTCTCTCAAAGCCACAAAAGCCGCAAATACAGATATTCCTGCCTTTCTTTTGCACAGAAAGTCAGTGTGGTTTGGGGCAGCAGTGTGCTGCATAGCAACAACAGCTTTTAGTGGCAGCTCCTGCTGTTTGTGCAGGTTAAAAAGAGACTTTACAAGTAAGTCAGGAAAATTAGGTGGATTCAGAAAATTTTGAAGACTAGACTTTTTTCTGCGTATATGTCAGGCAAGAGGATGTTATTTTCCAGGGGAAAACTGCAGGAGAGAAAAGATGCAAATTATGGGAAAGGCAGGACTTCCTAGGAAAGGCTAATATGAGTGCCTCTTCTTTCTTTTTCCTGAATTTTCTGTTCTTGTCTTCTTCCTCTCCCCAAAGAAGCTAACACAGCTGTGACTTCTTTTCCCTTTCTGAGGGGAATCAACACGGCTACCTAGGCCTCTATGGAAGCTTGTTTTGGTGGTAAATGGTGGTCAATGATTACTTAACCATAGGGAATAATTGCAGTATGCAGATCTGGAAGAACTGTTGGGTTATTTTTCTGAAGAACAATAGTTCTTGTACCATTAAAAATCTGAAACAAAACTAGTATTTCAAGAGGGGCCATATTTGGCTAGACAGATCAGTGTTTGACATCGTGTGGGGTGTTTTCATTTCAATGAAAATATTAACGAAATGCTAAATCAAATACTTTTCAGAAGTTTTCTCCTCCTTGCTAACCATCATTCTGTTTATCTGCTTGTCTCTCTGTCACAAAATCTGTTGACCCTTTGGTTTTTGGTCTGTCGAAATCTGGAGTTGAAGAGATATATGGTTCTTGTGTACAAACCCTCTTGTGTTCTCTGTTACCGTGCTTTGTAACAATTCCTTTCTACTCCTGTGCTGCTTCAGTTCCTACTTGGTAGCGTCTCTCCCACTGAGAACTTTATACATTCTTTGGAAATAATTAATGGAATTAGAATTTCCTCAATGGGAATTGAATTCAATTACTACTAGAGTCCATGGCTTCAGAAGTGGAGATGGATATAGCTAACTTGATACCTCCTTCACCTCACTTCACCTGCCCCACCTCCTGGTCCCCAGGCTGCAGTCCTTTCTGGTGGTGGTTTGGAAACTCTGATACCTACTGGTACTGCAAAAATGCTTCTATAAAAATTCAGTGTGACAAACCAGTTTCTGGAGCCCTACAAAAGTTTAATGCTGGCAGAAGTGAACTATCTAGGTGTCTAACAACCTGTTCATGATTTTTCAAACCCTTGTAGTCAATAATCTTTGATTATTCTGGTTTTGGGGTTTTTTGTTTATTGTAGGGAATGATGTTGAGACAAGTTTGAGTTATTTTTATTTGTAAAGACGTAGGCAGTACCTACAGAAATGAAAAGTAGTGGTTTTTTTCTGATTGTAAGCAGTTTCTCCTACTGTAACCATTTTTAACTCGGAGTCTCCAGAGGTAGTATCTTTACTCTCGGAATAGAAACATGCAACATACTTAGTAAAAACTTTTTGCAGTGTATGTCAAATTAATGAGGTGTCCTGTTCACAGTATATCTTTTAATAATCATTGTTTTATTCTGATGGTCAGCTGCTTCAGAATGTTTTAGAGCATATGTGACAGTTGTTGGTAGAGTTCCTCCCTGCTTCTTGGGCCAAAGTTGCTGAGGTTACCTATTAACTTAGTTGTTTCATTACAAATAATGTATTTCTTCATCTTAAAAAACTTAATAACTATTCCTCTTGCTCTAGCTTTATAGATAAGACTCTTGTACTCTTCAGGAAGACAGCTGAAAGGAGAGCAGGAATTGTGCCAACAGAAGTGGAAAGCGTGAAGACCATATGAAGGGCTGTGGGGTGGGTGTTA
This sequence comes from Edolisoma coerulescens, assembly GCA_013397115.1. Taxonomy (NCBI): domain Eukaryota; kingdom Metazoa; phylum Chordata; class Aves; order Passeriformes; family Campephagidae; genus Edolisoma; species Edolisoma coerulescens. The sequence continues at coordinate 1,381,057 of VWZW01006375.1, forward strand.
GGGCAGATGCTGGGCTGAGACCTGAAGCTCAATGAAGGATTTTCATGCATGTTGCTGAGCTTTTTAAGTACTTGTGCAAAATGAGAAAATATACATTAGTACTCATAAACCTAATAATCACGTAGCTATGCTAAAATACAGGCTGCTTTCTGAAGAACAGAAATTCTGGCGCCTGTGCAGAAGACACTGCTGCTTAGACTCTCACATGGAGGCAGTGATCAAGTGTACCCCTCTAGCCCTGGTGCTGTAGTTGCCATTAAGTTTTTCTTTGTTACTGAGAGGAGCTGCTGAGCATATTTTGGGCTTGTAGCTTCCTAAAAGTAAACACAGTTAACACGAGATGTGTTTGGTACTTTATCTGAAGGTGTAGATTGACATGGCAGGTAAGACAACTGGTGGCCTGCTACCTCTGCAAGAGTCTCTCCTTGTCTGTGCACTTCCCACTTTTCTCTTGGGTTGTGAGCTAGTGATCATGTGTCGCAGGGGGAATTGATTCAGCTGCTTCATCAATTGGAAAACTAATTTAAAAACACTTCAGTCTCCTGTGCTAACTAACTGAAACTTCTCTCCTTGCAGCCTTGCAATTGCTCTCTAAAGGAGAAAGGAAGAAGGGAGAGCTACATTGACTTCTTCCATAAATTTTTAGCCATTCATCAGGGTGCAGTCTTGACTGACTGTGACCTGATGGAGTGGCTGAAAGGGTCTGAGACCAGGGGAGGGATGCTGGGAACAGCTGGTATGTGAGAGGTCTGGCTGGACCTGCGCCCCAAACCTTTCAGGTCCATGTAAGTGTTTGATCACTTAACTGGAGACATTGGATTAAACTGGTGATACAGGGTAAACCTGGCATACCATCCAGAAAGAGAAGTCTGTGTAGGTAGGAGTCATCTTTTTCCTTTCTATTCCAGGCCAGTCTCTCTAACCAGCCAAAAAGGATGATTGCAGGGATCTGAATTCAGTGATGACAACAGTTATTCCCACTTTTCCATATTCATACGCTATCTGGGACTGCTGTTATTTTCAAAGTGATTAAAGACCTAAGGCGGGGAAAGGAAACCTTATTTTATCTTGTGGTGGTTTTGTTGGGTTTTTTTTTCTCCTACATGTAAGTATTTCCACAGCCTTATCTGATCACAATGGTACTTTTGCGCAAATCAGATCCCTTCCTCACTGTTAACACAGATTTTAGCCAGGAGTCTAACCTGGGGCACTTGGCTTTCTCTACCTTTGTTGTTCATTTTTGCCTCATCACAAAACCAGGCTGTCGGAACACAACACTACCTTGCAACAGCTTTGTCAAATCCATATCAACGTTTTGAAGTAGTAAAAGGTTTGTAGTAAAGGTCATGTTATGTTATACTTTTCTGTTAAACATAGATTTACATATATAAACAGCAGATGAGATAACTAGTAGTGGGTTTCCTTTGTTTTGTCTTTATAAAGAGAATTTGTAAAAAATGGGAAGTTGCAATTTCTTCTGTTGTAAACCTGATGTGAAAATGAGTATATTAATAGCCTAGTCAGCTGATAGAACTGCCTTTAGGAATTTAAATGAACTTGCTTCATGTTTTCTCTGCTTTAGGAGAAAGTGGAAAGTGGAATATATTGTTCTAAACACAGTTACAGTTTGATTTTCCTAGTAGACACCACCTGTATTGTCTGCTTCCCTCCTTGTTTTGCTGTTTCTAATGGTTTTATGATATAAAGATTCTAGCTGCTTTTGACAAACAAGGTCTGCAGCAATCAATACACACACTGTCCCTTAATCAAGCTGAAGTTCCAGCTTCAGTGGGGACCCTATTCTGGTAGATTCTTGGGTAGACTGACCTGACACAGTAACAACCCCAGAATTACAGCCAGAGTTTGATCGTCAGGAGAATTAACTCTGGTAGCTTGGCTGTTTAATAAGCTGTTTAGAAGTTATTGTGCACTAGACGAGTGCAGCACTCTACAGGATTAGATCAATTATGGGACAGAATTGTACTTTCAACTTTCATAAGATGATTTTTTTCTTCTGTGCTATAGGTTTCTGCTGAGGTATCTTAGGTAACAGTTTAACTCTTTGGTGATGGATAACTTGGTCCCAGCTGGAGTGAGACTTGACTTCAGTTCTGCTTCTCCAAGTATAGATCAGAATCACTGTTAAAGCTTTTGTCTCAGCTGGCTGGAGAAGGCTGTGCTGTTTGCACTTGTTTGTCTTGTATGTTTGCTCCCTGTTGTGGCTGTATCCATCATTGCATTAAATGTGAATCGAAATGTGGTTTCAATTTACAGTGCACTGTGAGAAATAACTTGATGAAGTAATGTGTAATTGGAGCTCTAGCACAGTATCTAGGGTTTGTCCAAATGATGGCATGTGGGGAGAAGCTTGAAAGTTTGTTCTGCATTAGCCTTTCCCAGGTTTATTCCTGAAGACGAGTCAGCATGCCCATCCATCACTGAAGCCATGTAAAAGTTACCCATTTCTGTCACTTCATGGTACCTTTTATTAGCATAGCTTTTCACCAAAACCAGCTGTGTTGTGGATTAGTACTGGTCCAACAAGATGGGTTTCTTTGCAAAAAGACAGAGCAAAATAACTACCTGTAAGTCAAATCTTAGCTATTTTGTAACAACTTGATCACATAAAGAAGTTTCTTCAAGTTACTTTGTTTCTAGGGGAAGACACGTGATAGTATTTTAACCTCGTACATTATACCTTGAACCTAAGAAATGTCTACTATTACTCCTGACAATGACCTGCCTGTTAGAAAATGCTTTTCAGGCTTTCTTCTGATTTTGCTTGTACCTATGCAACTCTGCTGTTTCTTTATTAAATTCATCAAGTAAAGAGGACACAATTTGGTTTCATGTCTAATAGTCAAGCATGAAAATGCTGATTATTAATACATGCACAAGGAAACTTACAACCTTCAAGGCTAGCAAAGGCGTGGAAACTAGTTGTAGGTATCTTTCTGAAGGGAAGCAGGACAGTTTAGGAACAGCTGTAAAATGCCTGTCCTTTTTTCTATGGGCTGGGAAGTGTAGATGATCAGGTTGGTGAAGAGAATAGTTGAAACATTTGTGTTAAAAGTTCTCGCTGTTTTTAAGTATTCACCCACATCTGTGCCAACTCTGTTAGGTTTTGTAGCCATCTTCTGGGATGTAATAGATAAGGAAGTGTGTGGTTCTCTTCTCCTACCTCCTTTGCTTGATTATGAGAGCTTTTCTTTATTTTATGCTAAGTACCACTTTCTGTTGGAAGAACATGAAGCATCATGAAATGTTTCTGTAGGTACAACAGTAAAACATAACAGCAGCTGTTGCTGGAGAAACCAAAGGTTGATTAACTATTGCTGTTGATATCAGTTAGGCTAATCTGTATTAGAGGTTCAGTAATACAGATTAGTGAATAGGTTGTGCAAATATACAGTGATTGTCCCTATTTTATTTGAAATAAATAAAATGCTGCTTGGCAAATGGGAGCTAAGGAGCCTATTCCAGGTTTCATGTCTGGTGGGGAGCCTGACTACTATGTAGCAGAATAGTAGAAGAGTGAACTCTTGATCTTGTCTTTTTCAACATAAATAATCATAGGATATATTTTCACTGTTTATGGATTTTTCTTGGCTCCACATGAAGACCATAGTGGTGATTCCAAGTGAAGATTGGGACCATGTTTTTTCACTGTTCTATAACAGCTTATCATAGAATGGTTTGGATTGAAAGGAACATTAAAGATCATCCAGTTCCAACCCCCCTGCTGTGAGCAGAGATGCCACCCACTAGACCAGTTTGCCCAGGACCTGATCCATCTTGGCCTTGGACACTTCCCAGGATGGAACATCAACAACTTCTCTGGGCAGCCTGTGCCAGTGTTTCCCTACCCTTTCAGTAAAGAATTTCCTCCTAACATCTAATCTAAACCTACCTTCTTCCTGTTTTAAGGCCATTACCCCTTGTCCTGTAACTCCATGCAGTTGTAAGAAATCTCCAGCTCTCTGTAGGCACTTTTTAGGTACCGGGAGGCTGCCCTAAGGTCTCCTTGGAGCCTTCTTTTCTTCGGGCTGAACTGCTCCAACTTCATCAGCCTCTCTTTAGCAGAGAGGTGCTGCAGCCTTCTGATCATCTTACGGATGATAGCTTTCTGTCTATTTTCAAGAAAGGCATGGGAAAGGTTTTGATTGTGAAGCTAATTATTGTCAATAGTTAACGGTATTATTCCATTGGAATAGATCTGAACCTGGGTTAATCCATCCTGAACCTGGTGGAGGTTGGAGTTTGACTGTAGATGATTTCCTGTTGTAAGCAAGACAAGGAAACAGCTATGTACCTTTTTAAGAATTGTTCCTGTGGGAGAGTGTCATAGACATAAAAATTACCTGCTGAAGTAACTGAGCACACTTTGGTTTAATCTCCTTAATTGGGAGAATTGGATTTTGATTTTTGGGGAGTTAGATTTTTTTGTTTTCTTTCTAATTGGTTTTCTGAGGTAAGTATTTAAATGAATTACAGTGAACACGTCATGACTTCTGTGGTTTTGGGAGGTCAGGCATGCTGAAAGTGAGGGTTGCTGCCCAGTGGCAGGGGGAAGGTGAGTGGTCAGTGGCTGCTGCTGTGTCTGTATCCCATTGTGTTCAACCTGTTCCCTCCTCACCTTCCCACTGTATAAGCATGGGCTCTTGCAGTTTGTGCCTTAACAGAGAACTCAGATGAGCAGGAAATACCTGGGTTAGGTTTGGCTGGTAACAAATTCAAACACAGATGACAGTTTCTACAAGTCTTACGCTGTCTATAGGAGAACTGACTGTCCCCCTCTGAATTTAAGACTGTTAATTAAAGAGGTAACTGATAGCTTTTTATCTTACTTTACAAGAATCAGCTGTGAGAGATGGCTTGTTCTGGTTCTGTGTTATTTGGCCGTGATGTTTTTATACCCACGCTGAAAGCCTAACAAACCATTACCATTACAAAGAAGGTGTTGCTTCTTTGCTGCTTGTATTTCCTAATGCTACTGAGACCCTTCAAGCAGGGCTCACTCCTGAGATGCCCAGGTTATTTAAATGTATCTTGGGATGTGGATTGTCTCCTGGCCCTTGCTTCTTTTCTGAAATCCCTTCCTGGATTGGGAAGGGATCCCAATGGGGATCTTTTGGTCTCACTCCTAGGAGCAACTAACTCTGTTTTCCTGCTGAGAAAGGGTAGGTATCTGGCTTGTTCTGCTGTCCTCAAAGCTCTTCTTTCATGACCATCTTTGGATCTTTTAGTAAAAGTGAATGTGTCTTCTAAGGAATAGAAAATCAGCATAAGCATTGTTAATATGCACACCTGGACAAAATCAGAAAGCTTTTGTGCTTTTCCTTCTTCCCCTTAATGAATGCTGAGAGGGCTGTGGGTTTGGGTCAGATTCCCCCAAGGTTTGCAGTTTCTGCCATTATTCTTCCCAGATTTACTTCCTCTGCTGGGATTTCCCCCTCCTTCTGCCCCCACACACATGTGGGGAGGAGAGGTGAAAGAAAGCTTTCACAACCTCTGGGAGCCCTGGAGAGTGTGAGACAGACTGAGAGACTGACTAGCAGAATTCTTTGACTCTGGCATGCCTCTTTGCCAGAGAAGTGACCCATCTCAATGGGCAGCCATCCAGGTGTCCCAGCTCTGGTTTTCTCCAGGCATGGGACTAAGCTTTACCTCTGCTCTGGGTTCCAGCTCGCTGTGGATTCCAGAACACCAGAACAGAAAGCACGTAACCTCCATGCTTGTTGATGTGCACTAGGTTTGTAGCAGGCAGAGGCATGATTTAATGCAATGCAGTTTTTCTAAATGCATTACTGAGATAAAATTGTTTCCTTTTTTAATTCGCTCGGTGAAGTAACAAGAGATGAAAAGGCAAAAAGGGAGAGCTCTCCAGGTTGATAATTGTTCACTTCTTGCAAAGGAGAATTTCAGTATTCGTTTGTTTTTCTACAAGTAATTTTCTATAAATGCTATCCCTATGTGGTCAGGGCAAGTAAAATCTGAGTGTTTCTGTTGATATCAGATCCATGTGAGCAGGTAACACCTAGTTTTGTGTAAGAAAAAAGAAAAGGAGTAGAACTTCATGTCACCATGTCATCAAATGAGAAAGCAAGTTAAGAGGCCTTTAAGAAAAAGGTTTGGTTGAGTTCATGTGCATTCTGAAGAATATCTTTCTAGTTTATCCTTATAGTTTTTTTAGGAGAGTCATAGATGTGACTGTGGAGTGAAAAAGAATGGGAAACGAACAAAATGGTGTGGGGTTTTGCTCCGGGCAGCCAAAGCCAGTTTTGCCAGTTAAGATTTTGGGTTGTTTCTGGGGCTAAAGCCACTCTGGTCTCTTCCCACACAGGTGGTGCTGGCTGTGACCCTCGCTGGTGTGTAGCTGCACCATTCCACTGTGCTCCTGGGGACATGGATGTGTGTAAGTGTGCTCCTGACAGTGGTCCTCAGAGTTATGAATGAAGCTGGAGTCTCAGCCTCTCTCTGAAGTTGTAAAAAGTAGATGGCCTCTGAGAATTTATGTTGATGCTGTGTTTAAATATGCTTTATAAAGCATTCAGAAGACTTGCTTTTGGAGCAGAAAGGTCAGACCTTTGACGTGCTAGTGGTGATTGGATTGCAGTTATGTACACTTAGTTCCCTCCCAGCTTCTTCCTTTTGAGTGCCTTCACCTGAAGGATGAGGGACTAGCAAGTACTTCAAAGGGCCTAAGACTTTGCTTCTTTTTGTGTCTTTTTTAGTGTTGACAGTGTGGTAATTAATGCAAAAGTCATTGACAACGAATTGTTGTCAAAACTAGAAGAGGTGGTGTCTGCTCAAGCCTGCAGTGTTTGTGCCTTAGTGACTCTCTCTCTGAATGTCATGTGGAGCAGGAACCACCATGTCATTGTCATGGCTTCATCCACAAGTGTGGTACTTGTGAAAGGAGAGCAAAGACTCTACTTAGAGGACATGTGAAGGGGAACCTCCTCATGAACCCTTTCAGGGTTGGTCTCTGTGAGCTGGTGACACAATAGAAGACTCTGGTTCAACTTTTATTAATAACAGATGGCCTTTAATTCACTCGGTGAAGTGTGAATGACAGCTCAAATAGACCATTTTGAACACCTTCTGGATCCTTTTGAGGACAGTGATACATGCCCTGATAAAGGTTAGTGAAGCCCTTCCCTCCTGAGGAGAGGAGTGATGTTACAGATAGTTGTCAGAGAAGATGGTGGAGCAACTGAATGAGACAGGCATTCAGGAAGTAATTTATTGCAAGTCTGTTGAGAAATGAATTATAGAGGGAGTAGAAGTGAAACACCCCATGGAGTATGGTTTGTGACGTAATGAACAACAGGCAAGAAGTTGTGTGAAACTGTTCTGTAGAGGAGATGGCAGACACAAAACAGAGGATGTTTTCACTATTTGGTAGTGATACAACTTTAGTAGCTCCTAATCTAATTACTCTAAGTTCTAGCTGTTTATTCTTGCTTGTCTTGCAGCAGCGCTGGCGATTTGTACCATTTGACAGCAAGGAGGGAGGATGAATGAACTGAAAAAGAGAGTGTATTTCACAGGTTTTTGTTGGCTTTTTTTTTTTTTTGGTAAGAATTTTGATGGAGAATGCCAGGATATCACTGGCACAAATCAGGGATCTGGACTGATGAAGTTAGTACTCAAAACACAGAAATGCCTTAAAGGCAGGTGCAGAATGCATAGTAAAAGTTTGAACTGTCTTTGGTTGGCACTTCTTGAATCATGTCTACGTGGGCTTCATTTGGTTAGCACCTACCACTGTGGAGTTCTGAACCATGGTGAGTCCTTCCAAGTATTTTCCACAAATTATTACTGTTTTTTTAAAGAAAATAAATTCAAAATGACACGCTTTCCAACTGTATAAGAAAAGTAGTTCTTCACTGCTTTGTAACTTACCAATGAAAATGAAAGAACTGTTTCCAGTGAACTAGAAAGGAATAGGATTTTGCTTATAAAAAAGGGGATTTTAATCCAACTGTTTCTTTACCTGTAGAGTATGAAAGTCCTCTGCAGTAGGCTGTCCCTTCACTTGAATCGGTGCATTTCCAGAATATTTTTTTTGATGCATAACTTCCTTGGTAATTTATGGGGGACAATGTGGTGCACTGGTAGAAATTCAGTTTCTCTACAGAAGTGTGTATTTGGCATGGCCATTTTCACTTTCAGCAGTAAGAAGTAAGAGCGATTAAGCATGTGCATCTCTGAACTAAGAGTAAAGTTTCAGTTAGAAAATGCTTGTTTGTAGATATATGTTATAAAGTAGAATGGTCCCTTCTTTAAGGAATATAGCTGCAATACAGCAACGCAAGTACAGCCTGCAAATGTTACATTACATCCAGCCTGGGGCAAGCCAAATGACAGGTATAAATCAGTGCTTTTCTGGTCTAGTTTGAACTTTGCTTTCTGTGTAGTTAACAATGATTTCCTTTAAAAGAAGGCTCAGGGTGTGGAAATGATTTTCTGACTTAAAGTATCGTGCCATCTGTTTCTGTTTTCTGTTGGTGGTATCATTGCTTTCTTGGGCAGTAAGAGAATCAGTGTAGAGTCTGTGTGTGTGTTCTGTCTCTGTTCCCCCCTGCCCTTTCTCCTCCCTACACTCCACCAAAAAAAAGTGCTTTTAAAATAAAATGTCAGGGGCAGGTGCATACTGCTCTCCTGATAATTTAAATGTTACCTTTCTGTAGTATGAAAGGAGCTAGAGCCTGCTTTCTCCTTCCGAATTGTAAGCAGTGTAGCCTCTCCTGAGATGCTTTACAGAAGTGAAGCACAACTGAGTATAAGAGCTGGATGCTGCCTGACATTTAACACTACTGTGCTCAGCTGCTCTTAGACGTATGAGTCCTTCTTCATGCTGAGAAAATGCACCATGCTGTTCTGTATACTTAGGGTTCTGAAGTTCTTAATACACAGTGGTATTCTTAAAATCTGGGGGGTTAACATGGTGAGAAGCTGATAATGAAGGGATAAAGCTCTTCAAAACACGAAGAAAGTGAAGGAAAATAATAAAACTAGTTATTTGTACCATGTCAAAAGAGATTGTTTTTCTTTTTTTTTTACCTTTCTCATTCTGTAGCATGTCCTGGATCTGTGGCAGCAGGTAGCCTGACAGGCTACCTCTAAAGCTATACTTCCATCAATAGCTGATGCTGGTGCACAAAGATGGACTGTTTTGGTAGGACAAGGCTCCATTGAAATTACTGCTAATAAGCAAGCGAGCTCTGTTCACTTCAGTCCCATTCAAAACACAGGAAAAGGCTCGGTCTTTGCCAAACTTGAAAAGCTGAAACTATTGCAGAGGTTAAAAATCATTTATTTCAAGTGGGTGTAAAACATATTTTCAAAATAAACACTGAAACCACACCTGACTCTTACCATGTATATTGATCATATTCTGTGTGGGCATGAAATACAGAAAATGTTGAGCTTTGTATTCCTTAGTTTTATAAATGCAGGTTTGTTCTAACTAGCATTTAATATAAGCAATGCTTAAGTACTGTCAGATACAATGCACCTTCTCACTATGTAATGCTACTCCATGGTAGCTTAGTTTACTCCTACCAAAAAGATAGGGCTCTTTTAATACCTCCCTAATGCTTAAAAATTTTTTTTTAAAAATGAAGTAGTCATGGGTGGGATTAATTTGACTATTCAGTTTTAAAGTATACCTATACTTCTCTAAACAAAAGCTGCTGCTAATCCTAGCTGTTTCTGTAGCAAGTTGTTCTCTTAGTTCAGTGTGTTTGTGTTCTGTAGTGCTGTACTGATTGTCATCTGCTTTTTAAGTACAGCTCCTTGATGCACTGGGTGATTCTTCTGAGAACAGTCCAGTGGTCCATATGCTTGGTTTCAATTTTACATGCTGCTACAGGTGAATCAGTGTCCTACAGGTATAAAATGTTGGCATTCCCCAGCATGTGGTGTGTGGGGTTTGGGGGATTTTTTTGTTCTGTTTCTTTTAATGCCTTTGAGTACATACTCCTCCTGTACTTAGACTCGTCCATGTAAAAGCAAACTGAGCCTGGCATTGTTTGCATGTGGCAGAGCTCTGCCCACCTTTTCAAGCTGGAGATGAAATGTGGGGAATTTCCCTCCTAAGAATGGGTGTATTGCTGGGGAGCTGCCTCTCCTCTGTACTGCAGACAGATTTGCCTCCATCCTGACCTGCCTGTGCCTGGAGCCAAGGCTGCTCAGGGCACCACAGCAGCAATGGCTTGCTGACATGTTCTCCACCATGCTCTGGTCTGAGACTCGCTGCCATCATCCAAACCCTGCATTTCTATCTCTTAACATATACCTAATCTCTTTGCTCTCCTGAGTTTTAGCTACATTGTGGAAAGAACAGAGGTAGTGCAGTAGGGTTTTTTTGAAACCAGCATAAACCTTGGGTTTGATACCATGTTGTTATGACTCTTCTAATCCTCTGGCTCCTGACTGAATTATCATTCGGTTTGAGTCCTTGTGGCTCAATTGCTGAAGCAACAATGACAGGGTTGTATTGTGTTGCTTTGGGGGTTTTGCCGTCCTTTTTTAGCTTAAATACTGCATTAGTGGAGTCTGTGTCTTCTGGTACCACTATGCAGCAACGAGATCTGCATCCAAATCTGAGGTGTTTCTTATTTAGTGTATTGTTTGGCAGGTTTCTCTAATTGAGCATGTTAAAGAATAAGCAGTCTAGGGAAATCAAAGTTGCCAACCTTCAAACAGTAATTCCTGGAGAGAGGTGCTGGTTGCACCCTTTTTCTCTTCATGGAGATAGTCAATAAGGAAGGAGTTGAACTGGTGGTCAGCTGCATTTGTGCAGTCAGAACTCACTCATTCAAGATTACTTGGGGCAGACACAAACATGCTCTAGCTGGGTCCTTGCAGACTCTCAGGATCCAGTAGGGTTTATTAACTTGGGCTCACTGCCAAGCAAATGCAACTCTGGTGCTCCCAGACCAAATAGAATCTGCTGTTTTGGCATGGAGTCCGAGCAGTTAAAGCCTGCCAAGCGTGAAGGGTGCAGATCTGGGTCCAGCGTGGTTCTTGGATCCAGGAGCTCTGGGAACATGTTGTGGATATCTGAACATATGGATTAGCTTGGGACCATCAGGACTCATTAGATCAGCAACAGCTTCTGCCCTGTTAACCTCAAGCTTGTTTGTCTGGTTTTAGTTTGGTTTTTATTAAGGTTTTTTTGATGTTGTTGTTGTTGGGGTGTGTGTTTTTTAAAACTTTTAACCTGAGTTTTGGGGACATTTATTAGCTTGATCAGCCCCAAGCTCAACTAAGACTCTGCATGTGCAGTATGGCATGTAAGGAGCTTCTTGGAAGCAGACTGCAGAGGTGCTGAGTGTGCTGAGCAGGAACCAGCTCAGGGTTCCTGAGCCAGAGCTGCTGATCCTAAATTGACTTTTAATTTCTCTGTGCTGTGATTCCCAGGTCGTTTTTCAGTGAAACAGTATGCAAATATTTCCACTGTCTGCTTTCTCACAGCCTTTATGAGCCATGGTAGTGGTGCACTGACCATTACACCCAAAGTACGGAGTACTGGGTGGACATTGTTAGTTAGGACTTGTATTTGGTTTTGTGGTGTATGTAGCCATGGTACATACACTGAGAGAATATGTTTAATAACTGCAGTTGTCAGGGTAATTAGCTTTTCTGTTTGGATTTGAAAATGCTCTCTGGAAAAATTGCAGTGAGCTTGGTGTAACTCAAATAATTCAAAGACGACATGCTAGATAGTCTCTGGATTGTTACAGTATTTGAAAATAATTTTCCTCGCAAAATGCTTGCTTAACTTTTCCAAGCAAAAGGTCATACAGCTCCTTTTTTTTTTTTTTTTCATATGCAGGTGCAGCTAGGACAAGTGGATATAAAATGCCCCATCACAGAGTGCAGCGAACACCTGGATGAAACAACTGTCCTCTATAACCTGCCCCATGACGACATCATCAAGTATAAATACTTCCTGGAACTCAGCCGCATTGACTCCAGCACCAAGCCATGCCCTCAGTGCAAGCACTTTACAACCTTCCGGAGGAGAGGCCACATTCCTACCCCTGCCAAATTGGAGAACAAATACAAAGTGAGCATGCTTGCCGGGGCTGTGGGTTAGATGGCACTGCAAAAGTAGGACAGCATTTGGTGAGCATTAAATGAACTTTTTTGTTTCTCTGGAGCTGTATGCAAGCTGTGATTAGGAATATGAACCTGTAGTACATCATTGATTAAGTACTTAAATAACTTCTAACGGTTCAGGCAGTTGAACTCTTCAGCCTGTATTTTTTTTGGTAGGTGGCATAATTTTATCCTGACGCACATTTTAATTTAAAGAGTGTTTTCTTTCTGGCATGCCAACAATATGGTCACAGTCAGAAGAGACTGGGAAAGGGGAGTTACCACTGCAGCCGTTAATTTTATACACACAACTTTTAAGTTTCCCCTGAAACTCTGGGTAAGTGAATTCTGGGCATTTATGATGTTAGGCTGTTGTCTTTGCTTCTTCCTTAGTTATAGAGCTGCTGTCTGTCCTGCTTATTGATTTTTTATTTCTTCACTCTCTTACCAGAGGTTATACATTACTGTAGTCTCATAATTCACAATGCAAAACTTCGAGAAATAGAGGGGAAAAGAGCACTTCTACAGCATTTCTTTTCATAGAAGAGTTGCTTATACTGTGACTTTAATCAAAGATAAAAAGCAAGAATTTAGAAGAAGCTTTGAGCTGCTGAAAGTCCATCTGAGTTCCAGAAGACAACAGTTGTCTGCAGCACCATGTTCTGTGTTAGTTTTCCATCCGGTTATTAGATTTGTTGTGGTTAATTTCATGATTGAGCTGGCCTTTCCTGGACAAACCAGTTCTCCTCAGTAGGAGTTTAGATGACTGTTTAGATAGCCCTAATTACACAGCATAATATTCAGCCCAGTATGAAGATTAAAGGTGGAAGGTTGTGTATTCATTGGAATTGAAAAGTTGGTAAAGCTAATCCTGAGTTATGAGCTATTTGTGCATATCGGTGTAGGGCATGAATTACATGCCACACTGTATTGGACTCAGTGTTTTCAGATTTTTGTCATCTTACATTGGGGTGGAAAAAATTTGAAACTGCAAGTAAAATTCCTTCAGCCCACAGCTATTCTCCTTCACCCATCTGCTTCATCATCACCACACATCAGATGTAATGCAGGGTAGATCAGAGCTTGTAATGCTTTGGCAGCCACCTCTCTTAAGGTGTCAGAGGCTGTTAGTGTCCCACAAGTGTGGGTCGTAGGTGGTGCAGCTGTTGTATCATGGGCCTGGCAGACCTGAGAACATTCCTCAGGGTGTAACCAGTGCTCTTTTATGAATTAAAATGCTACAGTTAAAATGTTCCCAACAACTTCCCTACAAACCACAATCAGAAGGAATGGGAGACTCTGTGATGCATAGTGCAAGCCAGAAGCAGTTCACTGGTCATGTGGTGATTCAGTGTGTGTAGCTGTGATCTGCAGAGCTTAAATCTCCTGGGAACAGACTCTGGCAAAATGTATCCTTTGAGCTGAGCCCAGGTGTTGTGTGCAAGAATGTTTAGTTGATGCTAGCCAGAAATATAATTGGGGAAATGCTAGCAAGCAGTATGGATGATCGTGGTCCACAGGGCTTCAGCATACTCCCCGAACCTCAACTGTTTTCTGGTGTAGGTACCGTTTTAGTGATTTATTTTAAGCTTAGCACAAGGAGAAATTTTTTTTTCAGGGAGAAGGTTTAAAAAGATGACTAATATGACAGAATATGTGTGAGTAATTTACATACACACATCTGTGGACCAATATTAACTGTTTTCTTAGGTTTGTACCGATTGTGTCTTGAATTGCAGGCTCTTTGGAGGTGAAGACTCATTTTCTTTTGTGTATAGCATAGGAGACACCTGACTGGAGGCTTTTGAGGCTGCCCTATTCATATGCAAGCAATACAAACAGCAATTGCACCACATGAATTCCACACCAGCACTGCAAGTATTGCCTTCAAGAGAGCTGAGTCATGTGTGGGGAACATAAGCCTGCACAGCCAGTATACTTACTCTTTTATACACTGCAACAGGAAAGCACTCTAATATCCAAGACTTCATTTGAACAAATATTTTAAAAATGTTAATGCCATTTCTAAAATTTGATACAGTATTTAAAATTTCACATAACATGGAAACTTGAAGAGGCAGGGAAGTTACAAATTAATTTTTCTTGTTATAGCTGGTTTGTGTCAGCTAAGCTGATCTAGGTCCAGCAGTTCAATTGGCTGAGATTCAAGTCTTGGTGTACTAAGCCTAGAAAGTTAACATGTATGTTGAGGAAGAAGGAGGGGAAGAAAAGGAGAACTTGCTATCCAGACCTTTCCTCTACCATTAGTGCCACTTAGGGCCACACAGAACAGCAAGAGAGCTATTTAATTTTCTGTATAAAATATTTTTATCACAAATGGATCCAGCATTAACTAAGAAAATTTCCTTGCCCCCCCTCATATGTCCTGAATTGAGAGTGTAATGTGATTACAGACAAGACCCTAACAAACCTTTGGTCAGAGATGTTATGCAAAAGTGCGGTGGAAGTGGGCAAAAATTTTAAAATTGCTGGTTGAATTCCTGTGCATGGAACAGGTAAAGGTTTCACAAGAGTGTGTAAGAAGACTCATTCTGTGAGGAAGCTCTGGATTTTGCCTCTTAAAGTTAGTTTTTTGACCTGCCATTTGCCCTGGAGAAGCAATACTCTGCTCTGTGAGATTCATAATGAAGTTTTCTTCTTCACTTCTGTCAAGAGATGCATGTCACATAAAAGGAGAACTTGAGTGCTTGGCTTTGCAAATGTAAATGTTTTTTCAGTGCAGTTGTTACACAAACTGTCTTTTGTTTGAGCTACTAAAGAGTTTCTGAAAATTGTTGTTCTAGAACTAGCAGGAATTTGTACCAGCAGAGATGCTGCGACAGAGTTGATCTGTGTAGTTCATATCAATTAGCTCCCCACTTTTGAATCAGATTTTTACCTTAAGTGGCAGATATCTTCATGGCTCTGCATCTCTTCAATCTACCTTGAGCCTCAGCTGCTGCTGCCGATGTGGTGATTTTGCCATGCTCTCCCTCCTTGCTCTCAGCTATTCATTCCTGCCGGCATGCTTTTGCTTATATTGATATTTTGGTGTCACACTGGGAGCTGGATCAAAGATCAGCCCTAATGGGATAGGAAATCTGTGTTTTGTTGTTGCTTATTTTCAGCTGTTTCAAGAGAGGCGATGGGTTGATGATGAGAAGAAGGAAGCTGTTTTGGCTGGAGCCCATATCTATTTTCAAATAAAGTGACAGTATCTGCAGCTAGAGACTGTAATTCATGTAATCAGTTAATTGCATAATTCATTTGGCCATCCTGTTATATAGCTACTGTTCTACCAAGCAGCAGAAAATCCCACTAAGCTTTTTTGTACCTTCAGGTTGTAGGAATATTTTTTATGTGCAGTCAGTTTTGCTCTCATTAGGTCACATTGAGTGGTGCTTTGTGTTGAAATTATCTATCAATTTTGAAAAATCTTTTCCTGTGAGGTGTGGAAACTGATAGATAAAGTAGCTTGCAGTAAAGAGGCTTGCTAAGAAAATGGAAAATGTTAGCCTCAAAGGTCAGTGTTTCAGAAAGCTGAGAACCAAGAGAGCAAGAGTTAGAACACAAAGTTGTGTAATCTTTTCTATTTCAAGGGAGGCTGATCTCCAGATGGTTTAGAAGTTTGTGTATATGTCCATCCTCTCAATTCTAATCAACAGAAATAGAAATTGTAAAATAAGTGGGAAAATGTTTGTGTAAGGAATAACATATTTGACAAAACTCAAGGTTAATGTTTTGGGGTTTTACAGATGTAGTTTGTGTGCTTTGCTGGACTATAATGTATTTTTTTTGGTTTAAATCATGTGTAGATAGCATTTCTGTGTCCTTGTTACAGTGATTTCATGCACATATACTGAACCATGAATCAAATCATATTTGACTTTTCTTTCAGAAAAACAGAGAAAAAGTGGAATAAAAATGTGGAAGACTGCTGTAATTGCCCTGTTCTGCTTCTGTTTATTAAGCACAGGGGCATCATACTGCATCCAAGTTTGAATGGTTTTAGGAGATTTTTTTGCTGCCACTAGTTCCAAGAAAAATAAGGTTCATAACTACTTAAAGGACATAGTTTTCATTGCTTGCTTAAGTTCTGCTCAGGCAGCATTGAACCACAGAGAAGTGAAGTGGCCCATTCAAAATATAAAAACTATTTACTAGTTCAGTTTTGAGGAAGGTGCTGTCAGGGTGACAGGTGGAAAAGGAAACTGGTAATGAAACTTAGAGTTCTCACTAGTTCAGTTAGGGCCATTTGTGGTAGGAAATGTTATTTTGAGTTCCTGTGGTTATAGCCTCATCCTGTATTTCAGTACTTTCTGATTAATGTATTTGGAAACATCTGATGTCGGTGCGTGTGTAAGTTTAAATACATATCCTGGTAGCTGCTGTATTGCTTTCACTTATGTACATGCTATAATAGAAAGATAGAGTCTGCAATTAGTTTGTCAGATATTCACCAAAAAACAAACCAAACAAAAAACAAACCCACTGAACTGTTTTAAATTATATTGCTCTTTTTTTTTAAGGAAGAAGCTTTAACTTGCAGCTTCCTGACCTCTTGATTTGGGTTTGTATTTTTTAACATCCGTGTTCTGTCTCAAATGTCTGAATACTGCAACTGATAAAAGTTTTCAGGTTGTAGAACACTTACTTGTGGCTGCAAGCTCCATCTTTGGCTGAGGCATAACAAATACTGAGCACTACAACATGATGCTTGCTATAATCTGTCTTCCCAGCAGTAGGACACTGTGATGTATGTTGTTGAAAGACATAAATTCAATGCTGGGAGGGAGGGGGGTAGAAAAAGGAAAAAAGAAAGATATGGAGATATGGGTTAGGATAGGTTAGATGACTGTCTTGTGCATATTGGGTTTTAAAGTGTTGTGGAAACATTGATCAGTGCTCTGTGTTAGTTTGCTTAGTAGCGATATCTATATCATTCTTTGGGTTCCTTAGAGCAGGAAATTTCCTTTCTGTTGAATTGGTTTTATTAGGAGAATTCATCTCTGAAGCAGAGATACAAGGTAGTATATTTCCATTGATGTAGCATCTTGGCCACTGGCTCATTAAATTTGAGAAAGGGAACTAGTTATATTTTGTATTGTTTTTGTTTTATACTTTATCATGGCCTTGGGCAAGTTTTCAGGTAAAAAATAATAAGTTTGTAATCCACACGTTTCAGTCCTAATGTGTTGTTTCCCTTTAAACAAGATGTAGTGATTGCACATATAAATAATTTTGGCTACCCTCAGCAAAGTGCAAGAGAGATCAGAGCACCTACTTTGGACTCTTAATTGTAGTCAAGGAAGCATAACACCAGTTGTCATGACTCAACAGGAGGGCACAGCAGCTCATAGGAGTGAGAACCTGAGAAATATGTTTTGTGGACTTCACACATGACTGCTCTCTGGGGTGTAGTTTCCTGAGGAGCACCCCCACACCATGCATGGTCAGCGCAGATGTGTCCATGGTTTGGTGGTGAACTAAGTCTGGACACAGATATAACCAAAAACCCTTGGTTTGGCTGGTTGAATTCCTCTGTCCCATCCATCAGCTGGGTACAAAGCCAGGGCAGTGCCAGACCTGGACTGCAACTGGAGATGGTGGACAGGGCTCAGCAGTCACTTGAGAGGCTCAGATGTTGTCGTCTTTCAGGCTGAGATGTTTTGCAGCCAAACACAGCAGAAGTGAACATGCTGCAGGAGCCTGGATGTGCCTATGTCTAATGTGGCTTCTAGTTCTTGCTTTCCTTAGTCATGATCCAGGTTGGAGGCCTGTCTTTCGTCAGATAAACAGCTGCAATGTGCCTCTATTTATTGCTCCTGCAAACACAGCAGCTGCCTTAGCTTTTCATAAAAAAATAAGCAGGCTGTGGAAGAAGACGTGATGACGATGGTACCTGTTTGACACAATGAATTTAAAACCAAGGGAGTGGAAAGAATAGATCCTTTCTCAGTTTGCATATGGCTTGTGGGTTTTGCCATTAGGTGTGGTCTGTAGCAAGTGGGCTGTTTGGCACAGCCTCAGCTTGCCTTGACGCAATCAAGAGCAAAAGGAGGTGCCTGACTTCCCGTTGGTACTTGTGGCTCTTGGATGAGAGCCTTGCTCATGGCCCCTTTTCCCAGGACCATTTCTAATATAAGCTTCATAACCCATGCTGAGTTCTATAGAGCCCCTTCAGAAGACCAAGTACTTTCTGTACTTGCCAATAGCTTTGACAGTGAAGTTTACTCCTAGAAAAAGATGACAGATCCACTGCACTGAAAACTGTCAGCTAATTTCCAGATGTTCTCACAAATGTATTGGAGGCAACTGAATAAGCTTTCTGGATTCTGCCTTCTGTCAGTTGAGCCACACAATTAATTTGGGAAGCAGTGCCTGTGATTAAACCAAGCTACTTGTGCTTCATTTGATTGAGGCCTTTCCTGGCTTCAGCAATTACTTCTGTATTTTCTCTCATTTAAAAAGGAAAAGAACAAGCTAGCTTCCACAACTTCTTGTGTTTTTAAAACAGATCCTTCAAAATATGTTAGATCTTTGCTGGGCAGCTGCTCTCTTAATTGAAGAGCAGTGGTTTTAAAACATGCTTTCTAGTTGGATCAGCACCCAGCTTGCAAATGTGTGGTGTTTTCTCATTTGTACAGATCCAGTGTCCATCTTGCCAATTTGTCTGGTGTTTCAAGTGCCACTCTCCCTGGCATGAAGGCGTTAACTGCAAAGAATACAAGAAGGGAGACAAGCTGTTACGTCACTGGGCCAACGAAATCGAACACGGGCAGAGGAATGCCCAGAAGTGTCCAAAATGCAAGGTGAGCTGCTCTCCCTTGGCTTGCAGGTAGTGGCTTCAAACTGTTCAAATATACATTTAAAATAAATATTTGTCACTTCTGCTCAGCATTGGAAATGAAATTCACACTTGCTGAGCAGTTTCTTGTCAATGACCCATTGAGAAAAAAAGGTCAGATGCTTTTCTTGCTGGTTCCTGCACTGATTCGGCAGAATGTCTGCATGTAAAACAAACATTATGGAAATCATAAGAGGGGGCTTTGGTGTATGCTTAGAATCATAGAAATGTTTGGGTTAATTAATTACAGAATAATTAGTCCTAAAATAAAGCTTTAAAGAAATGGAAAGCTTTAGGGAAGTACAGTGCCTTTTGTCAGGTTTTCCAGAGAGTTTGAGTGTATTCAATGTCTGAGTAAAGCTGGAAATACTCTGTCAACAGGTTAACTAAGGGAAACTGACACTTGGCAAAACCGTAAGTTTTGTAGGGCTGAATGTTAGTTCTTCACAAGCTGTACCTCAAGGTGGGACTTCATGCCATGCCTCAAGTGCTGTGTCCAGTTCTGGGCCCTTCACTTCAAGAAGGGCATTGAGGTGTTGGAGTGAGTCCAGAGAAGGGCAGCAGCGCTGGTGAAGGGTCTGGAGCACCAGTCCTTTGAGGAGCAGCTGAGGGAGCTGGGGGTGTTTAGCCTGGAGAAAAGGAGGCTCAGGGGGGACCTCTTCACTCTCTACAACTGCCTGAAAGGAAGGTGTAGCCAGGTGGGGGTCGGCCTCTTCTCCCAGGCAACCAGTGACCGCACAAGAGGGCAGAGCCTCCAGCTGCACCAGGGGAGGATCAGGCTGGACATCAGGAGGAATTTCCTTGCAGAAAGGGTTGTTAAACATTGGAATGGACTTCAGGGAGGTGATGGAGTCACCAGCCCTGGAGGTGTTCAAGAAATGACTGATGTGACAGTGATCAAAGGTTGGAGTTGATGATCTCAGAGGTCTTTTCCAACCTAGGTGATTTTCTGAAGTCTTTCTCATTAATTAATTTTCAAACACTGAAATGCAGTTCCACACCCTAAAAATGGCGTCAATCCTTTCCAAGAGAGGAAGTATTTCCCACTACTCAAATGAGATGCAGCAGCCCTGCACACCCCTGCCCCAGTTGCCCTTAATGAAGGCTGCTGTTAAATTTGTTCACTATTTTTTTTCACAGCTACTAACAGAGTAGTAAGTCAAAACTGGAATGTTTTGTAGAAAATGAATATTGAATGGGAAGATTTACTTGTAAACATACAAAGTATATGTCACACTTTGAGCCTTACACTGTGCAAATAAGAAAATGTTCATCAGTTTACTAAGTATCATATTTTGGTCTTTGAGAAAGAAATGCCTGTGATGCCATAGCTTGAAATTGAAAGATTTCAAAACACTGAGCAAAATTGGAAAGCTCTGAAATCAGCAGCTGGTTGTTTACCCTTCCTCCTGAACACATGTGACCTTTTAACGGAGCTTTTACAGCTTGTTTTTTGGTAAGAGTTGATAGGTTTGAGCCAGTTCTAAAAATGTTCACTTTCTGGGAAGTCTTAAAGTAAAATACTTTGTTCCTTTTAAAGTGGGAAGAAGTATGTGTTTTGATTTTAATTGTTGGACTTGTGTCCAGATTCAGATTTTATGACAATGCGAATGATGTAAGTTGAAATAAATTTTCCAAAACATTAAGTGGACCAAGCAAAAAAATATGAATGTGGAAAAACAGGGATGTAAGAAGGCTGGTAGCTGGAAAGAGAAAGGAACTAAAACTGCTAAGTCTAACATTTAGCCTGAATAAGTTAAAATTTAAAATGCCACATATAAATATTCAACTCTTTTCACCATTTTCAAAAGAAAAGGCTGGATGCTTGAAACTTTCATGGCTTGTTACTAATTCTGAAGCACGAAGTTGCATGAGTTTGGCTGGTAATTTAAAAAACACTTTAAGTTTCTTTTCTTAATCAAAGGAAAATGAAACTGCCTACATGGTGGGAGGCAGTATGGAAACTTATGAAACTAGCACAGAAAAAGAACCTCTGTTAAGTTCTTCCTGGTAATGTGGCACTGTAAGTCAATATTGAAGAGGGAATTCTACCTTTTTCTAAACTGTATTGCTACCCCAGCTCTTGATGCTTTTTTCTTCAGAGCTGAAAAAAGTTCTTCCTGCCTACTATCTCCAAAATGTTTCTCTCAACACACTGTTTATTTTTAGATCAAATCTATAACCTGCAGGTAATCAAAAGTACCACTTAGCCAGAAGTTAGTTAAAAAAATACATCTTTGAGTACTTCAAAATAATACATTTTAAGCAGTATTCTTCATCAAATCTTTAGTAGGTGTTTGGGCACGTGGGGATAACATTCTGACAGTTAACAATTTGAAGTCAGGAGGATTAGATCTAATACTTCTCTGCCTCTCTCTCCCATCCATCCCTCCCTCCAAAACCTGTATATAAAATAACATTTAATTAGATTTCCAAATAAAATTAAGAGTGACAGAGAAAATAATTTGTAACGTACTTCTTGATTTATCCATGTTCTGTGTTCGCAGAGCAATGTTTCTGGTGAAAACATACTTTATTTTTTCTTTCATATTTTGGTTGAAAATTTGCAGCAGCCAAAATTTACAAACAGATTAAAGGAAAGTCAATACTAAATTGTGTCTAAAGATTTAATCTTTACGCTAAAACTGAAATGAATGGAAATTAAAGGTAGAAACTCAAATAGAGGTACAATTTCTTTACTGAAGTAATTTGTAAAATTACTGGTAACTTCCAAAGTGTGATACTGATTACAGTGTAAACTGTGACCATATTTTACAGATATCTTCTGGAGATAATTATTTATACACACAGATACATACACACACAGACTCTTTTTAGCTGTACCGTGGAGAAGTCGAATGCATTATCTTGTCTGGGCATGCAGGTGAGAAAATCAAAACACACTTACAGGGTTTGTGTATACAGAGGCAGATCCTCAGGCAAATAAATATTCACGAGTATTTCAGTGGTTTTGGTAAGTGATTTGAATGAACATAATCCTTTGTAATGTGAATATAGGAGGGGACTGTTAGATAAGCTTAAACTTGATTACTTTTTCCTGTAGTGGGATACAGCTTTAGCACAAGTAATAGGAATAGCTTGTATTTACCTGGTCTCCCTAAGATGTGTTTACATAAGATAATAGAAGTGTAACACACTGTTCAAATACTTAACTGTAGATTCATGTTGTGACTGTGTGTCAGTATGGAAATACAGAAAAATACTATTTATTTTAAACTGTATCTTAAATTTATTTTGACTTTTTTTTTTAATAGATCCTTTTCCACATTTACTCTACACTATTTTGAGAGTCAGTATAAACCATTTTTCTCAACAAGACGTGTCCAAAAATTGCTGGTCTTGTTCTAGAGTAAGCTGGCTAATAAGTGCAAATTTGCTACATGTTATTGGATGTCATTTGTCAAAATCTGTAACATTATTTGTCTTTCCCCAGTACTGTTTTAGGGGGTTATTTTTTATAATTTCTTGGTATGTTTGCAACAAAATGTTTTTGTTTCCACTAGTGTTTCTACAGTACAGCAAACCAAGGAAATACTCCATAAGGGTGTTACCTTACCACAGATTTCAAAAGCAACACTGTTTGAGGAAACACCACATAGCAGCTCTATCTTAGAAAGCTTTGAACAGCAGCAGAAATTTAAGTAAACAAGCATGTCAATGCAAATAAAGGAGTGTATACTTCTTATCTGATTCATAGAAGCGTTATCAAATAACTCGGGGCATAGTTTTTGGAGGTGGTCTGCAAATTAATTCTCATCTTCTGGAGGGAGCAGAGTCCTTATTTGTACACAAAGGGGGATAAAGCTGTGCAGGTTTTCTTCAGGGGTGGAGACATGGCCACTCATCCTCAGAGCTCTTGGCAGTGATTCCTGTAGAAGATTTCTGTGAGGAGACATATAACATGCAGAGGAGGTAAAGTGAGGGTCTGAAATAGCCACTGTGCTACTTCAGTTGTCTGCTTAAGACTCTGAACTGGGTGTTTGCCCTTGGTGTGTAGTTTTCACCCCTGTTGTTCTGGGAGCCATACGTGGGTTTCTGAATGGCTAAACCTTCCCCTGTAAGGTGAGCATACATCTTTGGTTTTGAACAGGCCCTTGGTTGCAGGATGGAGCCTGTAGCTTTGACCGAATGCATGGAGGCAGAAACTGGGCTTGCAGTCACTGTGCTGTCACAGTGGCCCCTCTAGCCTGGCCGTGCTGCAGGAGAGCCTGCAGTCGCAGGGCACTGGGCCCCGCACAGCCACAGCTTCCCACCGCCAGCGGCACTCCTGGCCCCGCGCATTCCCCCGGCTGCCTCTTGTGCACCATCCTGCTGTCAGTGGAGCAGGAGCACTCGTGATATCTGAGCCATCGGCGATCTCCTTCTCAACCTATAGATTTGTAATCCATCTCTGTCAGTGGATTATCTGGAGGGCAGGGAGGCATGTCCGTGTGAACCGGAGCTGAAGTTGATCTGGTGAGATGTCATGTCTTAGGCTTGAAAGTGGCCTGGAGAAATGATACAAAGTTCACCTGGCATTGTCAGTCTGCAAAGCATGTGATAGGGAGTCCAAGCCCTGCATCTAAGGTTTGTGGGGTTTTATACTTTGTTTTTTTAATCAAGTCTTTCTTCACTGGAAAAAAGGAAGGTTTTTGCTATAGAAAGGTATAGGCAAGTACAACCGGTTGTTCCAGATTCGCAGCACTTGAGGACAGTTACATATGCAGATGAGTATTGACTAAAATATTTTTATGGTTTGCTTTTTGAAGAAGCAGACATGAAGTGCATGTAGTTGCAGTATTTATCTGTAAAAAAATAAATCTTTATCAACTTCTTTCATATTTCAAGAGGACAGTATGTCTGGAGAACTTAGAGCAGAAGCAAGTAGATTGACAGATGATTCAGGAGTAACGCATGACTGACTGGAGCTGGGAGGCTTCTAGGAAAGCAGGGGTAGAAGTAAGCAGACAGTTTCTAAGAGGTGCATATTTCTGAAGTGTATGAATGGTAGAACATAAAAGACTATTGCTAGCATCTCCCTGAAGTTCTTACTACCAATAAAAATTAATTTATTTTTGAAATGTGAAGTAGTTCTGGTTTGCATCTAGGATTTTTATAGGTTCCAGGATTCTGTGGAATTCCAGTGAGGACGGATGGTAACTTAATTGGGTTGGTAAATTAGAGAAGAGAGAGGAGAATTCAACAGTCTTGATTCAGAAAGAAAACAACCAGTTAATGCTCATTAGTATCACAAGATCTAGTTCCCTCATTTACATTTTTAAGATAGAATCAGCAGATGAGGAAAGTTACCTTTTAAATCACAAAAATCTGTATAGTTGCTGTCTGAGTTTGTCCCCTGAAAAATTAATTTGAATTAAATTTTAAAGTTAATTTGTTAAAATACATTAAATCACTATTAAAATTCCTTTATTTCAGTTCAAGTTAATCTGAGGAATTACACTAAATAAACTACGGCTTCATAAGTGGGGTCAACATTTTTTTTCACATGTAACCTGAGAAGTGAGAAGTCGAACTGACAATGTAATGTCCCTTTTAGAAAAAAGTGTGTATCTTCTTAAGTTATGCTTAAGGTGGTACAATATTGGGTAGACTTCTCTTTCCACTTTGCCTGCTGTCAGTGCTTAAATGTGCGAGTTTTGAGGTCAAGTGGCTTATAAAGCTCATCAGCAACAGTGTTTTTTCAGGTGCTTGCGGAGAACAGGACACCTGTGATACAGCAGGATTCCTTGGGGTAGAGGGGGATGTTTGCTTGGTCAGACAGATTTTAAGTGTACTAGAATACTTGCCCACTAGAAAGCATTTGTTTTAATAGCCCAGTTCTCTTTTTTGTGAATGTCTTTCCCCTCTTTTGTATAAAAGCAGCATTTGAAAGCACAGAATTGCAAATTCTGAGATCATTACTGCGGCACAGGGATGCAGGCAGGTGTAGCTGGAACTACTGTTACCTTTGTAACTCTTTTACTACGAGTGTTGCTGGTGAAAGGCATCACTTTGTTACATGTATAAAGTGCCAGTTTCAGTAGATGTTTGGGTGAGCAAGGTGAGATCCCAGACACCCCTGATCAGCACTAAAGAAAGATGCATTTGACCCTCTCAAGAATGTCACATACCCCAGGAGTCACGAGCTTCTCTGGAACTCGCTCAGCTTTCAGTGTCTCTCGTGCTTGCAGGGCCACTGAGAGGTGATGCCATGTCTTTGCTGGTACCTCCCTGCAAAATAAATACATGTAGGTAAGTATAGGAGTTTCAGGAGGCATCGATTTATCAAATTTCAACAGATGAAATTCAAATTGGATGTAACAAAAAATAAGTATTCCCAGGGAAGATGGTGAAGCATGGTACAGATTGCTCAAAGAGGCTGTGGCATACCCATGCTTGGAAATTTTTTAAATCTAGTGGGATAAGACCTGGAGCAATCGGATCTGGCTGGAGTTAGTTCAGCTTGGAGTTAGGGGTTAAAATAGATGACCCCCAAGCATCACTTTCAACCTCAATTATTAGGCTATCTACCATTCCCCTGTGGAACGTGGTCTTGGAATGCAGGATGGGGAACTATTTATGCCGGCAATCAGTAGAAAGATGGCTGTAGAACCAGGGCAGCCTTGCTTCATGCTGTGCTGTGGGTATCATGAAAGCTTGGTGTAATTTTTTTTTTTCCACGTATAGTTTGTGGAATCTTTTTTTTTTTTTTAAGAAGAAAAAAACATCCATACTTCTCAAATCATGCACTGTAACAGCAGTGTCTTTCTGGTGTTTATTACAAAATGCCAAATCAATTTGTGATGGAAAAGGGAGTGGAGCCACAGGTGGCCTAAGAGGGAAACCCATCTGTGGAGGGGTCAAACAGAGTTCATAACTATATTCACTGTGTTGCTTTTATTTTTAATAAAGTTTGATGCTAATATATCTACTTCAGTAATAAAACCAAAATTTCAGTAAGGGCAAGAATTCTCATATGATATGAAGACTGTTTAAACAAAAAAGGAGGATTATGTAGGAAATGAGAATCTGGAAACAATAGAACTCACATTTAATGCTCTGAAACATGCCTCAGAAAACCATTATTGTCTTAAGCCAGCTGCAGTATTAATTAATGCAAATACTGACTTAGCAGGGGGTTGCTTGCAGCTTCTTTTCATCTGGCACATGAACTGCCCCGGGTGGTGCCCACTTTCCTGTGCTTAGGAAGGGGGGAAAAATAATATTTCTTCTTTCCTTCTGCTCATACAGATCCACATCCAGAGAACCGAAGGGTGTGACCACATGACCTGTTCACAGTGTAACACTAATTTCTGTTACCGTTGTGGGGAGAGATACCGCCAGCTCCGCTTCTTTGGAGACCACACGTCAAACCTCAGTATCTTTGGATGCAAATACCGCTACCTCCCCGAGAGACCACATTTAAGGAGATTAGTGCGAGGCTCTGTCTGTGGTGAGTGGATTAATGTTCCTTGTGGAGGGCTGCACAATGAAGTGATTGGGGGGATAGGGCAATTAGAGTTAAAACTAGTGGTTTAACTAGTGGTTTAAAGTATTGGATGGGCAACTTGTTTTTCAGTTATTCAAAAGGTGGCTTATTAAGTATATTTAAATATATGACATTTGCCCTCCCTTTTTAGATGGACTGTGTATGACTAAGTATTGTGTCCTCTTCTGATAGCTTGTTTCCTAATTTTTTTTAATAATACATAAGCAAACTGGAAAAGTGCTGTCAATATGCTTATTGCTGGCTGTGTTCATTCTGAAGGTATATTGGAGAAATGGGTCAGAGGAGGAACCTTATTTAAATTAACCTCGGTGTGAGTCTGTTTGAATAAAGTGCTCTTTGGATTTGAACCTGATCTGAGTTTTTCAACTCAGGTTTTCCCATATAAATAGGAGGACACTATTTTAACTGTTAGCTTTAGTTCAGATAAAATCCAGCTTGAAACGAAATGCAAATTATATACATTAATTTTGCTCACAAAAGTATGATGCCAAAAATGTATTTTTATTAAGCAAAAAGGTACTCATAATTTGCTTTTGAGCCAGATCTGTCTCAGCCTATAGAAGCGCAAGATATTAAACTAGACTATTACATTATGTGGTGTCTTACATATATGTTAAGTTCAGTCACTGTAGTGAGTTCACAGCATGTAAAGTGACCTATAATGTTACAGGAAATTGATGTATTAACTGCCAAAAACTGGGAACTTTTAAGGAAAATAGAACTTTTTGTACTTTGAATTAAGGCATAATAATTGGAGATGACTTGTAGTTCACCTAGGATGAGGAAATGCTTTGAGCTTGATTGTAGAGGTAAAGGCAAGAGACGGAACATGTGGGAGAAAGCAGACCTGAGGTGAAGACATTACTGCTGAGCCAGACATGTTCCAGTAGGAAAACTAGATGGTTTCAAGAGTAACGTAAGAATTGACACACAAACTCATAGACCTGGTCATAAAAATGCCAATCTTGCTGCTCTGCAAAGTTGTGGGAGATTTGCAAACCTGGAATGCTTGTTAAACAAGTGACAATGTGTCATGCAAGCCCATTAGTTTGACCTCAGGAGCTTGCAAGGCTTTGGTAACAAACTTTGAGAGAGATGATTTAAAGATACAGAGATAACTAGAAAGGGGATGAAAATTGAAAATGATTGGAGGTGCCTATTTTGGTACATTTTGTAGAGATAAATTCCAACACACCAGAAGATCTAGTCTAGATGAAGGACAATGCTGGCATTAGGGCACATGAATATAAGGGTTCATTAATAAATTTAGGCTTAAATTTCAAGAACTGTTTCAAAGCACTTCGTAAGATTTCAGAAGAGCTTTTAAGTAATAGCCACAATGGCAAACAATGTAAGCTGTTTTTAAATAGATCTTGTCATATTTGGTGTAATTAGTCTGCTGTAGCACCAGATTGTACTTGGAGACATTACCAAGTCAATGTTGCTCCCATGCAGAATCATGGGTAACCGTATTAGAATCATAGAATAGTTTGGGCTGAGAGGGACCTTTGAAGACCACCTGCAATGAGCTGGGACGTCTTCAACTAAATCAGAGCTCTGTTCAGCTTGGCCTTGGATATTAAAGCTCCATGGTGAATATGTTTATGGTCATATTTACAAGATCACACATAGAGAAGGTACAAGATATTTTTATTTTCATCTCCTATTTGCAAGTGTACTTGTGGTTTGCATTAATTAATAAACCAAGAAAGATTAGCAAAGCTCAAAGCCTCAGACTACATTTCTCATAGGATTTTCTGTTAAAAATATTGATCCTGATACACTTTATGAATAACTACCAAAATACTCCAGAGACCTAACAGAACTCACACATGAAAATAAAAAATTAAAATCTTTAAAAAATTGCATCAGATTTGAATTTGGGAATTGAGCTCAGCTCTTCTTCCATTACAGTAGATTTTAGCTATGACTTGCATGTGTGAGTCAGTCTAGGTTTTTGTACCTTTTTCTGCACAAGTGCACGTGTGGGTTTTCCCATCTGTTTTTAAAAAGGCATTATACTGCTGTAAGATTGTACCTCCTGACCTTTTTCCTGACCTTTTGAAGAAGTTATAATCCCAAACTGATACAGTTTAAGTTTGTGGATTCTGCCATTTTCAGTGCTGGAAATTTGATAGGATCATCTATCTTTGCAAAACAGAATTCAACAGAATTGATCTGTGGCTGTTAATTGGGCTTGTATAAAGGTCTGCCTAGTGAGTCTGTCCCCAGCAATGGTCAACTAAAAATAAGATCTCACTCCCTGTTTGTTTCCAGTAATGATTGCTTTCGACACTTCCTTAGTTAAGGTTTGTATCTGGACCTTTGCTTTATGACTATCAGTGGGTGGATCTTTCACTAGTTTTAACAGTTCTTAAATTTTGGCTTCCACAACATTTCTGGTAGAGGCTCTAGGATTTCACTGTGTGTCATGTGGAGGAAGTCCTGGTGGTTTTTTATTGATTCCTGATAATTTCATTGGCTACTTCTGTTATCACAAAATTGAGTAAATAATAATAGCTTGCTGACCTTTTCATATCTTTCTTTTATGGACCTTCCATCAGATTCTACTTTGTCATTATATTTGATAGTATTTTATGCTTTGTTTTGTTTGTTTGTGTTTTTTGTGTTGAGCCAAAGCTTACGAGTCTTAATCATCAAATTTAGGATCAAATTTAAAACCCAGAAATGTTGAATTACAGGTAGGGATCACACCCAGACTCAGGGAGGTCCCAGTAGCTAGAACTATAAATGTAAATATGTAAATATTTCATCAGGCAAGAGAGGACCATTATCATCAGTAGATGTTACTGCACAAACCTGGGTTTTGGTTCTGTTCTGAAAGTCAACAGAAAAAGAGATGGTAGCAGAGAGGCCATTAAAAGCATAGCCTCCACATTTTAGTAACATGTAGTAAGACAAAACAAAGGTTGGATTTCCTGTAGAAAAATGCCTCTGCTAGTTAGCTAAGTAGTGGAAATTAAAGGAATGTTATCTTTGCTGTCTATGGGAGACTGGTGAGGTGTTGCTAGATATGGGGGTTTCCTATGACTTCTTTTACTTTATTGCTCTGGAGAAGAAACACTTAAGTAAATGTGATTTTGTAACCATGTGCAGTGAAGGTTTATTGGGTTGTTTCTAAAATCTGGCTAGGTGGAGTGTGTAGAAAGAACACCGCGTGGCAGGCTGGCATACTGTCATGGTTTGTGTTGAGAAGCAGGTGCATACAGTCACAAACCGCTCTGCAGTAAAAATAAGGGAAAAGTATTTATGGCAGCAAAATTTAAACATGCTTTTCTTCATAAACCAGCTGTTATGTAAAGGTGATAGTAATGATGGGAAGAAGAAAACCTGAGAGCAGAAGTGATCTCTGACATTTCTCTCCCTTCTTTAGCCAGCATGGTTTTTATAGAAACTGTCCTGGGACCAGTACAGTCAAGTGAAATTGTTTTTATTCTTCCATCCCAGCAGACTTAGAGATTTCATTCTCATTATAATTGTTTGGCTAAATTGTTGAAGGCAGAATATTTGGTTATAACTGGAGTCGGTGATGAATTATACAGGAAGGAAAAGCGTGTTCATCTGTTTTAAGTGTACTTAAGATGCCACTGGAATACCACCTGTATTCAGTTGATGAATTTTATTCAAAATCAGTTGCTAGGTACTTCATGGATCTGTAACAAGACACAACACATAATGAAGCTATTAAAGCAAATGACTTTTTTTGCATGGTAACCACCATTTCAGATAGGATTCTGAAAGCAGGATGTTTTCAGATCTGGCTGACGTGTACTCCTGTCCCTAGCAGAGCACAAGGTTCACTTCATGTAAGCATGGCTTTGAGCCCCGCAGAAGGCAGCACGCAATTCTGTGATCCAACCTTCATTAGCAGCTTCATATTTTAGTTGGTCTGACTTGTAAGAAGTTGTCTCTGTACGCTTGATAAGACTCTTTAAAATCAAAGGCAGACTTTTATTAGAACTTAACGTCTACATAGATATTGCTGTTTTGATTTGTAAGTAGGCACTTCTATTGTCTCTGCCTAAACAATAATGATATTTAGACTTAAAAGATGAAATTTAGTATTTCTCATATGCTAGTGATTGCATTTATTTTCTCAAACTAGTTTATTAATTTTTTACATGGCAAAGAATTCTCTAAGGGGGGTTGTATATATTACCCTAAAACCTGTAACTAAACCCAAAGTTACACAAGGAAAAAGTACTCCCTCATGTTTCCTGAAATACTTTGTTATTTTGCAGAAGAACATGATTCTCTGTATCACAAATAAGGCAGCCCCTCAGAGACACTGCAAATACAGTTATTATACTACCACAAATGTCTGCATCTTCATGCTGTCCCACCCAGTAGAGAAACTGTTTACCATTAATTTGAGTGCAGTTGTACAAAGGTTCTGTTTCACTCACTTCTTGTTGTTACCCTTAAAAACTACCTTTGGATGACAGCAAACTGACTGTCGTAACCTACTGCTGAGATCACCACATGGGCTAATGACCCAAGATTTTATTCAGCTCTGAGGCAGGTGTTACATTTGCTCTCTGTGCTATCAGTCTCAGAGCTAAAAGACGTAGGACAGTGGATCTTTGAGCAGTTTAGTGCCTGCAGAAACATCTTTAGTCTCAGTGACATTTCTTGGTGTGTTGTGATTCCCTCTGTGATTAAGACCCTCATAATCCTTCGCACTATGACAAACAATGTTTGTCAGACTGGAATTGGATATAAAGTCATTTGCAATTCTGAGATGTAAAATCGAACATTTTGTAATTGTTTCATACAATGCAGATAAAAATTATTGGAGCAAATAGTACATACCTGCTGCTTTGCCAGTGATTGCTGCTGTTTGTACTCTTCCTGATGGCGACATTTGCCAGCCTTGTTCACCTTGTGTTGTTTGTTAATTGTAGTTTACAAAGGTAAAGAAATATTAAGGATTTAAATGTGATAGATACATAAGGAGAAAAAGTATTTTGTTCTGAAATTTAGTCTTTAGAAATAATGCATTGAGAACCAAAAGAAGATACGGTCTCATGATGATGAAAAGTCATTTTATTCTACAAGATCTTGGAACTACACAATACTTACAACTTCATATTCACAGCCAGAAGGAAAGACACTACTCATGCTTTATTTCAGCTCTGAGTTTGTCAAATGTAAGTAAACGAGTTCTTGAATTAGCTTAGGAACTGTTCTTTGTGTCTCAAAAGAAGTTACACCAACCAAAGGCTAGCTTAGCCCTTTCCATAGACTCTGTTTCTGCATACTTGGTCACCAGCTCAGTGATTTAAGTTTTTAATAATTTTGGTACCAAACATCATAATTTTCTAGCGTTCTAATTACATGGCTATTAATGAAGTAAGGAGTTCATACCTTAAACCTTAAATCTTTTATAAGCTTTACTTGAAATTGTTGAAGGCTCTGGTAATGTTTTAAAATGTTTTTAATTTCTTACTTTTGGACCTTTCTTGAGGTTTTCCATCACTTTACATTCATTTTTCTGTCTACACTTGAATAATGTATTTGACAAGTTCTGTGTGTATAGAACACAGCGCAGTGGAGTCCCAAGAAGGTATGCCATTAGGATGCCTAGCAACTAGAGTAATACAAATATTAGCCAATTTTTTTTGTTCTAGGAATTAGTGTTTCCCACCCACAACTCCTATGAAATTTAAAAGCTATCAAAACAGAGCAAGAAAAGGACCAGTTCATTTAACTGCTGTAAATATTTCCAGAATATCTCACTTTTCCTTCAGACTGCTCAAATTAGTGTCTCAGGTTATGGAAAGGTTTACATCATTATTAAATGAAGTAATCTGCTTACTGAAATCTGATATGAGTGACTTGAGAGAGGGAAGGGCAGGGAAGAGAGAGGTAACAAACTCAGTTTTTGTCCTATTCTAGAGGTGGTCTTTCAAACACATACCTAACTTAGAGAATTGCAAAATTTCAAGTCCCTGATAAGACTGCTGGTATATCAGTAAAAATGCCTGCCCCTCCTGCATTTTCAAACAGCTCAGATAAGTGATGTCTTTGACCCAAGTGCTCAGCCAACAGAGCCAGGGAGATTCTTCCATTGAAATTGTGCAATGCAAGGAAGATAAGTTGGGTTCTGGTTCAGTTTCAAATTCACTGTCTCAGCAAGACCCCTGCCTTCACTCTGTGAATTTCTACAGATGAACTCACCAGAAATACAGAATATGAGCATGCTTTATTTGTTCTTGGCCTTATGGTCTAGCCAGTATGCTGCTCAGCATCTCTGCCCTTCTCATGTAAGAGCCACAACATATCCTTATAAACGTAGATCCAAAATAGACTTGGCTGTGGTTTGACTTAGACCTAAATCACAGCTGTACATGAGCACTTCACTGTAGCCTTTTAAAGCAGCAGAAGCGTATTTAGAGGTGGTGGTGTCATCACCTTGAGCTAACCTAAACTTTCCAAGATGTTAGCTTGCTTGGCATCTTTCCAGGCTGGTTGCTGTGCAGTAGGATTCCAGAGAAGCCAAATTGTAGTAGCTTTATAGCTATCACGTTCCTGTCAATGCTTGAGAGATTTCAGAATGGAAACAGAAATAAATGCAAGCTGTTAATGTATGAAATAAGCTGTGCTCAGAGAGTTGTGGTGGGTGAAGAGGGCAGAGAGAAATGTGTGCAGGGAGCTGACTGTGTGGTGATAGCTCCTGGCTGAATTTGTAGGATGAAATTACAAATAGGAATCCTATTTGTAGAGGTAAAATATTTAAAAAGTAATAGATAAAAATATTTTTCTGATATTGAAATATTTATGAATTGTTGGAAAGGAAAAAAAAAACCCTTCTTTGAACTGTTTAATGAATTTTGCATTTCAGCTGGAAAACTACTCATTACACCCCTAATATTGGTTCTGGGACTGGCACTGGGAGCTGTAGCTGTTGTAATAGGTAAGAGTTACATATGTGAATGAATCTAATCCTGATTATGCAGTGGCTTTCTCTGTGTGACATCTCAGTATTTTCGTCTCAGAGACATGGAGACAAAGAACAGATTTCACAGATACTGTTTTAGTATTAAACACATGACTTTTTTCTAAAAAAATTGTTTCTAGGATTTTATTTTTTTTTTCATTTTATGCTTATTACCTTTATTTTTGTTAACATTTATTTGGTTTTCCAAACCAACGTCTTTAACTGGTGTAGATAAACTAGTAAAAAGTCCAGAGTAACTTAAACGTAATCCTGGGGGCTGACTGACGTGGACCCAGCCTTTAATCACCCTATTGAATCAGAATTTTATGATCTTGGCCATGTGTATGACAAGATTTTTGGGGAACTATGGCCTAGACCCAAGCTTCAAGCTTACCAGCTTGAAGATGCAACAGCAACAAAGCAGCAAATTGAGATGAGTCAGTCTCAAAATATGATTCAGTGCAAAGGCTGCCAAACTGTACTCCGTCACAAAAACTGGTACTGTGAACTCATTTGATTACAGTATCAAAGCTCTGTTAATGTGGTTGTATTAACGTGGCGACAGATACATTAGCAAAGCTGCTCTTTCCCTGGCTTAGCTGAGTTTTCCTGCAGAAAGGAGATTAGCTGTGACAGTAAGGTATAATTTTGCTCATGTGAGCGCATATCCACTCTTTATGTTGGCAGCAATATGTCATTCAGGGATCATGCTGCTTCACAGCTCTTCATCAAACTGCTTACTACACTGAAAATTTGCAGTGCCTGCCCAGCCCTGAGGTATATTGGGATGTGGCTCCTTTATTTTGATATAATAAAGCCAAAATACACTAGGATAGTAATGTTAATAAGGTTGTAAATAACCAATCAACCTATAACCAAAATACTGTTACAGCTTTTCTAGACTACATCTGGTCAAATAAGGAATATTGCTGTTAATTTCTGTATTTAGACCGACCATCTTCGCTGAAGAGAGTGAGCAATGTCTATCTTAAATATTTATGCTATTCAATAGCATTTTTATGCCAAAATTATAAACAATAAAGACTTCTTAATGCCAGTAAAGCTTATTTTGGTCTGCAATCTGGTATAATCTATGGTGGGAAAAAAACCTCACTTTTTTAATATACTAAAAATTAAGAGGGCTTTGTAGTATTGTAGTAACAATACTTGCAATAATAATCAGAATGTTATTGAAGTCTCATCCTAGACTTGGCTGGGTAAGATATGATCAAGGGCAGCAGTATGAGCAGTTCCAAAAACATTGATTATTTATAGGAAAGTTTCGGTTTTGAGGTAGTTACAGCAATATTTGCTGCCAACCACTGTTAATCTCAGTTACATAGCTGAAAACCATACTGTACCATTTACAAGGCTATTGAGCAAAGCAAGAACCTTGTGATTGTAGTAATCTTTTGTTCTATGTTGTTACTGTAGTGGTGTCTGAAAACAAAATCTTTGGCCATTTCAGTCAGCTGGTGGGAGGAGAAAGGGGAAGATGCTTCTTATTTGGGTTTGAGAGAGTACAAACTATTTGACAAACTAATTTTCACCTGAATAAATGTGATATATTTTATTTTTGTTTTTACAGCTTTGTTTCTCTCAAGAGACTTCTAGGAATAAATAGTTACCTGTCTAGGCAAAGATAAACACTTGGTATTATTCAAGGATAAACATTTCGTATTACTTCACAATAGCTGAGGATGTTTGTAAAAATAAGTAAAACGTAAAACTATAATTTGCTGTCTCTCTTGCATGTGAATCTAATTGAAAACTAGTTTAGTTACATCAGCTTTGAATTTAGATCTAAGAATTTCCAGAGTGCTTTTAAAAGTTTTATGTTTGTACCTTATACCAAACAGCATGGTTCAGAAATTAATTTGTCAGAGATGAATGTAGGGTTAGCAGGAATTTGTAGTAAAGAATAAGTGTAGCTTAACTCATTATCAAAGACACTGTTTGTTGCAGGCTAGTATTTTTTTCTGCTCGTCCAGATGCCTGGTCTAAATTCTGCTGAGACGTGAAAAGCTCCATCCAAATACATATATTGAAAGAACACGATACATGCACAAAAGATTGCATTTAGTTATGGTTTTTTCATGTTTCTTTCTTTTGGCAGGTTTATTTGTGTTTCCTATCTATTGCCTTTGTAAAAAGCAGAGGAAAAGGTCACGGACAGGTATGCCCTGGTGAGGATGGATGTTACTCACCTGAACTGAGCTGGTCCTGCAAGGGCTATCCGTGTTTTGTGCAACAGAGCAATACCGTGCTGGTTACAGCATCAAAGCCACCGCCCTGGAAGAAGAATGGGGGCTCTCCTGCCATCTTCCCTCAGCTGAAAACACTACTGCAGACCAGAAAGCCTCTTTGCTCTGGTGCACTCCCAACAAGATGGGCCCCCTGACTGCTGCTTTTTAAATGTTTTTGGTTTTGTTTTTCAGTTATTACTTTGGAGGGTTTTTTTTGAGTCTAAGTTTCTGAACCAGACAATCCAAGTCTGTGTTGTAGCCACAACTCTACTACCGATTTGGCCTGTGAAGAAAGAATTTAACTGCTAACATGTGCTCGTTTAACTTCAGTGTCGGCCTTTAAGGGGGAAATGCTTAGAAGTGTTCGGACTCTTACTGTATACTGAGCATACTACTTTTGGTATTAAAAACTACTTCTGTAAATAACTTCCATCACACAGCATTCTGTTCAGCATACCGAAACCCCATCACATGCCAGAGCACAACAGCTGGTTATCTTCTGAGTCCTCCTGCTAGTGGAGTGCACATTGCCACCGCCAAACTGCAGTGCCTCAGAGGGAAATACTCTTAGTACTGAAGCGCCGTGATATTTAAGATTGTGGTGATTGGTTTCACTTCAGTAATTTATTTATGACAGTCTATTAATATTAATGGCAGGGGGTGTGACAAGATTTGTTACAACAGGACCTCATTTTTAAATTCTCACAGTAAAGAAAAAATTTGAAGGGTTTAGATAACAAGATATGTCAGTGGCCTAATTTGTCCCAAGATATCCCTGAAGTGTATTTGCAGGGAAGCTGGAAACCTGCTCTTTTTTTCTGACTTGGAATATGATACACATGCTACACACTACCTGTGTGAAGATTGACTTGATGAAATTTTATAACCTAAATAGCACATTTTGTTTGTTTGTTCCTTTGAGTAGGCTACGACTGCGTAAGTCTTGAAGTATCCACTGGTGTCTCATAAGGAAAATCTGTGAATCCAGGATAAGGGGAGTGATCATAAATTCTTAGGAGACCACTTCATTCTTACTTTCTGCTTCCAGTGTTGCTCTTCCTGGCACATGACAGTTCTGAAGAGAATAGCTATCTTTGCTCTTTTTTTCTTAAGTTCCACTGTTTGCTACCAAACCTCTTTCTCAGTGCATCACCACAAAAGCAATGTAATTCAGCATAAGGAATCAGCTACTGAGAATTTCTACACTTTTAATTTCAATCCAAATTTATCATACGAATATAACTTAAAAGAAAAAACTAGAATAAATTTGTTTAGACAGAACAGTGAAACAATAAAGAAATGAACTAAATAAGAAAAATATCTACTTTATACTGTAAAAATACAAGCTAATCTTAAAGAAAAGGAGATTGGATTTGTACTGTGAAGGTACTTTTTTTCAGTGTGTGTGTGTTTGAAGACACACATATTTATATATATGTTTGTGTATATATGGGGAAAGGGGGTAGCAGGAACATGGGAAATGTCCCTAAGAATCTACAGACTTCAAAATTTAGGATCGCAAATAACGTATCATTTAAGAGGATGTACTTTGTACCACTTTCTTTGACAATTGTTGTTAAATCTGAATCTAGTTGTAATTTTTAAGCAAATAGTATTCTGCCCCACCAGCATAATACTGTTATAAGATACTCACTTTGACTTCGACACCTCAGTGGAAGAAGCTGATGACTTTTGTTTAGCTGGAAACACAAATATCGGCTTACCATAGTTGGCTAGTATGCTTATTTTCTGTCAGCTTCTGGTTTTGTTTTCTCGTGGTTTTTTATTTTTGAAAGTGTGTAAAAGCACACCATAGTAGTCAGTAACTATTTAATAATTTCCATTTGAAAATCAGGGCATGTTGACCCTATTATCCTAACAGTAGAAATAGTACTTTTC
The DNA here is from genome assembly GCA_013397115.1 of Edolisoma coerulescens. Lineage (NCBI taxonomy): Eukaryota > Metazoa > Chordata > Aves > Passeriformes > Campephagidae > Edolisoma > Edolisoma coerulescens. The sequence continues at coordinate 1,418,634 of VWZW01006375.1, forward strand.
AAAGATTTGCAAATTAAGAAGGGAAGCAATGACATTTAGAAATAAAATTCAAAGCCTATTCTCAATGCAAATCTGCCTGTTAATTAGACTTACTTTCTTCTGAGACACATCAGTCTTCTGTTTATGTTCTGTCTGAAGTTGGAAGCTGCCTTAAAATTGGTCTTGGTTTTGAGTGTGTTTTCTGAGGCTATACATATCAGTTGTCTTTGGCTTACTCAGGGATTTTTATTCCTCTCTTTAAATGTCAAATAATGAAGATATTTTTGTATTATTTAGAAAAACCTTCAGACCTCAGAGAGCGAGTTATATTTAGAGAGATTTGGGTTTGCAATGCAGTCTATAACATGGTGTCAAACTATTCCACTTGAGAATATTTTAGTACTTGAGATTATCTGTAATTAACTACACAGTGGATTAATTTCCTTTCTTTTCCTGTTTCTGTATAAATGTGCGAGATATTCTTACAGTCTTTGTAGCTGTTTTCACTCTGCCATGTTTGCCATTTTCAGTTTTTAACTAGAGTTCAGTAAGATCTGAAACTAAGATACTAGAATAAAGAACATAAAAGGGAAGATAATAGATCTGCACTTACTTATATTCAGAAAGCATGTCCTTGTGGATGGAGAAGAGGAACATACAACTCAGCTCATACATTGACATTTCATCTAGGCCATTTTGATTTTATCGGAACAGATTAAATCAAAGAGAAATGGTTCTTCATTTTCTATACAGAGCAAAAAGATACATCTTTGACCTTGTAAAGATGAGTGAGTCTGATTGTGCTTTTTCTGTAGGGAAAAAAAGGAATTACAATAATTTTTGCTTTTCTATAGAACAAGATAAACTTTCAAGAGCCAGGCAGAATAGGGGTATGGAAGTCTTTTTCCATCAGTATAAAAATATTCCCACTTGAAAAGTACGTAAATACCATTTTTATCAATATTATATAACATAACCTACTAAAGCATGAGAAGTAGCTCAGTACAAAGCTTCATTTGGTTAAACGTTAGCTTTTAGACAACTCATCACAGCAAACCTTATATATATCAAAGGCACATCATTTGTTTTAAAAGCATTAATTTATTCATTTGAAAGAAACTGAATGAACTTTATAAGGAAATTCAAGGATGTTCTTATTACGTGTGTTGTTTTTGTAACTACTCTAAAGAAACTGTCAGGCTGTTCTACTCATCTTTGTTAGCAGACAACTTCATCAGGCAGCTAAATTAACCTGCTAAGGCAGATTTCACATTACTGTATGCTGATCATCACTGGTCATTGTATTTGCTTTCACCACAGTTAATATTTATAATTATTTATCCTTGTGCAAAGTTGTTGCTCATCAGTACCTGTGTTCAGACTAGGAAATGCTCAAGTCCATCCTACACTAGCCTTCTTTTTCAAGCTCGCCTGGGGTGGATTTCCCTGTGCGCTCAGCCCTGCTTGCAGGCATGCAGTCAGAGCTGGGGCCCTGCCCGTGGTACCATGGCCTTGTGTGTCCCATCCTGCCCCTGCTGGGAGGGCTGGCTGGACACACCAACCCGCAGGGGCCGCTCTCCCTTTCTCCACTATGTGGAATTTAGTTGTATTTCATTAATGGGATCAAGTTCCAGGGCTACTCAGCCGTGTCAGCAGCAGGATTGTTCTGAGTCCTGTGGGATCTCAGAGCACAGTTAGGTATATGTGCAGAGTTTATCCAGGAGCTTGTGACTGGAAAATAATTGTGCTTTTCCTTGTGTCAGTCTATTAGCCAGTGAGAGTAATAAGCTGAGTAAGAATACAAGCGAGAGACAGAAGAATAATTCTCTGAGTAGCCTTTTGCCGAGCTGACCCATCACGTTTAGTTCTGTACAAAAAAGTCAGTGAGTCTTCAGTTCTCACCAGCTCTATAATAAACGGCATATTCATACCTGTTCAGTGTCATTGAAGTACAGTGCACTTTGAGTGATCTATTATCTTCCTTTGAGTGAGTGCAAATGTGTAAGGGAAGATTTTGTGCTTGGTTTTGATGTTACTAATGCTGACTTTGTAACTCTTCCTGGTGTGTTAGGGAGTTTTGTAATTTACACCTATTTATTCATTATAAGAATTTTACTTTATTAAAAATTATTAATTTGCAGGGACTATTGCCAATTTTAACTAGAAAGCATTTTGGATCACCATCAGGTATTCTTTTTAGCCAAGAGGCTTTTTGCTCCTCCAAAGACTGTCACAGCTTGCGTGATGTTAAATGGTGTGTAGGTGGGGCAGTAATTCTCCCAGAGGATACAAATTCACCAGTGATGGAATGGTTTCTAATGCCAGTTAGATCTGAGAAACTGTTTAATATTCAGTGGCCAAATAGTTTGCCATGCAGACTCTTGGTTGGTTTGTAAGGTTTTTTTTAACTTAGTTGTGGTATTTTGTTTCTTGAGCAAACCTTACATCATAATTTTTGGTATGCTAATTGTGCAGGTTCAAGTTGTGGATAAGAACCATGGATTGCTGTTACTGTTATAATCTATATTAGATCTCTGCTGATGGAAAGAATCCTACATGAGGAAACTATTAGATAATTTCTTATTTTCTTTTCATTTTTAAGCCTTATAGTTACAGTGAGTCAGCTTCGTTTCTGACATCAGTCACAGCCCCATTAAACCAGAGAAAACTATTTTTATGTCAGTGTGGAATATGGTCACAAATACTTTGATGAAAACATCTTGAAGCGTGTTGATAGCCATTGAAAATCTGGTTCACTTCCTAAGTGCAAACTGCTATGGAGCTACTCATCTCATTTGCACAATGATGCCAATGTGTTTAGTAAGCGCAGGAGAGGGAAGGAGTTGGGAAGAATTTCCAAACAATATTCTCATTACAGCAGATTGTCAGGAGAAGGGATATACTAGCTTTTAATGTAATAAAGAAACCTTAATGTTTTGAGTCACTAATAAAATTAGAAACAACACCCAAAGACAGTGTTAAATAACATTTGTTCAAATTCTGCTTTCTTCAGTGTAAAAAAAAGCAGCACACTTTAAGAATTGGAATTGCAGCTGTTCAATATTTTTAGGACTTAAAACATAAACTTGAGGACACACAACATCTAAAAATTTATGTTGCTGATCTGTTTGGTAGTTTATCTTGCTACTGTTTCATGAAAAACCAGCTGAGCCTTGATTTGATTGAAAGACAAACAGTTTTCACTGGTTTTACAGCTTGAGCAGTACTTAACACCCCCAAACATTTTTGTAATAAAACTAACAAATGCAGTTGCTTGCAGACTGAACCTTCCTAGCTGATTCTTCCTTACCTTTCTGTGCATAAGAGTTCAGGATCCATATATTCTCTCTGCAGTAAGGGACAGACTGCACACATTAGGCAATTAATCACTGATGCTTCTCTTCTCTTGGCCTAATAGTGAAATGCCATAAGGTAGGGAAATGAAAACTGATCTTAGAGTGCATGCTCTGATTTCAAAGATAAAAATGTGTAATAAGCTTTAATTACTCCATAGCTAAAAAATAAATACATACATTTTGAAACACAATTCCAGCTGTCTATTTATAAAATTGTCTGTGTAAAACAATAGTTATAATAGTGATGCATTTATTAAAATATACATATTGTGCAAAAGAAAATCTTTTTTGGTGCTTATTTGGCTTATCAAAACATGAAAAATTAATCTGAAGTGTTTTGGATGGATCAAAGTCAGAAGAGAAGCTTATTGTGTAAAAATATTTGTTTAGCATAACCATGAATTTTGCACATATCTTAAACACAGTTGCATGCCAACCCCATTCAGTGTTCACCTTGCTGAAAATTTGTCAGACTGGAAACAGTATTTTTGAAATTTTTAACTTACTGCTACTGAGCATGATGTTAATAACACAATGCCACATTTACCTCATTTTTAGAAGGAAATATGGTTACAGAATCCAGTGAAGCTGTTCAGGTATTTTAAGCCTGTCCTGTAAAACTGTGATGCAGTCAGAAAACATCTTCATGCCTTATGCAAGCTCTGGATGAGCAGATGGATTCAGTCAGTAGTCATGGACTATGTTTTTGCATAAAAAATGCACTCTTAAGAGTTTTTCAAATCAATTTGCGTCCTGCTTCTTTGTGTCCAGAAATTGCAAGGACAGGGTTAGATTTACATTTCACTGTTTACCATCTCATAATAAAATGTTTACCATGTTTCCATTCTTACACACTTTGTTTGTAATGCTCTCCTTTTCCTTCTAAATTTCATGATTTGAAACTGACTTGTGAAAATGGCTGAAGATCAAATTGGACCTGTAAAATGTGATCTCATAAGAAGTTGCTTCATTAATGCTTTGCTGAGCTATAAGCAAAAGATTAATTTTGTTGTATTTACATTACTTAAAAGCAAGGTGCTGAAATTATTTTTCTTCAGGGCTTTTAATTTTGCATTTTTTAAAATGTGCTTAAACAGCACAGTCATCTTTGTTACGTAACTAACCATCTGAGTACAAAATAACGTTTTAGGCTATTTGTTAATTCTTGTCACTATGGTAGAGATGAGAATCGTGCTGAAAAAAAGAAAATATCTCTGAGGAGCGTGTCCAAGCTGAACTTAATTCCATGACAATTCAATGAGAATTCTTCCCTTGCCCCCCCATCTCTTGTTTTGTGTATTTTAGGGTGAAGAGTTCCCTTTAAAATAGGTTTAATTGGAATGGCAAGGGGTGAAGGTAGTGAGATTATAGATCACATCCTTTTTAGTGTACAGGCTTCTGGCACAACTAGGGTGCTGGCCAAAACACTGTGGATTCATTAAGAAAGCAATTTCTAGTTCTGCATTTGGGCAACATACAATCTAGATGCATCAGTGATTGGAACTTTTTGTAGTGTATTTGTGGGATGACTAAGAAGTTATAAAAACCAGAGGAAGGCAATGCCCATGAAATCAACACTTGAATTCCAGTATTTAATGTATTTTGTATAGTGAGGAATTTTAAATGTGTAAGTGCCTTATTGCATGAAACAAATGGAAGGTGTTCATATCCCTCAATAGAGCAATATGGGAATTCCTGTTCTGTGGACTCCTGCGATTACATTAAGCCAAAGTAATGAGTATTGGTTTGCTCAGAAAGTTGACAAATATTATGTTAGTGAAGAAGTTAGCCTATTATAAAAGTAATCTGGCGTGCTTATTTTAATTCTGATGATCTCATTTCTGAGGTTTTTTTAACTTGCTCTTTGCCCCCATCCCTCCCCCTGATTCCCATCTTCCTTCAGACTTCTGCAGAAATGCATCTTAAGTTCCTGTTAGTTTGGCTCCTCCAACATAAGAAACCATGAGTTTTTTCAACCACTGAAAGAAGTGCAAGCTTTTGGAGAAGAGAATTCAGCCTAAGTTCAGTTAGACCACAGCGTGTTGTGGGTGTGCCTGCCAGCTCGGGGGCTCACGTGTGCTTTGTTCGCACTAATTCTTGGAGATGGAGGCGCCAAGGAATGTGGCACATGGAAGTGCGCTGTAACCAGGCTGGGACTTAAAACAGGTTGACAGCATTTCAGTGTTATCTAACTGGAACTAACATATCCTGTTAATACAAGTTGGTGACTTCTCTGGGCTGGGTATCTGGGTGGGCGAAACCATCAATCAAGACGGTGGCGCAGCTCTGGGATCTCTGCCCAGCCCTTCACTGCAGGGTGGGAGGTGTGATTTGGAAAAGTATTACTCATATTGCCATCTTCTGATAGCTTCAAAATTGATGTTGTGGGGTTTATTTCTTCTTACTTCCTTTTCCAGAGACAGTGGAATTTTGCCCTTTATGTTCTAGATTTACTAAAGGACCTGTTTGTTCTTACTGACATTGATACCACTATTGTCCATCTATTATTGACGTCAGGAATAAGCTACTTTTCTAAAATTACCTTGAATTTCATGAGCTTGTGGTAGCAATTATCTGTCAAAAAAACCTGAAGTATAAAAGGTAATTATCAGAAGGAAATTGAGTAAATGGGGGGTAAGAAGAAAAAATGATGCTTAGAAGGTCTGTTTATTATAGATTCATGATCATAAAATGGTTTTACTATGTTCAATTTCCTCCACTGAGAATTTGTAAAGGAAACAAGGAGAAATGAAGATAAGAACAGTATTCCTTTGAACCTTTTCCTCAGAAATTCTTGAGTTTTTCAGAACTGTAGGAGGGGCTTTTTTCCCACCCTGGAGTTATTAATTGGTAATATTATAGGTGTCACAGTGTTACAGTTAACACTACTGTGACTGTTTAGTTGGGATTCAGCTTGCATATCTGAAGGTTTTGGTGACAGGGAATTTGATTTAGAGCTGTACTGCAATAAAATTGTAAGTGAATTATCACTCTTACATACCTTAATGATTTCTGTTTCAGCATTATCTAAAATTTTTAGGCATTAAAAATTTGGTCCTTCTATAATCCATTGAATAGAAGATGCCATGTATCAAAAGACTCCTTCAACCTTATGAGTTACTGCTTATTTTTGCTAGTTATTTCCTTAAATGAATTTTTTCTCTCTTAGAACCAGCAGACACACAACCAAAATGCTGATAAAATTTCCCCATTATCTTTGTCTTGCATTTAGCTGATACTATATTTTCTGTTGCATAGTATTGCAACAATGGTCTTCATGCTGTAATAATTTGATGAAAATATTAAGTAGTCTTGGGCAATATTTTACAAATAATTCATCTTCAAGTTGGTATTTTAAATGTATACCAATAATCACTGTTGAGTGTGCTACCTGTGTGGCTGCTTTAGTTCATGTCAATGTTTTGTAAGGATTATTTCTTGCTACCTTCTTCAGAGTGCCTTTTCATTTAGGAGGTCTAGAAGGTGGTTCATTGAAGTCTTCTGTTGAATCTACCATAGTAATGTCTGATCTTTAAACTTGTCCTGATGAATGTATAACTAAAATCTTGTTCTTTAAAAAGCTGTAGTAGACACAGGTTGTATATGCACATGTACATGCATGGATACAAGGGAAGGTGTCCTGCCAATGTTTGTCCTGCTGGACAGGACCTTTCGAAAGTAAGTGAATTTTTTAACAGTTTTATTTTCAAAATGTTACCTCACTGGTATTCAGTAGTAGGTATGTCTCTGTATTGCTTCACTTTGCTAAATACAATCACGGTAGGCAGTTTAATTTTCAAAAGACTCTGCGATGAATCTGGTGTTCGTATGAGACTGAATTTCGTAAGACAAAACTTACGGTACTTTGTTTCCTTTAAAGGCATTCCTTTCACTTACACTGACATCCCAAGCCCCTGTTAGCAGACTGAAAAAGTGCTTCCCCATGACGAAATGGAAGAATGAATGTAAAGAAGCATTTGAATGCACTCTCACCCGTCTTAGAATCAATATTCAGAAATGGGGGCGGGGGCAGTGGATTTGATTAATTGTGGGGAGACATACATTGTAGAGTTCGTTCACTTGCACACAAGAGGTTTGACAATGTCATCTAGTAATGTCTACCTAATAAAGTTTTGAAAAAGAAAAATGAAATTGCCTGAATGTTTAACTCTTTCTTTAAGCAATTCTATGCATGAAGGATAACTGACAATCTCCAAGGAGTCTTGCTTAAATCTGTAATACTTTTTATAATATTTATATAATCTTTAAAAAAAAAAATCACCAAATAATTTAAACTTCAGAATCTTTGTGTTCTCAAACCCTATATTACAGTCACTTCAGTCTTTAACTGCTTTAACACTGAAAATGAAAGCAGAGGTAAAAAGACAGTTTACTGTGGTGAATATTTTAATGTAAAATACTCCCTGTCATGTGGTGTTATCTCTGGCTAGTGCTTTCATTTTTAAAAGCATCTTAATATGTGACACAGAATTTTACCTTCTCGTGAAATGTTAAAATGTTAGCTTAAAATAACCAAACACTATGAGGAGAAATTTGCTGGAATCCAGTTTTCCCATTCGCTTGTTATGACAACTTCCTAAAGCTCTATCACTTTGAAAGGGTTTTAGATACAGCAGTCTGTAGCTGTAAACTTGAAACAGGTAACCCATTAATTGAAGCAGGTGCCTCTTTTCTCTGGAAAGGAACTGTGTTCAGTTTTCTTAGTTGGTGAGCTGTCAATATTGATGGAATGTGTTGTCTGATGTGTTGGGAATTTTTAAACACTATACCTAATTATGAAGTTGCACTTGCATGTTCATGAACAGGCAGACAAGGTATCACCATCACCTGCACTTCATTTCTGTAGGAAATAAAGCTGAAAAACAATTCCTTGACAAGAAATATGCAGCAAAATCTGGAGGCCTGCACTTGGTCCCTCTGGTGGAGGACAAACCTCTCAGCCCTCTCCCCAGCCCCCTCCAAAACAGTCAAGATTTGCAACAAAATGTCAAGGACATCATACCGCAGGTTCCTTATCTGCAGGAATTCTAGCGTGCGGTGTGCAGCAGTGGAAGGATAGTCCGCAGGCCGAAGAAATCGATAGCCCTAGCGCTGAAACTGAAGTTAAAGGCTAACTTCTCACTTGAAATCTCAAACTGTTTGACAAAAGACAGACAGCAGACTTTGATTATAAACATGGTATTTCCCCAAGTAAATTGGACTAATGTGCTCTACAGAGATTACAGATACAGAATTGTAATCTTTACATGCCCCCCTTCAGCTGCTTGGCATGTGCTTTTGAGGGTTCTCATGATTTGCTTAGTAGTTTGACTTGAGCAGGGAAATGAAGCTCTGTGGGTTATGTGAAATACTGAAGTGGAATTAGCAGCCATGTAAAGCTGTTATGCTTTTAAAAAGTCAATACAGCTTTTATGAAGGAGTCTTACCAACCGCAAAGCTTAGTGGCAGGTCAGCAAATTGTGTAATCCTGTAATTCCTTGCAATAGCTTCAAATTAAACCTAGACATGGGCTAAGAAGGAGGATCTCGCATGGACAAGGTGGGCATAGGTATGGTCAGAACATACAGATCATTTGGAGTAAATAGCTTTTGCCATGACACAGGAGGATGCTGCTTGAATTCTGCAGAGATCTTTGTTTGGGCTTTGCTCTTGAATATACTTGCAAATTATGTAAAGAAAAAGATAAGCAATGGGGTAATAAACAATCTTGAGTTACCCAGAACTGTAGAGATGAGAGCTAGTTACAGTGATCAAATAAATGGGTTTTGGGCAACAATGAAATAGAGGTAGGTTCTTTGCATGGAATGATACAACTGATGGGTATTGGTTATCATATTTGTACCAAAGGTATCTGAGTGATACAGGAAAGACAAAGCAGTGACCAGATGGGATCTGTAACAAAACAAGAAGTGAAACTTGATGAAACAATGAAAGACTAGTGAAGTCTCCTGCCAAAGGATATTGTAAATGCTGAGGGCTGACATGAGTACTGGAGCAGTTACAGGAAAGAAAGTGGTGGCAAGTCACTTAATGAATAGAATACCCTGTTTGGCTCAGAAAGTCGTTTGAGTCAAAAATCTTTGGAAGCCTGAAGAGTAGTAGATAGTAGTATTTCTTTGCAGTATTTTGCAACCTTCCCCAGATACCTGAGGTTTTACTTCCTGTCAGAGGACATTTTGGGCTCCCTGAAGCATTGCTCTGTCCCAGTATTTCTAGGTCATTGTAATTCTTGCATTGATGTTCCCTAGGTAGGGATAATGTCGTAGTGGATCCCAGCAGTGAGCCGGTGAAGATGGGAGGGGTATGGCCTCTTCCATCCTACTTGACCATAGAAAACACTCTCCCATGGATGAGATGCTGATAAGTAAGATAAAGGGCTGCAAAGTTGTGAAGTGGTGCATCTGTCCCCTTTGTGTTGTACTGTTCTCACCATCAGCTAATTTTTTTCCACCTGGTCTGAGCAATGTTCTCAACCTAATTTCCACCTAGCTTGTCCTCTTTCTCTCTCTTGGATGCTTTCATGGTCATCACAGCCCTTCCCAGGCTGTTTTCATCTTCCTTAATACATCCCCAACTGGAGTACTGTAATAACCTGAAGCTAAGCTTTGTTTTCTTGATCCTGTAAGAGTGTTGTATGCATCCAAATCCATGTTCTATGCTGGCCCAGACCTCGCCTCCTTGACCAACTTGCACATAAATAAATAATACTACTTGTCTAGAAATACTTCTTTCTAAATTCCATTTTAGGGGCCCCTTGCCCACTTTTGTCTGCCTTCCATTTCATCAATCCCGTTTTATTTTGTAAATTATTGTTTCTCTTTTGTTCTCTTTTATGCTGAAGAAGTGCTGGACAGTCTCTCAAAACTCCAAGTAGGTAAGAGAAAAAGTGCAGTAAATCAAAATAAAATTACAATGCCAGCTAGATCTGAAAAGCAGCACTGTATGATTAAATGGGACTCAGTAGACATTCCCGTGCAGATAATTGTACACTTGTACACTCCTCATTTTGATTTCTGTGATTTTTTGTTTAGCATGTGCATGATGCATCTAAAAAGTTACCTGTGAGCGTGTTTTGGGTGTTTGGTTGTGGTTTGGGTTTTTTTCCCTTGGGGTTTTTTTGGGGGGGTGAGGGGACCATGGGGCTAGGGTGGTTTTTTTGTTTGGTTTTTGTGAAGGAAACCATATGCACCTGCTGGCTGGTGAGGGATGGCCCTGAGGCTGAAGCCAGTTGAGAGAGGGTTTTGATGACCCCTGTGATGCTTGGCTTCCCAAGTCACGCTCCCAACAGCACAGCATGGTCTGATGGATAAAGCGTCATTCCAGTGCCCGGGCCTGGCACCCAGGGCATTGCTGCCTTCATCCACTGAGGGGGGAGCATGGCCAGTTTTCGTCCCCAGCTGTCCAGCCCCTTCCTGCCTAAGAATTGCCTTGTCGATTCTCTTCTTTTAACTCGTACTTTGTCAAATAACAGTAATGGCAGGCTCCAGTCATTGATGCATCACCCCAGAACACTTCATGGAGCAGAAAATGATGTCTGGGAGAAGGAGTGGTGGGAAGGACACATGTCTGCAGGGGTGGCATGGTGTGGCACCAGCCTCCCTCTGCCCCAGCCTGCTCCGGACATCTCTCCACAGCTCTCCCCTCTTCTTAATTTTAAATTTTTTATTTTCAAACAATGTGTATTTTAGCCTTTAGTTTGACCATATGTTTATTATTTATTAAAAAATACTTTCAAAAACACGGCTTTGTTTTAATTTCATCTGACATTTATGAGGTGATGGACAAGTCAGAGCTAATAATAAACAGCTCAGTGACAAACCTTTGCCAAATCAAACAAACTTTAATTCTGCAGAGTTTTCCAATAAAGCCTTCAATGTTTCAGACCTTAAGTGTCTGCTGTTGCCTTTTTCTCAAATTCCTTTACAACGAGCACTCTATGTCACCACTCCCCTTTTGATGCTATTTTTAACAAACAGATCACTTGGATTTCAGGCAACATTGAGCCTCCATTTAGCTATCATTCATTTATGTATTGTAATCTTGAGTTAGCTGTTTTATGGCTATGAACCTTAGAAATGATCGTAGCGATGTTATCTCTCCCGTAGCAGTAAAAGGAGACAAGATAGAGAAAGGCTGACTTTTCCTCTCCCACAAAGGAACATTCAAGGACTAAACATGGCTGTCAGAATTGTACTTCATAAAAATCAACCTTTGTGGGGACCCCTTGTCAGCCTGATGGTGGATAAGTGGAGCAGCTGTCTCTGCCAGATCTATTAATTCACCTGACAGCCTGTCAGATGAGGAGTTCTCAGAAAAAAAGTGGCTGAATGTGAGCTGTGATCATCGCTTTGGTGGCAGCCTGTCCTGAGCTGCCACTTTCTCCAGCTGTTTGAGGGGTAAGTGTGGGGTGTGTGCACGGGAACTTCAGCAGGCCCCAGCGCCCTGGACTTGGTGTGTAGGGTGCTGGCTCCCCCTGAGCCGTAGGTCCAGCCAAGTCACAGCACAGCTCTGCACATCCCAGTCTTGCCACTGGAAGAAATTATGGGACCCAGTCCTGTCAATCTGCATGAAGGTAACATACTGCTAAGTATAATTTTTTTAACTATCGTCTTTTCATAGACCCATCAAGATATGAAAAAAGTGCATCCTTTGGCATAGAGTTTCTCTGCCTACTGTGAATTCAGCCAACAAATATTTCCTAAATTAAGACACAGAATTTAGAAAAACACATTTACGTGATTCAGTCTGTTATATTTATGCATGATCATATTACTATGGTGTGAAAGCTTTTTCTCTCTTATTTTTTTTAAAGTATATATGTAATATGTAACAATTTATGTTGTAATAATATATAAAATTTTATATGTGTGTATATATATATATATTTTTTTTTTTTTAACCATCTGAAATTCAACAAAGGCAAATGCAGGGTCCTGCACCTGGGGAGGAATAACCTCAGACACCAGTACTGGCTGGGGGTTGACCTGCTGGAAAGCAGCTCTGTGGAGAAGGACCTGGATGTCCTGGTGGACAACAAACTGTCCATGAGCCAGCCCTGTTCCCATGTGGCCAAGAAGGCCAATGGTATCCTGGGGTGCATCAGGAAGAACATTCCCAGCAGGTGGAGGGAAGTGTCCTGCCCCTCTTCTCATTCCTGTTGTGGCCACATCTGGAGTGCTGTGTCCAGTTCTGGACTCCTCAGCAGAAGAGAGACACAGAGCTCCTGGAGCAGGTCCAGTGGAGGTCTCCTAAGGTGGTTAAGGGACTGGAGCATCTCTCTTACAAGGAAAGGCTGAGGGAGCTGGGCCTGTTCAGCCTTGAGAAGAGACAGCTGAGAGGGGACCTCATCAATGTCTGTCAGTATCTGAAGGGAGGGTGCCAAGAGAATGAAACCAGGTTCTTGGTGGTGCCAAGCAATGGGACAGGAGGTAATGGGGAAAAAAAGACTCGTAGGAACTTCCACTTGAATATGACAAAGAATTTTTTCACTGTGCAGGTGACCAAGCAGTGGAACAGGTTGCTCAGAGAGGTGGTGGCGTATCCCCCACTGGGGATATTCAAGAACCATCTGGACACAATCCTGTGCCATGTGCTCTAGGATGACCCTGCTTGAGCAGGGAGGTTGGACGAGATGATCTATTGTGGTCCCTTCCAATCTGACCCATTCTGATATTCTGTGATATCTTCTCATCTATAGGTAGATAACAACAGCAAGCCAATAGCATTATTCATTCCTTGGTTTGTCATGCTGCAGAACAAAAGAAATGCAGTGAAATAATTTAACTGCTGCCTGTTTTATTGTCCACATACACCTCTAGGGCTTTTTTATTATTACTCTTTCTCTAATTTGCTTATCTCAATGGCATTCTTTGGCACAGAATTATCTGCATTCCAATGTGCAAATGTATTTCTTTGCTTTAGTAATTGCCTTTTTATATAATGATTGTCTACCTCCTTTAAGATAAGAACAAGGACCTGGAAGATGGTTGTTGATTTGAATTTATGTAAATTAAAAAGTGAAACGAGAACTCAAAAAAGGTTTTTAAGTTATAAAGATGATAGCAAAATAGGATTACCAGATGAAGGAAAACTGCTGTCATGAAGGCACACCTCATGAGAAATGTACATTGTGTAGGTTAGAAACTGACCACATTAGACTGATGTACCCAAAAACTTTTATACAACTCACTGATTAAAAGCAGAGTCCTGTCATTGTTTCTGCTGGTTCCTGAGCTTGTTAGGCATACCATATTTAAAATTCCATGAACAGAAAAACTAAAATGTCTGTTTTCTTGTGAATTTATTTTCTGTGCCCCTTCCTCCATTATAACCTGTCTTCATCTGGTACAGCCTATATGAACATACCTCTCCCTGTTAAATGTCTCTGGTTCTGTCATGTGTTCCCTAAGTTCTCATAAAGTGCCTTCTCCCCATCTCTAGCTACGCAGGAATTATCACATGCTCTACCTTTTTCCAAAACACATGGGTGCCAGTTGATCATCTACTAGAGCTGTGATGGTTGCCAGACCAATATTCAAGAGCCAGCAGGCAGGCTGGCTGCCCACGACGAAGTGGTGGCTGGGTGCTTCACTCTTTCTCCCGACTGGAGCACTCCTACTTCAGTTTCCTTTGTCCAGGTACTGATTTTCAAAAATCCTGTTTGAGCGTGGTTACTCTAGGCCACCACACAATGTAGTGTTCTAGGCCTCATTTCTTTAGAATCCCAGGATAAAATGGAGATTTTCATATGCACATATGTAAGGTTTTCCCTTTAATTTCTTTGTGAGGTTTCATTTTTTGAACATTAGTGTTAAAGCACAGCAATGGTAATTAGATCACAGAAAGTGAGCCAGCTGTATGTTGGATAACACTACTTGCAGCGTGGATGAAAAAGTATAAAGATGAGAAGGGGTACATGGACAAACACAGAACAAATTCTGGAGCTAGTAATATAAATTAAAAAGTACTGATAATTTTGACCAGATATTTCCTGGATATGGAGACTATTTCTTCAAGCTTTGAGTCTGAATATATGTGAATCTCCAGCAAAAATTTCCTGTAACTGGAATTTTCAAATCCCTTTCTGGTGCTCTGTGTGCCACCAGCCAAACAATTGCTAGGGAAAGATATCAAAAACTGCTAATAAAAATAAATAATATTGGTTTTCATTTTTTATTAAATAAAATAATTTTTCTTTATTTTTATATTTTTTAAAAGATGGCATTTATATAACAAGTGAAAAATTACTTAGCAAACTTAACTTTAATTATCACAGTTGTGCAGAATAAAAAACATGGATCTACTCATTTGTTGTAAATAACTGTTGATTAGATTTACTCTGTAAATGGTGTAGCTTAAAATATTTCAGAGTTGTGATGTTTTGGGTATTTTTTAATAGTAAAAAAAGCTGTTTTAAAAGAATGTCAAATTCTAAGAACTTGCTAAAATAATTTCAAGTTACTGCACTTCTGCTAAGCTTAACTGTGTGTTTTTATCATTCACTTTATCACTTTGTTTAGGCCATGCAATTCACTAAAGTCTGTCATCCTAGATAGATGCTAAAACCAGTAAGGTAAAAGTTCACTTTCAAAGCCTTTTTTCTATATATAGGTGCATTATTATATATATTCCATATAAATATATTATTAGTATTTATTCCATATATATAACTTGATGCAGAAAAAGCTTTTTTAATTCAGTGTGGTTATATTGGCAAATATATGAAGCCTTTGGAGACAAAGGACTTCATTTTGCTAAATCTCTCACATTCATACTTGCTTATTTTATTGACAGCCCACCATGCCAGAAAAGGGACACGAGCAACTGGGTTAAGAGACGTGGCATTACATTTATTGTGTGTTAGTGGTTTACATCACATTTAAGGAATATTGTAGGACATGCTCTTCTGTGACCAGGCATTTAATGAATTTGTGCAGGAGTTAATGAAAGTTAAAAATTACCTTGGAGAAGAACAGCACATCAAGCATATTCATTATTATAAATCAAATTAAGGCATTTTTATGAGACATGTTTCATGTAATGAAAAGGAAAAAATGCAGCGATTTCACTGAATAAGAATATTGTGCTCTTTTCTCATTAAAAGAAAACTAAATTGGACTGCACATAATCACTAGAGTGCTGTTCAGAAAGGCATTGGCATGGGGTAGGGTCACTCTATGACCTACCTCAGTGGGTTTGAGGGATGTGAGGTATTTTTTAAAAGATGCCGTGTGCTGGAGAGCCTAGCATCAGCCTTGTGTGTCTGAAGAATGCTGCCCAAACTCCTATGTTAAAGGGCAAGGAACTGCTTGAAAAGTGGGTGGTAAAAGCACATATCTGAAAGATTTTTGCAAAATAATGGACTATAACTACATTTTCAAAATAGAGTTTAGCCTGATGCATACTATCCATTTTATTGTGCATGAGTTCAAAGGTGGTTGAACCTCCTTTAGAATTACCTCCCTTTTTTTTGTATGAAACTGCACAAGAAAGATGTGTTCACCCACCACATGATCCTGCTGATGCATCGGAAGCTTTTATCAGAGGCAACATGCCATGTCTCACACGGTCCTCAATAAGTCACTGCCTCAGCAGAGAGGCTCTGGGTCTCTGCAGATTTGCCCTAGTCCATCACAAACAGAAGGGTTTGCCTGCTTCCTCTTGGTTGGCCTCTCAATGTGTGTCTAAGCCAGAGATCCACAGCATCATCTCGATACTTGAGAAGCCTCAGACATCCATCCATTGATGTGCCTTGATACAAACAAAGTAGTAGTTTGGAATGTAAACCAGTCCCGTTCCAATTTATGCTGAATAATCAGGATCTTTTTAGAGGGACTCGTAGGAGCCAGGAAAGGTTTTTAGATGGGACCTGTGTAGCACCAACTAGGAATTAACAAGCATAAGAGTCAAGGCCAGCTGAAAATGGCACAGCGTTTTCAAAAGGTGAGAAAGAAAATTATGTAGCATTCCATTATTTATTCTAAACATTGTCTTGTTAGACAGTATTTTTTAGACTGACATGTTCAGATGTTATGTCTAAAATTATATTTTTCGGTAAATGATACTACTCACAAACAGGAATATTTGTGTGTCATGCTTTATCAGTCTAACTAGTTAGAACTAATTTAGTTCAAACATTACTGAAGGTATTACAGAGGTTGAGACCAATGTTACATTCTCAGTTCAAAGTTTTAGTATGTCTGGACATACTGCTTTCAGCAAGAAGGTGACAGCAGTTTGATGTTGACTTTGTGGAATGCTATCAGACACCAGGCGTGCAAATTTCTATCTGAATGCATTTTTAATATGGACTTTTATTTAATTTTTTAAGATCATTACTAGATTGACCTGAGAGACAATAAGGCAGATGGCTGACTACTTGCATGGAAACATTGAGTTAATGAGGTGAATGAAACTTTCACCATAAAACACTAAATATTTTCTTCTAGGCATTAAGATCTCAAGCTGATAACTTCCATTTGGCACTAAAGTAAAAGAAGTTTGGTTTTCAGCAGAAAGAAAATAGCCAGACTGAGATTGTAGATGATAAATACTTTTTTCAGTCTCACAAATGCATTTTTTCGTTATCTCTCCCTCCCACGCCCACAATTTGACAGACCACTTACATTTTAGTAAACTGATCATAAGTATCTTCTGTTTTGCTACCAGAGGGCAACATATTTACTTCCAATTCTTGGTCACTCACATGTCATTTTTCTAACAGATTTTCAGTCTTTTTCTACCTTTCAGTTGGAAGTGTCAGATATTTCACACCAGACTCTGGACGTTCGGACATCACAGAGAGAGCAGTGTGGGAGCAGCCACTCTGAGGCAGATTGCTGATCCCCCAGACACTGTAGTGTTCTCCTAGTAGCTCACAACAGTGTTCCTGAATCAATACCTGGTCCTTGGGAGCTTGTGACAGCAGCTATGCTGGATCAGAGTCTGGTAGCACACAACTTGAGCAGTGTCAGAACTTGTTAAGCACTCTTGGAGACTCTGCAGGGTCTGCTGGGGAAGAAGTGGTATTTTTGTGTTTTGTTGACCTTACAGGAATTTTAAAATTAAATTTCCCAATAACTTCTGAACAAATGCAAATTTTCATTAATCACAGTATCCCACAGCAAGGGAGGTGCAAAGTTAGCACATATTACCTGAATCAGTATTTTTTTGAATTTGGAATTACCACTAGAATCCACTATGCACTGTACAGGAAGAGACAGTGAACTGTCAGCCCCTGCCCACTGCCTCCATGTTGTGAGACTAGTGTGTCCCTGCTCTATATAACATTATGTAAAATTCTCCCTATTCTCCTTCACCCAATATGTCTTTTCCAAGATAAAGAGCCTTAGCCTGTGAGCTGCTCACACAGCAGAAATTCTTCCAATACTTTGACTGTTCTTATTGCTGTTCTCTGGTCCTTTTCCAGTTCTACTTTTGTTTTTTGAGATAGGTGGTACAGTACAGAACATAGATGAGACACACACAAAGTCCTGGATATCTGGGAAAATATGGAATTTTATAATGGCTTTATCATTTTTCATGCATGATTGGCTTTTTTGACTGCTAGTGACTAAGGAAGTGAAAGTTCTTTGAAAGTCCCACTCAAACACCAGGGTCTCATTCCTGTATCCTAGTTAGTCTGGACTGAATTGAGATCTGGGTAGGTTGGTAGACAGGGTGAAGAGACTCTAGAGTTTAGGAGATTGTTTCAATTTCTTCCTGATTAATTTTTTTCTTCCTTCTGGAAATAAAATTAGTTCCGACACTTCTATTATTATTATTATTATTATTAGTTACTCCATGTTTCCTCAAATATAGATTTTTGTTTCACTTTATAAGCCTATAAATAGATATGTCCTCTCTCCTCAATACAATAATCTGAGGAATAGCTCTAATTATAGCAGTTACTCTTTCTATTTTAGTCTACCATCTCCAGCAGTGAAGAGCCCTCTTGATTATTGCTTCCAAAAGAGGTGCAAGAAACTGTGCACCAGGCAGAAGCTAAATATTCTGGCAAGAGAAAAGAATCTTCTTTCTAAATACCAATAAGTAAACTGCTGATATATGCCCGGATGGGAAAGGGCTTGGGTCCTTCCCAGGCCTTTTTCACAGTTCTGGTATTCTCTATTCAACCAGTTTTCAAACTCCACTTGTTAAATGACTCAAAATGTTCCACTTTCACCGATCCACCGACTTCTTATGCACCTTGAGAAATAAAGGGCAGATTTTTTTCCAGAAGGAAAAATCCTTGCTTGTCATTTTCTCCACCCACACTAGTAAGTTAACTCATCAGAAAAAAATTCAGCCTGCTTATTCACATTGTGGACATATATGTATAGCTAGACTTTAGACTGAGTGATTTGTTTCGCTTTGATGGTTATGTAAAACAGTAAAATAATCAAATAGTGTATTTCTTACATGCAGATTATTTTTCCCTCTAGCTTATGTATATATACACAAATATGCATTATTGCAAGTTGCAGTATTAGTTATTATATTAAAGTATATGTTGCTGTGTACATTTTATATACGTATGTGTGTAATTTGAATCCTGTTAAGTACTAGCAATTTTTTAATCATGTTCATGTGATTGCAGTAGGCTCATACATTAATTGTCACACACATTGAAGCAGCAGCACTGGCAACAATGCTGCATTGAACTGCATGGGCAACTGTGATGAGGCAATGTATGCTAATAAACCCTTCCCACTCTAGGTGACCTAAGATGAGGACAGCTCTGTTTATTAGCTGGGAATGCAAGTTTACATGTCAGGGCGTGTCAGAAGTGCTAGGCTGAAACCAGGAGCCCATCCCAGCTAAACAGGTGGGTGCTAAAAGTGAGAATTGGATAGAAGAGCAGTAACAGTTGAGGTCTTGCCACAGAACAGAAAGAAACGTTCTTTCAATAGAATAGTGTAAATTGAACTTTTAATTACTCTGTGCTCTTTTCAGCACAACAGATGAAAAACTGGAACTGAGCAGCTGGAAGCACGAATTGTTTTCCAGGAAAAACCTGCCTTGAAAAGTGCTTTGTGAGCATGTTGGAGTTGGAGAGGCAGCTGTGTGATTTCACAATTTGATTCTAATTGTGCTCTAACAGGCTTGTGTATTCAAGTTCTTGGGTTAGAGCACTAGCTGAGGACAGGTGCTGTTTAATATGATTCAATTAGACTTTTGTGAATCAGTTTAAAAATACAAAAGTAGCAGATAGATGCCATGCATAATAATAATGAGATTATTATGCAAACACGTTTTGCAAATACTCTAAAAATTGTGTAAGCTATTGGCATTTTTGAACATAGCTTCTGATACCAACATCCCGCTCTGATCAGAAGCTAACCAGGAGATCAGAAATTAAGCAGGAGCGAAGATGATTGCAGAGACATGGCTGAGACACTTCTACCATAGCACAGATGTCAGAAAGTGCAGCTAAATCCCTTTCCCCAACTGCAGTAAGTCACAAGGCATCTTTCACAGGACAAGACTGGTGGTTAATTGCCCAAGTGCACGGAATGGTGCCCACTCAACACCTCGGCTTGCACCTCGCTGTAACTCTCTTGCATCTAAACAGCTTCCTAACATTTTCAAGGCATCCTTGAGACAGAGGCCTTCTGCAGTTTCCCTCCTTACATTTTTTCATTCTGCATTCACCGTAATTTTCAGTTTCCCTTTGCAAATCTATCTTGATGCAAAATTTTATCCCTCTTCTATACTCTCAGAAGGTACCCACAGACTTGTTAAATATGTAGCCCACAAACTCCCTGTGGGCTGTAAAAGAGACCTGCACAGAATGCTCACTGCAACTTCATAAGAGCCCTTAGGGAAATGAGTATTCAAGAGCAGTTTGTGAATGTACAAGATGTTGTTCATGTCCATTCTGGAGCAGAGCAAGCCAGTGGAGATCTTTGCTCTGTGCCCTAAGAAATGCTGTGTGCAAAATTTTAGGAGTAGCAGCACCTGGGCAGTCTCCTTCCTGTAACTTCTCCAAAGTCAGCCACACTCCACCAAAATGTCAACTTGCCAGTGAATTCTGCCTTCAGCCTCCTTAACAAGTACGTACAAGTGCCTTCTCTCACCCCACTGTCTTTCACTACACCCAAGTCCTAAGGAACAAGCGCAGATCTCCACCCACATCCTTTCTAATTATTGTTCCTCTTCTGATGCTGAATTGCTGCTAAGCCCTAACATAGCTCACTGTCCTAAATATCAAATCAATCCTATCTAAATTCTCTGTGCTAACCGAAGCTAAGAGCCCCCTGAACAATCTTGTGCTTGCTCTTGCCAAATTCTGCTCATGGTGATGCTAAGCCAAGGGCTGTGAGTCAGTCACATTTCACTGCTGAGTCAACCTGCTCAGCTCAACTAATTTTATCCTGGACTCAAACACAAATGAGAGTGTTGCAAATGGCAAGGACATGATGCTGATTTGGGAAAGGAGATGCCTGTGGAGTAGACACACAGTCAGGGATGTGTATGGGGAAAAGGAGCATGCTGGAGATCTGTACATGCCTAGCTGTCCTCACCTAGAGGGTGTAAACACCAAGTAGCTCGGCATCAGAGAGGGGGAGGCCAGAGGAATCACTGGAAGATTGTGCTGATATTTAAGATACACACACACACACACACTCTCACACACATATATAAGATATACACAAGATACACACATTTAAAACAATTTTCAGTGCTGAAGTTACAGTAAGTGAATGATAACGCCTAATCTTCAAATATCCCTGATATCAAATGACAAATATGTTTCCCATGAAAATTAAATACAATTCAACTTAAACTGTTTTTCAAAAGATGACCTGGTTTTAAAGCGTTTTTAGCTTTGATTGTGTAAAACATTTGGCACCACCAAGTGGTAAAACAGTGGACTGCTCCTTCATAGCTGTCTCAGTAATAACAAAGGGAACAATGATGCAATTGTGTATTAGAAAAGAGCCTAAAGAAACTTTTTAATATATTTTACCAAGGTTATTTGAAAAAATTTCTGAGGTTTTCTCAGGAAAAGTACTGGATTAAATGTTTTTGTTTCCAGCAAATCTAACTTGGATCAGTCATCGTTTCGGCTTGAATATATCACGGCAATCAGTGTTAGTATTTTTCAGTCTAAAGTACTGAAGTTGAGTCTATTTACATGCGATCAACACAGAAATAATGTTCACTTTAGGATAAAAGCTAGTATGAACTTTTCTATTATTCTCCTTGGTGATGTTGTAAAATAATAGTTCTATAGAATGGGAGCAGAAGTAGTAACCTGCAGTGTTATGGTGCTTACTTAAGTTTTCCTTGCTGGCCATTGAATAGGCTTGAATGGGACCAGCCAGTGGTGAAGGCAGTCTGTAAAAGAGACAACTGTAGGCAGATAAAATGGGTGGAAATTAAATACAGAATATAAAAGAGCACAATTAATTTGGTTCTAAAATAATAACAGCAACAAAGGCCTTTGCTAGGCCAAACCCAATTCTGAAATCTGAAGAGATTTTTAAATTATGCGGTAATCATGCATTATTTCAATTATTACCAGCTTTGGTACAGATAACACTTAATATATGCATAACTTGATTAAAGAAATAATAGACCTACCTGTGGGGCAAAATGATCTATAATTATCCTGGTTGCTTGTTACATAAATGTTTTTAATGTAAATAAGGATTAAAAAGAGACCATTTAAAAAAAAAAAAACCCAAATCAAACCAAACCAAACAAAAAAAGCAAGCAATGAACCCACAAACCAACCAAAAACCCAAACTTGCTCCTTTTTTATTACCTAAAAATTTATTTTAATGAGAAGCAAACTCTAGTGGATAAGATCACACAACTGAAGAAAAATAAGAGACAGGCAGATGGGCTGACCTCTGAGAAGGAAGAGCAGGTAATTTGTGCCAGGCAGCAAACCAACCTGAATAACAGTGAACAGAAAATCCTTGTGTTACAGTCAAAGGTATTTTTCCTGATATCACTGAATAACACAAAGCATTTATTTGGATTGAATCCTCATGTTTATCTGAGGAGAAATATCTGATGCAGAAAATATTTCTCCATTTTGCTATGGATACAGAAGATGGATTTCAGTTTATCAGAAAAGGAAATTATTAATGCTACTTTAAATTAATTTATTTTAATCTACTCTTCAGACACACAAGCTCAATATTTTAGTAACAGGTGAAGACTTCATTCCCTACTGTCCATTTGAAATTACTGTTAACTGAGCCTGGGATTCTCATAATGGGAAGGGGAGAGCATTTGCAGACTGCAGCAGGCTCATTGAAAATCCGGATGCCCAGCATCTTCCTGCATCTATATCTTTTATCATTACGCTTTTCATATATGTCTTGGACTTCCAAAAACTGGGCAGGGAAATTTGAAGGGGCTTTTGTGAGACCTTGACCAAATTTTACGAAGTTACATGAAGAAAAAGTCTTCCAAATTGTCTTTTTTTTTTTTTTNCTTTTTTTTTTTTTTTTTTTTTTTAAGTACTGGATGCACTTGATTGTAGTAGCTTGTCCAGCTTCAGGAAATAATGTGCTCAGAGAGAAATGGGACAGTGATTCCAGCAGTATGCAAAACCCTCTCACAGTCTGTCCCAGTGTTATATCCTAGAATCCCAAGTACAAATGCAGAGAAATGTGTGGTAGTTAATAAAATGTTACTCCTTAATGATTAATCAGGACCAAAATACATAAGAGAGCTGTATTAAAGTATCATAGAAGAAAAAAAGACACATTTATGAGGGAACAGTGGGGAGGAGAGACAAGGGAGATGCACTGAGTTTCATGAAGCCTTCAACAATTCTTTGATATAATTCCCTAGTAGGCCTCACTGCTTGTAAGAGAGTGATTGATAGCAGCTCTCTGCTGTCATCCTCCCAAACCCCGCGCTTGGCAGGAAGAGGAAGGGTTGCTGCAGGCTTTGTTGCCAGCAGGGAAGATGATCTGGGGAATGGCAGTGCTGCTCTGCTGGCAGCGGTGTCTCAGCTCCACCTCAACGCCAGCCGGCTCCCAAACGGGAGCTGTGGATCCCCACGCTGGCACAGCCCTGCATCCAAGCTGATGTACTTCGCCTCCAGCTCTGCTTTTTGGCTGGGGCTCTGTGCAGGGCTGGCTCGTGTCCCTCGGAGCTGGAGCACTGGGGGGCTGAACTGAAAACTGCTTTTCATGTAAGCCTCGGGAAGCTTTTGTAGGCACAGTCTGAGTAACAGGGTGTTTCATTTCACGCCTTTGAGAGGAATCTGTTCTATAGATCACACATCCTTCAGCTTGATCCTCGTGTCATCTTGACTCTCCCTGAATTTAGAATTTGCCAAATCAAAAGAGCATGCAGGGATGCCACTTTATCACACGGATAAAACCATGGCTTTCCAAGTGCTTTAAAAAAAACCCTGCAAAGTACAAAGACATGTCGAAAAAGAATATGCAGTCTGTGATTTAATTGTATTTATAAATTAAGTAAAAAATAAGGAGCTATTCAATATTTACTCTGTTTCCCACCACTTATTACTAAGCAAAAGATGAAATCGGAATGTGTGACAGATTTTCAATAAGCAAGCTGCCTCTTATCCCAGAATACTGGCATCCCGAATTAGTGGTATGGCTTACAGGTAAGCTGGGAGTTAACCAAGATTTGAATCCTCGTGTTGATGTTGCTCTGCTTTCTTCTATGGGTGTCTTTACCAAGCTAAAGCAAAGCGCAGAACAACAAAGCGGTAGAGCAGCCACTTTGTAAAAAGAGGAGAGAGATTCTGAAATTGCAAATGGCTGTACCTTACATGGAGGAGGAAATATTTTTTAAATAGCGATGGTATAAGAGTAGATAACATGCAATATCAAGTGATTTGGCTTATGGTAGTTGGGATTTTGAAGGCATGGGACTCAATTTTAGATGCATTCTATTTTTGTGAATCAGTTGTGTTCTTAGTGAGGTTGAAGTCACTCTAACTGGGCATCCAGTTCTCTGAATACACTCTGCTCATGATGGTGGATTGCTGGCAGTTCTTCCTTATTCACTTTTTTTAAGAGAAAAGATAATGAAACTTTATTCTGATGTTGCTGATTCTATGATTGATTCTGAAGACACACCCTTTCTGCTGTGAACTCCTTTTAAAGAAATCTTAGGGGTTTTTCCATTTTTTAGAAGGATCCATCTCAAGAGTTTTGCATAAATTGGAAAATTTTTTAAAATCTAACCTTTCAGTGAAGTGTGATTCATAACTCTGCATCATGGTACTAAATGAATACCTATGGAAGGACATTATTATGGAGTACTTACCTGTTTCTTTCTGCTGTTGAAAGATGTTAAAGAGTTACGTTTTTCTCTTGGTGATATAAATAATAGTCAGGAATGTTGCCAGGTTGGTTCAGTCACTCCCAGTCACATGGCAGGATGCACTTCCACTTCAGTCTGGAGATGTAGGATTTAAGCCCCAGAAATGGGCATTGCATCCAGCAGTGCAGCAATAATTCCATGTGCTAGGCCTTTCATCAATATCAATAGCACTCCAAAGAAGAATCTCCTTTAAGAAGTTGAATTAAATGCTTTTCAGCAATAGCTTTTGTACCAGATTCCCAATGCACATATACAGACACAAATGCTTTCTAAACCAATAAAGAAATTTACTTCTGAGCTACATGTGAAACATAAATTCTATCCTTGCTTTTAGAATGGCTTCTTACCTCTTGAGTATAAAGGAAACATTCTAAGACAGAAAAAACCACATCAGTTCTGCTTAGTTAAAACTAAATCACATTGGATCTATCATGATTATTTTACCTGTATCAAAGATTGATTTTGACCCATTAAAAATTTAGTTGTCATAATATAGATTCACCAAGTCAACTTTCTCAATATAGCATAATTTTGCAGTATTTGCCAATCCTGAAGGTTTATTGCACAGTTTGTTGTACAGCAGGATTGGCACATCGCTAGATCAACGGACAGAGAGGTGGATTGAATACTGACTGAATGAGAGAGTTCAAAGAGCTGTGATCAGCAGCCCAAGCCCAGCTGGAGGCCGGTTACTTGGGGTGCATTGGTCTGCAAGAGGCGGAGTGGTGCCAGCAGGCCAAGGGGGTTGATCCTTCCCTCTGCTCAGCACTGGTGAGGTCATGCGGGGAGTGCTGGGTCCAGTTCTGGGCCAACGTGGACACATTGGAGCAAGTCCAGCAGTGGACGATGAAGACGATTGCGAGATTGTTATCTGAGGAAGGGCTGAGAAGTCTGGGCCTGTTCAGCTTAAAAGATCAGGAGGAACCTCATCACTGGGTATAAATACTTGATGCTTTCACCGGGGCAGTCCCTGGGCTTTGTGTTGTGCTGTGGGACACAGGCAGTGCTGTCTGCAAAAATGGAAAACCTGAACAAAATTTCAGTAAAGGACATGTGCATGGGTACAATACAGAGGAGCTCCAAAAGGATTCCAAAAACTGACCATATGAACCAGAAGAATCAGCTGATGGGCCTCTGAATCAGAAATTGCAGTTTAAGTTTCACGGAGGTTGACTGGGGGAAGAACCTCCCTCTGCCACAGCCATGGGGGCACTTACAGCTGCCTGTGAGTCTATTACAGGGTTCAGGCTGGGGCAATGTGTGTTTCCTTTTCCTCAGGTTAATGGCTTTGCACAAAGTTTTCATCTGCATGAGTTAAACTCATTGCCCAGCGTTTCCTTCCTGATGTGTGTAGTAGCAATGCCCATGCCCTACTTCTGAAGGAAACACATTGGCTATGCTCTTGGGGAGGTGGAAAGCTTTGAGAGTATAAAACCACTGTTTTACACTCCATACACCACCACTGAAACTGTTAAACATTAATGGCTGATCTGAACAAAAGCCTAGTGGCAACCCGACTTACAAACCAGGATATTTAGAGCTTACTTAAAGTGACAAGGATGTTCTTTAAAAGGAATGAGGTGATGGTGGCAGTGGTGGATGCACATTGTCAGGCAGACTTGCTGAACATGCAACAGTTCTGACCACACCTAGCTGCACAAAGCAGGATTCAGTTTTATGAAAAGCAGAGGCTACCTTGTCCCTTCAGATATCCCAAGGAGTCTCACCTGGTCTGGAGCTGCTGCTGCTCCAGAGCAGTGCAGGCTTCACATCAGGGTTATGCTGCACCCTCTGCTCTATTGAGGCATCCCAGACTCCCCAGGAACTCCCAAGTGGTGTTGGATGTTTGTCTGTAGGTAACTGAATGCCTTCTGTACTGAATATTTCAAGTGCTTCGCATTAAATATCTCCTAGTATTTTAGAAGTCCTAGGGTATCCTGCCTGTCCCAATATGACACTTCACAGAACTCCCACAGACCTTGTGTGATACATGCAAGCTCGTGTGGGTATCTCAGGTCTTTTGGGACGTCTAAAATGGTTCTATGTATGTATATTTAGACATTTAATTGCCTTCCTTCATTCAGGCAGCTAAGTTTAGTTGTGTGCCATCTGGTGTTGAAAGATAGCATGAGGGAATCAACTCTGAGCTCCCAGCGGTTGCAGTTCATCTGAATCACTCTAAAGTTCTGTGTCAAGGTGCCATGAACCCATGCCTAGAAATGCTGGGTTTCTTTTGTATTTTAACATGAGAGATGAGCCTTTATTTCAACAAATAGAGTATTTGATCTCACAAGTTATATGAATGAATGCTGAATTTTTTATGGCAGTATATATATCTTTTAGAAAGTCCTAAAAGCTTAACGGCGACACATACTCACACTGTGGTATCCACAAGCCCCAGAATGTGTGTCAGCAGTTTGCAATCACTTCATGTATATATTCTAGTCTTATCCAACCTACATTTTCAGTCTCTCTCTATCTGTTTTATTGGATTGTGGTGAACTGTTTGATGTGCCTTCCCACTTGCTCATCCTCCATTGTTCACCTCACATTATCCCTTTTCATCCCAGGCAAACTGGAAAAAACGTTTGAGAGAGAGGGGAAGAGGTACTCAATTGATAGGATGGTCAGAAATCTGTTGAGTAATGGGGGGAAAAAGTATTTAATTCACTCCTCAAAAATATTCTAAATGACCTCTGTGAGTTGTAAAAACACAGAATAATAGTGTCACTGGCAGTCCTGTTACATACTTATCAAAGACTGCTGCAGCGGATAATCAGAAGTTTATTATTATAATAGAGATATTGGCATCAGAAAAGGATCTTGACTCAGATTCTCTGAGAGTAGGAGCATAGTGATCAATGCTGGATAGCTGATACGAAGTTCAGTTCCACTGATCCCAGTTATGAGAAGTCAGGATGTTTGAAGAAAAACAGAGACGTAGAAGAATCAGGCAGATATTTTTAATTCATATCAGTAATAATAAAATAATTTTCTGCTCATGATTCCATCACAGAGCATGTTTCATACAAAGTTAAGCACACTCAAAAATATGACACAAGGTTTGTATCTTCATTCTCACATTCTGTTAACTACAGCTGGAGAAAAAAAACATTTCATGGTAGGAAAAGAAAAAAAGATACTACTTTATCATTAGACCATTAAGACAATTTGGAAAGTAGTTTCAGAACCATTAGGACAATCATAAAAATCTGCTGATAAAAATGTAAATTTAAGATTTCAAATTCAGATTAAATCACTAAAGAGCAACCTCTTTGGACTTTTTTTTTTGTTAGAATTGTCTTCTGCTGCAGGCCTGGCATGACACCCAGTTACAGTTACTATGAAGGTAAAATAAATACATGCTTAGATTGTATTCCATATAATTCTGCATGTTCCTTGTATATGCATCCTTACAGCCTGTAAGAAAAATTAGTAACGTCTCCTAAACCAATATCAATATTCTGTTTTGCAGAACTGTCATCTCTTAATATGATCTTACGGATCAGATACACGTGTAAAGGCAAATATTGTCCCATGGTAGATACATACATGTGATAAAATTAAAGTAATTTCCATTATGTCTGCAGACACAGCCCTGTCCTCTGCTACACATTATTTTTTTACCAAGGTTTACCAGAGAAGGTAAAGGAGATTTTAGAAGAGATTTCAGGAGAGGTTTCATCTTGACATAAGAAAGACATTTTTTACGATGAGAGTAATTAATCACTGGAACAATCTCCTGAGGAACTTGGTGGAGTCCCCATCAGAGTTCACCTTCATGAGCGTATGGGATGCTTTAGGCAGAGTCGCACATTCCCTTTCACTCTAGCACCAGTAGAAAATGGAGTTGAAAGTATTACTTATTGTTAAGAAGTAAGGTCTGGCGTGTGTAACATTGTTCTCTAAAAATGTATTTGTATAATTTGGCTCAGTCTTATTTTTTATACTGTTTCTAATATCTTTCTAGTATTGTTGTAGTACCTTTTGACCCGTGGAGCCAGGACCCCACCGTATGAAACTGCAGGCTAAACTGCAATCCCTGTCTGTAAAATATACAATGCAAGTAGCATCTTCTCACTGTTGTACACTGTAGTAACACTGAAATTTCACATTTCATGTTCTAAATCGCAACATTGCCCTAGACATTGAGTATACAAAGAATAAGAGATGAAAATCAAAAGAACTTACTAAACGTTAAAGAAAAATTCTGAAAAAAGATTGAGCATATTCTATTTTAATTTTCAATAGTTCTTTCAAATATCAGAACCCACAATATTCTGAGAATTGGACATTTAGCATAGAGCATTTGGCAAAGAACTCAATGACATCTGAATGGAAGGAAGTAAATTGTCTTGTCGGAAAACATGACGGTGTGGCTTTCGAACCTTGTACAAGGAGACATAGAGCATATCCTTGGCTTTTCCATCCATGGCATATTCCTACAAAGATTTAACTTGCTGCTGGAGATCTAACTTTGCATCACGACTGGAATGTTGTGCTTCACTGCAGCCTGCCATTTTTCCTCCAAAGCGCACATATGCACATAGTTCATCCTGTTAAACAATTATTTGGCCTGAAGGACCAACAAATTCCACTGATATTTCACAGCTTTTAGATGGCTTGCACTTCTCTGAATTATTCAGTACAGTTTTTCCATATTATTTTCCATGGAAAATCAGTAAGAGTTTAGGATACCCATTATCACGCAGAATTCTGCCTTAATCCCCATCTGCAAAATGCATGTAGTTACTCCCTCCAAGCAGAGAGACATCCACTGAAGTCTGGCACGAGATTGGATGTTGTCACTTTTGTGTTAGAGGACAAAAACCAGTCAGGGTAATGGCATAAACATAATACATTTATTTGAAGCCTATTGCTGTTTTATTGTGAAAATGGTGTAATCTGAAGTGTGTGATGATATATAAATGTTTCAAAAAGAAAATAATCTGGCTTTTGTTTTATTCTGTCTGACCTCTTTAAAACCAAACAAAACCCAACTGTTTTTAATTTCAGCATGATGGGAGAGACAATGACCTTTCTCAAGCAACAACTAAGCTCCTACAACTTGATTGAGCCCTTCCAAGACAGAAAACAAAGTCTGAATTATGTCAGTCTTTTCAGACACAGAAGGGAAACAAAATCTCTTGCAAGGCAAATTTGATGAGGGATCTCACTAAATCAGTGATATATGTGGGACAATATGAAAATGCATCCTGTTGTACTGTAGGTAGAAAATTAATCAGTTATTTTACAATTAAATTGCATAATTTCAATGGGGTTTTAATTTTCTAATAAAATACACCTTTAAAAGGCTGATTTCCTAGCTGCATATTGCAGGAGGATATTGTAAGTGACTGGTTTCTTTTTCCTGTCAAACGTGCCATGAGATGGACATGTTACTGTGGAACTCAAGGCTTATAGGTTTGTTTCCCAATTTATGGCTCTCTTAAATGTAGAACTAGTTTTGTTGTTCGCCAGTACTTGTTAAGTAAAACACTGGTTGGATTTTCTTTACAGTAGAGGGCGTTCTGGTGTGGAAAAAGAAGTAATGTATCTAAATGTAAAGGATAAATCAAACTCAGCATATAAACATCTGGTAAAATTTCCTGTTGTTCAGTAATTTGAACAGCACAGGCTTCTGTAAGATTTTTAATTAGGCTTGTACGTAAACAATGTTGTTAATATTGTTATGCCCCTGTAAGTCGATTGGGTGCTGAGTTTTCATCATGCTTCGTAGGAATTGCTTAGGCTGCTTTAAAAATCCCTGCCTATATTTGCAGAAAAGTACATTTGCTAATTATACTGATAGTTTCACATATTTGAGAGAAATTTCTCAGCTGTTTCATGCATTTGTGGCTGGACTCAGCTTTGTATTTTTTTCACGTAAAAGTTGATAGCATTTCTGAGCTCAAATCTTGTCATGGTAGGATGTCTCTGCATTTGAAATTACATGAGTGCAGGAATTTATTCTTCTGACAACCTCTGTTCTGCTTTTGTCAGCGGTAAATTCCAGCTCAAGGAGATGTCAAATCACAATGAAGAGAGGTTTGCCTAGGAAAAAATAATGATAATTCACGCCTTACAGTAATTCAAATTCAAACCCACAAGCGTGTGTGTGTTAAAGCAAAACCTCATTAGATATATACAAAATAAAGCTGCTTTGGCCTTAGCTTTCTATTTTTTTATAAAAGCAAAGTTGAGAAATAAGTAATTCTGATGCTTTGCTACAAAATTTTAAGGAAAAAACCCCTCTTATTTTCTAGCTATAAATATTCTTTTTTCTTTGGCCAAACCACGTAAGTATTTTCTTTTGGATATTTTACTTCAATCAAAGTATTACACATTTGTATAATTTACAAACAAATGCCCAGTACTTCTTTCATCTGCCTTTACTGTCTTGCTTTGTTATTTTTAGTAGTACAGGCCTTGAGAAGCTAAGCGTCCTCAGTGTGTCCTGGTATCATTCAGTGGTATCATATACTCAAATTAGATACACTGTCTGACTGATAAATACATGGATAAGGAGCCATGGAGAAGGCAGCCTTGCTAAAACAAGCGTTCTGGACCCATCCATGAGTTAATGTGGACTGGTAACAAAGTGTGGAATTTATGCTGGCATGAGCAAACCTAGAGTAAATCTGTGCTGCAGTGTGGACTGAGTATGGTCACTCCACACAGTAATAGTAGGATACAGAGCTATGTGCTGGGAAAAAAGATAATTTTTACTTAAGCTGCTAAGTACACACGACAGCATAGGCTCTGTCATTCCTCTGCATGTATTCCCATGCTTCTGCCATAGGAGGTAGCAGAACTTGACATCCACAGGTGTAATAAGTTAGGTTCAAATAAACTGACATGAACCAAGCCAATTTAATCAAATTGGTATATCGAGCAAGCGACAGCAAGCAAAACAGCGCCGGGCGGCCGGGGAGTCTCTGCTCCACCAACGGCGCACAACCCACTTCCCAAAAGTCACTGGTTATATACTCTTCTTCTTCCGGCATACCTGTGCCTCCGTGACGTACTCTGCGTCTGCAGTCTTCCTCAGATGCTTTTTTCGTGACTCCTCTAGCTGTCTTACACAATCGGGTGGGGGCTTATACATTGTTTAAGTTATACATTGTTTTCGTTACCAGATGCTTACGGTTTCCTTGCATAGGCAAGTTGCCTGGCAATGCTTCAAATATCTAATTTTTCTGTTAACTTAAGCAAGACTTGATTAACAAACAAAAATCACTCATTACACAGGTACTCGGATAAGCCGTGAACTCCTTCATTTCAGGCACCTGACCACTTCACTGTGCCGCTGATACACCAGGTACGCCTTTGCTCATGTGCGGAGCCTGTTCCGCCGGCGCCTTGCGGCTCCTGGCTCCCCAGGGGGGAAGCCCCGAGTGCCTCCTCTCAGCGGGGTACAGCCGTGACAGCCCGAGGTGTTATGCGGGGCAGACGGCGAAGAACAGCTGTGCAGCTGAGGAAGCCCTGGCGCTGAGGGGCTGGCCCGGGACGGGGCCGGTGCAGCGGGAGAGGGGCGCGGGCACAGGGCTCGGCCGCGGGGCGACCCGGGCCGAGCGGGGCGGCCCCGNCGCGGTGAGTCTCGGCGGGACAGAGCCCTCCGGGTCGGCGCGGGGGTCCTGTCCCTGCCGCCGGGCGCTGCGCTCACCCCTCTGGGAGGGCCGAGCCGGCGCGGGGACAGCGCGAATTGGGGTGGGGGATGCGCGGGGCGGGGGTGCCCGGGAAGAGGAGAGCCCGAGGGGAGCCGAGGCCCGGGGCACGGACCGGTGAGAGGAGCGCGGTGAGCGGTGCCCGTGAACGACNNNNGACCCGGCCCGGCCCCGCCCGGCCCGCGGGGAATCCTCGCCCTGCGCCCCGTCCTCCATCCCGAGTCTTTCCTGTTGGCTTTCCTTGTGGCTGGGATGTTGGCGGCCGCTTTCTCCTCCTGCTGGCTTTAGACGTTTCGCGGTCAGGTAGCTGTCTGACAATTCTGTGTTAAGTTAGTCCCATAGGGATTTGTTGGTTGTTTGAGGTATTTTTGTGTGTCCTGCCCCGCTGGCCGTCCCCCACCCCGCTCGGGCTCCAGCCGCTGCCTCCCGGGGACAAGCGGGACGGTGCGAGCCGGAGCCGGCATCGCCACCCCTGTCCTGGAAGCTGCCGGAGTGCGGGAGCCGCCTCCAGCGGCAGGGACCCTGGGACTCGGCTTCCAGCAGAGCTCTGGATCCACCGAGAGCCGCTTAAAATTGGATCCGCTAAAACATTTCTGCAGCTTCGCAAACGCGGCATTCATTCACTTAAAGTGAGCATTTTCTATTGCAACAGTTATCGCTTACTTACCTGTTCATATCTCTCTCTGGATGAAGTTAATTGGCCTCCAAAGAACAGGAGAAACTTTTCATGCGAGTTATAAATGATGTTTGGGTCAACCTATGAGATTTAGCACAGACAGATCTTGCTCACCTTTATAATCTTGCTTTTGTTGTCTAAAGAACCTCGTGGCTTCGTCACACAGGACTAAGCAGGTGGTACAAATATTTCTGCAAAATCAGAATGTTTAGAAAGCATTTTATGTTATCTATAAAACAGGGAGATGAAATAAGCAAGAGACATATGCTCATTGAAACTAACTGAAAAAACAGGCTTCCGGGATAGTTAAAATCTGCCTTAAATACACGTAAAGGAGGCAATGCTGGCTGCAAATACCTTTGTATGTAAAGGAATGCAGTGGGAAATTTGAGTTCATGATGCTGTGTGAATGAGAGCCTTTCTGGCAAGTGATGTGTATGTGCTGTCCCAATGGATGCATGGCTGAAGCTGCCTGGCAAAATAAATATGTCTGTGGCTCAGTTCTCAGGGTTTTTTTGAAGTCAGTATTAAGACTACAGCATCAGACTGTTATTTAAACTAATTTTCTGAATACATCTGTATAGCTACTGTGATGGGAGCTCCTGTTCTTTAAACAGAAACTTCACATGATACAGAATTTGGATCATTTCTTGCTTTAGAACTGATGGAAAACAGTATCGGATTCTGATTAGCTGGATAGTGGTATATGTACATGTGAATCTTGTACCTTCTCTGAGTAGTAAGATGAGTAAATACATTCTCAGTATGTGTTACAAATTTAGGTCAATAAATGTGTTTTGCTAATGTATATTATTATATTAATGTATAATTGGGTCAGAAACTCTGTTATTTCCCCAGGTCTTGAATAAGTTCTTCTTCTGCATGAGTATCTATTGGCTAGTGAGAGAATGTAAAATTTTACCTGTACTGAATTGTTGAGTTGCTTTTTTCTTACATTTTTCACCTGTGTGTTTTATTCCTACAGTCTGTCAGAACAGTGTCCCATTACTAAAAATAATAATAAAAAAAGTATCACTTTGATAAACTAGCAGTACAATCCAAGATTTTTGTGGTAGGTATTTGCATGCCAGCAAACCTTTGTTTTTCCTCTCCCTTTCCTTCTAGGCTTAGTTTAGTGCATGCTACTGCAGTTATGCAGCCTTGCTGGGAAAAAGAATTCAACCTGTATGTGTCTAATGCTGTCAAATTCAATTAAGTACATCGAAGCACTGGGCAGAAATCTGAAGTTTTCAATCCCACTTACACGTTTTGCAGAGCACAGTTACAGCAGTTTACCAACAGAACAGTAGCAATTTGCTTGAAAGACTGCTCTACTTCCAGTATCTCCTTAAGCAGCAGGAGAAATGTATATACTTTTGAATGAGTTTATTAATTGCTTCTAAAAACCTTTCAGATGCCCACAGAGAAATGAATCCTGAGTGGTATGTTCCAGTGTGCTCTGCTGGGGTATTGTATTGCAACTGAAAAGACAGAGTAAAAGCTATGCATTTAAAAGTGCTGTTGAATTTCTCATGTTGAACACTCTAGAAGATTTTCTTCAAAAAGACTTTTCTACATAATTGTGTTGTTTGTGCCGTTTTATATTGTCCTTAAGGCATGCTGTGCCTGAGTAGTGCAATTTCATGTTCAAGAAATACATGCAAGTATAAAGCACAGATTTCTTCAGAGGAGGAAAATAATCTTTGTCAGCATTTTTACACAGCAGCATGAGTCAACTTTATAACTCTAAATGCAACTGCGGACAAAAGAAAAGTATTATGTGAAAATGTATCAAGGTACTGGGTAGAGATCACAGCTAAATGCCATGAGTTTCTGGGTGGTTCAAGGCATAACATAATATCTGTCCATGCCCCAAAGACTGAAAATTAAATGCTCTGATACTTACTTTAAAGTAGTAGAGAGAGTTCATGGACTGAAACAGAATTACTGTTATACTTAAATATATTGAATATGTCTGGCAGCATTCATGTGAATGAACTAGATGAGACAGTCAACCAGACAGAGGATAATAGTAATTAATGTTAAAATTATTTTCTAAAGAAATAACCATGTGTTCCATGTAAACAAATTCATATGTGTAATAAAAATAATAAATTTTACTTTGCATAAATTTTATCTTTAAGCCTGTGGGTGCTTTTTTCTTTGATTACTTTTTGCTCTTAATGGAAGAGCTGATCCAGGAACACACCAGCTATACTCGTACTAGGTGCTAAAAATTTCATAAGAGCATATTTGTTTTCCTTCCTATGGCTGCCAGTCATTTCTCAAGTGAAAAGTTTGGAAATCTGAAGACAAGTGTTTCTCTTTGAAAGAGAGGAAGATCAGAACTGAGTATTTGCCTCTCATCACACTAATTCTTCTCCAGGTCCAGATTAACTGACTGTCCTGTGTAGTCCTGCTTTCCAGTTTAAAACTGTGAATGTCATGTAATAATGACAGATGGATGTCTTACTCTGTCTCTCATCTGACAATCCCGTGTGACTTTTTAACACTGGAGCTTTGCTCATAGCACATTTCTCTCCTTTTGCAATAATTCTCTATTTCTTCATGCATCCAGATATAATTGTACCTTCTTTCCCTGTCACATCCTCTCTTGATTCTTACTCTGATAAAAAACTTTGATGTGCAGCTTTCTGCTCCCTTTTTACCTACACAGGTAGCTCAACCAACTGCTTGCACTCCTGGCCTCTGAAAGGGTTTTTGAGGCATTTCCCTGTCCTAGCAATTATTCTTAGAACTATTTCTGACAGATGTTCTCCATCCTCAGCCAGTTGTTCACTGTAGCCATAATAGCTTGTGGTGGCTACACTCACCCCGGTCAGGTATTGTGGAGAGAGCTGCGGTTAGTTCAGATGTTGGATGACTCCTTCTCAAGGCCTGTATCTTGTAGGCTTGCAGCACCTCGCTTCTTCCCTCTGCTGTGTGCAGCTGGCACGTTCCTTCTGGGATCCTCAAGCCAGCTGCATCTGCCCTGTGATGTTACAGAGCAGAGAGGCAGCACCTTGGCATGTGCCATTTGACTGGAGCTTGTGGTCAGAGGAATATTGTCGGAAGTCACAGCATTAGCCCAGTGCCCATTCCCTGCCACAGTGGCACCTGCCATCTCAGAGTCAGGTGGTCTGAGGTCTCCATGGTGGGAGGCAGTGCTGAGGAGGACTTGTGTTGCCTGTGATGTGGTGTACAAGACTTGCCAAAATGGCATTGGCAGCTTGGTCAGCATTCTCTGTCCTTGATAGCTACTCATGTGGTTACTAATCCAGATAGGAATCTGGATAGAGTCAGTCTTGCAGTGGGAAGGTGGGGATAGAGAACACATGATGATGTTACCTCACTGCAGCAGCAGTGCTGTGGCCGTCACACCAAAGCAGTGTCTTTTTGGAGAGGGCAGCATCTTCCCTATCCTCGTGTTTGAGGCTGGTGCTTTACCAAGGAGCACTGACTGTTTTGTTCTATGTTCGCCTTTTCCCTAAGGACAGAGCAAAACTACTGGTTTGGAGCTGATTTAGTGTAATTGTTTTATGAGAAGTGCCTGTCCCCATGAGCTTTCTGAGGCATCAGGATTCACTCTAATTATCCAGGGCTTTGTGCTCTCTCTGTACTGCCTTCCGGAGCTCACCATTGCCCTGCTATGGAAAACAGGAGAGAGGACTTTGCAAAGGGTCAGGAGGATATTGGAGTAATTGAACCAGCCAGTGATAACCTGCTTATTTCACTGCACGATGGAAGTTTCAGCTGCTGTGTTAATAAGACTACATGAAGAGAAGGTCAAGTGAAAAAGGCAGGGTTGTAATTTATAATAGGATTCTTAAATATTTAACAAGAGCGCACAAAGCTCGAAATAATAGCTCTTTCATGCTTTTTATACTACAAGGAGAGAAAATTCATGCGTGGAATGAGTTATTTGGTATATCAGATTTTAAGCAAGTAAATGTCTGAAATCAAATGCAGTGCTTCTCTTTCACACTTTTGAGTCTGTACTGTTTTCAGCTTCATGACTCTTGTCATAGGTTGAAATTCAGTTTGCTGAGGCTGAGAAAATTTGAGTGGCTTCGTGCTATACCTGAGAACTGAAAATAGTGTACTGTAGGATTTGGAAATGAGATACGAAAGAGAGACCTCCTCTAAAATCTAGGGCCAGTCTTACAAGGTTTTTTAACATTGACAGTTTTGCAGCCATGAGGATATAAAAAGGAGAACATGCTAAAACAAAGACATCTAACCCCAAATCATATTTTTAAATTCTTGCTCCATTTTTTTCTCCTGTATCTTCTTATTTTCACAGGGCTGATGGTATGAGCCCTACAAAGCAGCACAAGTATAATATGAGTCTGTTCTCTGTTCTAAAGTGCCCTAGTGGAAAGATGAGTTTGCTGATGCTGTCCTGACGTGCCTTGCTGACTAGTATAGTACAGAAACATGTGGAACTTTCGAGGTGCTTTGCTTAGGCCATGTGCTGCCTGAAGGATGTGGCACAACCTTGGCCAAAGATTGCAGGATGTTTGAAGGAATGTTGCCATATTTAGAAATTTGTGTATCAATTTTTAGCTTGTTTTAGTGCAATCCTGGAGTTTGGATTTAGAAAGAATGTACTCAGCCCTTGATTCAGAAAGTGTTTTCAGGGTAAAATTAATTTTTTCTAATTAGAAAATACCTCTTGAGGTAACAGATAAATATGAGACCTGGGCAGGCTAGTTTTGTCCGATTTTATTTGTATCTCACAGAAATGCACAGTTGCAATGCCAAATTCTATATATGTAGTATGCTGTAGTCATATCACTGCTGTCTAAACTGGGCCTTTTGGCTGCTGCATGCTCTAAACCCATCTTGAGTGAGAAACGGTGAGAGAGGACTGACAAATATGGATTTTAGTATCAGATGTCACATTGACCTTCTTCAAAACCCAGGGCATATTAGTGAATTTGTTTGATTCTTTAGGACAGAGGTAATATTACTTAGCCATCTTTGAAGTCCATGGATTAAAATCATATTTAACTAGGCTATCATCATTACACTTCTAAATCCATGATGTGGTTAAGTGTTGCAGGTGAGTAACTGTAAAAGACATATTTAGCAAGTGCTTGTATTGTACTTTAACAGTGAATCTCTTTTCTTTCTCTTGTGCTGTCTCTCATTCCCTTTTTCACTTCATACAAAGAAACAAAACAGCAGCAGTGAGGATCTTGTTGCAAATGTTCTTATCAGAAAGTTTAAGGCAAGTGCAAGAAGGCAACAATTACAAAGTAGTACTTCCTGAAGTGCCATCCTACCATGATGATAAATGTCTTACAGTGTCTTCAATTTTCCCTCTCCTGCTTGGGTGCATTTTACCTTTTCTGTGCTTGTAGGATTTAAAATCTTCAGATAATAAAAAGGGCTTCTAAAGGGCTGCTCTTGTTGATTAATTATTTCTGTGTAAGATTTCTTGAACTTTTTGATTCTTTGTTACTTAGTCCAGAAAAATGTTATTGTGTTTGTTATTGTGTTAATGGTTTGTGGTTAAAGGCATGATAAAGTGAAGGATCCAGTACTGGATCCCCAAGCAGACAAGAAAGATCCCACTGCAAATAGATGCATAAAGTACTAGGAATTTCTTGTATTCTCTTCACATTACCTGTCAAGTTTTCTTATGTAAGCTGGTTGTTGAAAGATACCTCATGCTTGTAGCTAAAATCCCAGGCTTTTACAGCAGCCAAATAAGAATCATACAGCAGTAAAATTTGTAAAGACAGGTTTACAGAGAAAAGGAAAAGTCATGGTTGTGTGTGTATCCCATGGCCAGATAAAGTAGCTTCTCTCATTTAGCCTGCTGTCCAACTAATGGGCTTTCAGATACTTAGGAGCTATGTAGTCAGGGATCCAGTTCTTGGATAATTATTTTAAATATTTGCATTTCTTATCACTGAAGGAGAATCTAGAGAGCTCAGGGAAGCTGGTTGGCGATATAAAGAGCAGAAGGAGGTCTAATGCCTTGTGTCATTTCCAGAAATGGAAGGCAATGCTATGTCTTGAGCAGTTACTTCCTTCTCAAGCAAGGAGGGCTGTCAGGAAAAATGTTTACTTCTGGGTTTTTTTGTTGGTCTTCTAGGGTTTGGTTTCTGTAAAGTTGTCCTCACTACTAATGTACTTTAGCCAGCAATTATCTTTGCTGTCCACAAAGAATGTAATGAAAGTACACAGTAACTAGAGTTCTAGTGGTGCTTTAGGCAGAGAGACACCTAAAGCTACACTCGGAAAATATTTTTGATATTCATACAAGTGTGAAGTGCCTATAGATACAGTGTTGATTTTCCTGGTGAAAAGTGTTTGCACAAAATATTTATGCACCAGGCAGTGCAGTTTATTTTCATGTGCTTTCTTGCTGAAAGGGCTACTTTTGTTTGCTGATCAATGAAGTTGTTAGGACCAGATCCTCTCCAATCTATTTCTTCCTCTATTTTGAACCGTTCTTTCTGGATTTTCTTTGCATTTATACAGTCTGATT
The DNA here is from genome assembly GCA_013397115.1 of Edolisoma coerulescens. NCBI lineage: Eukaryota > Metazoa > Chordata > Aves > Passeriformes > Campephagidae > Edolisoma > Edolisoma coerulescens. The sequence continues at coordinate 1,458,162 of VWZW01006375.1, forward strand.
TCTCTCTGGGTTTTGCATTAACTTGTGAAACACCTTCCCTCTTTAGCCATTCAAAAATGTAAGTTGTCTCTCTTTAGTACCTGTGCCACGCTTTCAAATTGTATTTAATAATTGCCTAATAATTAAAATTACTAACATATAAATTGTAAGTAAAGCATGAAAAGCATAGTTTAAAGCTACATATGGTGTGAATTTAAAAGGCTGTATGATTTATATTCTGTAAATATTTATAAATGGTAGCTGAAGGGAGGTAATGCTTTCCGTATTTGCTTCTTCAGTAAGGAGTTAGATTTTTCTGTGTTCACCTGTTTGTTCAATTGTCTTTTCACCAGTTTCCTCACTAGGAAATTGCCTTCCCACCTGGGTGGGACTAAGATGATGCAATTTGTGGTTACAAAAAGGTTGCTCATAACCTAAAGTTAAGGTTTTAAAAGTTTTTAAATACTTCTATATAGTTTCCTTGGAATAACTGTTTTCATTGTGTTTTTCGTGGATTTAGTATTAACTTGTCAAGCTGATGTTGGCTGAGGCATTTTAGGTGCTTATCTAATTCCTCTTTCTATGTTTCTCACTTGAATTCAAATGTTCTTAAATGCATAGAGTAGATTTCAGGTCACGCTAAGATTTTTAGAGGATGCTGTGGAGCAAATGTATCTAGTTAGGAGATCTTCTGAAGGCCTTAGATACTTTATATTCTTTCTCTGGTGCATGCTGGGCTGGTGCATGCTAAATTTTCATTAAAAAGTGATCAGAGATAGTTGTATTTAAACACATCCAGATTTTTCTTAGAGACGAGTAAAATGTATGTTCATTACAGAGTTAGAGGGGCAATTATGCCAGGAACTGAAGATTATCTTGTGCTCAAAGTATTTTAGGTAGATAGCAGCTATTAACTTATTATTGTGGGAGGAAGGAATCACAGTCATAATCAGAGAGAATGATGTTTGCCATGTAATTATCTAACCAGTGCTGTGCAATATTATGTGCATATGAAGAACCAGTTAAACCATGTGCTCTTGCAAGAGAAAATCCTTCAGTCATGTAGTGGGACAGGTGGTTCAGAAGCTTTGATAGCAAAGAAAAGATGACGGTGAAGAAGGAGCAATTACTTGAATAGCCTGACTGATAAAAAAAAAAAAAAGTTGCTGAATAATGTCATTCATACATTCATATAAACTGAATCACAATGCAGACTTGAAGACTTAAATAAGGTCTTTACAGAGCTAAATAACAGATATTATCAGGAAACTGGAAGTCAAATACTACAGGTGGAGGAAAATTGTGTTCTCTTGGTTTTAAATTGCTTCAAAAACCAGAGAAGCGTAGATAATCAGCAGTATAGATGAAGCCTGCAGTAAGCACAAGGAGTAAAGAAGAGTATGTAACGATAATAGTTTGTACCCATTTGGGAGAGGCTCAAAGATGGGAACCATATTTAGACCTATATCCAGAATTAGAAGGTTTCTCAGTTGTGTCCAGTTCTGCACAGAAATATGGAGCACAGACATGTCCTGAAAAGGGAGCGGCAGTATTTTAGTCATAGTTACGTGCTGCGTGTGGGAGTCAAGGATGGGGAGGGTAAGAAGAGAGAAAGATTTTAACAATTAAGTAGAGTAGGGATGAAGATGTAAATGGAAGTTATTAGCAGAGATGCAAGCATTGGAATTCTGGTTTATTCCAGAAAAGTGCATTGTGCTATGTCCATCTTGCAGCAACTTCCTCAATAAAATATTCTTACTTAAGGTAGAAGAGTGAAGAGAACACAAGAACTGTCATGTACTCATTTTCTAGACCTTCTTAAGGTATTGAAGTTAAAATAGGCATTATTTCACACTGGGTGGTCTGTAAAGATTCTAGGTTGGAGGTTTGAATGATATTCTTGCTGCTTGAGTGTGGTCTAATGCAACCTCAGGGGTGTGGCAACTCATGCCATGTGCTTAGCTAAACCCCTTCCTTCTCTTACCTTTTGGCCTGCCATTGCCTGTGCCCGCAGCAGCTGTCATAGAGGCTGACAGGTTCAGGGCTTACCTTCCCAGTTGATCTTCAAGGAATAAAAAGCCCACACTCTGCCTGTGGCAGCTACCATTTTGTGCTGCTACTTGAGGGTGAATCAGGGACCTCAAAGATTGAGACTGTATGGTGTGGCTGGAAGTGCCAGTCTGTGTCTCCTGGTCCAATGAATAGCCTCTCTTCCCGAAACATGGTCTTTGTGTCACTAGGATGGCTGCATGGGGCGTGCCACCTGTTTCTACGGGAAATACACGGATAGCCAGGGCCCCAAACCCCAGGTGCCTCCACTCAGAGCCCCACTAAACAAACACATTTCTTTGTAATGGCACTTTACACAACACTGAATGGGCAAAGCCACAAAGTTAATGATGCCAAAAACTCGGAAGGCCTTAGCATGGAGCTAGACACTAGACACGGAATAGTAAGTGCTTCATTTCACAGCTCAGGATGCTGGCAAAAAGGTTTGTGGGAAAAACAAAGGAAACTTGGAGCTGGACAGGCCCAGACAGATGGTGCTGTTCTGACTGAGAAGTGTTTTGTGTGGCCTGTGTGCAGAGAATTACTGTCACACTAATTCCAAATTCCAAGTTTATCAGAGCAACCCACAGCAGCAATACTTCCTGGTTGTAAGGCAGTACATTCACAGGAAGTGAAGTGGCACTCACACAAGCTGTTTGTCAATATCTTTGAAGTATATGTATTAAAGGAAATATCTATTCTTCAAAATATATTTGCAGCATATGTATATGTCCTTTAAAAAATTTTTTTTTCATCTTGAATATAGGGCCAGTGCAACAGAATACATAGCTATTGTCTCTATTAAAATGCATTGTTTTCAAATAGTATTCATATAAATGAGCTTTATTTTTATTGGTTTTAAATAGGAATACAATTGTGTTGCAGGTAGATGCATCCAAGAGTAGGTCAAGTTTATTTAGGGAAGACTAGCGGAAGTTTCCACTGTCATATGATACACACGTGCCGCCCCTCCCCCGTCCCCCCCCATCCCCCATTAGGAAGGCAAAAGTGCACTGGTGCAAAGTAGCTAGTCTTAGTTATGAGGGGATTAAGAGGTGAAGCAGGTGGTGCTTAAAAGATGGGGGGCTGGGAGGGAGGAGGACACAACACACAAGACATGTCTGCTCTGAGAAGTGTGTGATCCGCTGCCTCGTCTTGGTGGCCATGAACTTTTACATAACGTAACATAAAAAATTAAGAAAAACTCTTGGAAAAGAAACTGTACCTTTCTCCCAGCTTAGGGAGTGATGTCAGCTCTGGGGCCTCCAACTTAATAAAAGACGTGGAGAGCCATAGAGATAATGAGAGAGCTGGATCCTCTCCTATGGAAACAGGTTGAGAGAGTTCGTGTTGTTCAGCTTGGAGAAGAAAAGGCTTTGAGGAGACCTTACAGCACCTTCCAGTACCTGAAGGGGTGTACAAGAGAACTGGAGAGGGACTTGTTACAAGGGCATGTAGTGTCAGGACAAGGGGAAATGGTTTTAAACTGACAGAGAGTAGGTTTAGATTAAATACTAGGAAGAAATTATTTACAGTGAGGGTGGTGAGACAAAGGAACAGGTTGCCCAGAGAAGTTGTGGATGCCCCATGCTTGGAAGTGTTCAAGGCCAGGTTGGATGGGGCTTTGAGCAACCTGGTCTAATGGAAGGTGTCCCTGCCTGTGGTGGGGTGGTTGGAACTAGGTGATCTTTTAAGTCCCCTCCAACTCAAACTATTCTGTGATTTATTGCTGCTAATCTGTAATTATGCTGCCTACAAAGCTTAGTCTCAGATCATGGACATTTTGTGCCAAACAGTACACAAAAAGGCAGTCCTGGTCCTTTAAAACTGTGATCTTCACTCTCCCAGTGTGAGAGGTTGATCATAGAGGGGAGATAATTTGTCCCTTTTCTCCCAGCATTCCTAGATGTGTACTTTAGTATATGTGACAATGCAGAGACATTTATTCTGTATTAAAGCAATGGGAGTAATGAATGTGAGCCTGAAGAGAATAAATAATCTACCATGTACCTAGTTATAATTGTTTCCTGTGTATTTTCCCTGGTACATTTACAGGACTAAAAGTGACACATCTGCCTTACATGTTGAAATAGCTGAATGGGGGTGTGGGGAAAGCAAGCAACCTGCTGGCTACAGCACGATTTTGCTCACTTTTAAATTACACTTTTAAAGATCTTGTTAGTTATGTGTTTTGTGATCTAAAGGACACAAAATATGACTATGTGAAGAAATTTTTTTTAATTAAAAAATATAATTTTATTACTTCTTGCAGTAGAGATACATTGTTGGAAGTTAATTGAGGAGGCTTGTGAGTTTAATTATACAGCAGTTAGATTGCCATCTAATTATATTCTTTTGCACCTGGCTTTAGGAAAGTACAATAAACTGATTCATTCTTAGGAGAGAAAGGTTATTAAATCCTGCCATTAAGTTTCAGTGATTTTGATTCAGTGAAGAAGATGCGTGATCTTAATTATACAACTGATGGGATTGCCGTCACTTCTACCAGCTGAGGATGGGACCCCAGGTGCCTCTCTATTCAGAGATGAGAAAAATGTACTTTCATGTATTTTTAGTATGAAAGGGTGGGTTTAAGGAATGTGACTGACAACTTCCACCTCTGACTGCCAGCGTTTCCATGTCATAGCTCTTATCTTCCCCTACATTGCTTTTTCTCTAGTTTGATTATGTATGCATTATTCCTTCATTTGTTTTATGCTGTGTTACAGTTTCTAGAGTACCTTATTTGTAGAGAACAAGTCCCTTTTGTGATGCAGTGTCATCCACTTTCTCATTCCCTATTATTCCATTGTGACTTCATCTTTTTCCTTTTTTTTTCCCCTGTTCTTCCTAAAGAAGGAGAAAGAGATGATAACTCTTCCACTTGAGGCATTTCTTCTTAGCATTGACCTCACAGAAAGTTGTGCAGCATGATCAATAGAAAGCACAGAAAGTGGTACAGTGCTGTCATTACTTTCAGTTTGACATAATAGAAGGAACCTTCTACGGTCTTTAAACTGTTACATTTCACAGCAATTGCTTTGTTTATCCATAGCTACAGCTTGAAAATGTCACCGTTGTCTTGCCCAGGCATGCAGGATTCTTACTCTATGCAAAGAGAGCTTGCTATTGGGTAAAATGTGTAAGTTCATCCTTGCATTCCTGGACATTTCAGATAATTATTTTGCTTGGAAAATCATTTCCCAGGTTGAAATCTAAGGTTGAAGTAAGTGATATGTATTTTTTTTTACCATTATTGCTATTCTCACTTTTATCCATTGTGTTTCCATCTTTGGGATGATTACCGAACTCCTTATCAATGTGTATGGCTTCTTGGTGCAGCAGTCATGCTGTTGAGTCTCTTTTCTGCCAGTTTTTTTTCTGTATATTGTCTCTTTTCACTGGCATAAATTTCACGTTGGCAGCTGTGTCAGTGGTTTCTGGGGGAAAAATAAGGTAGAGACATCCTCAAGGTATGATTAATTTCTTTTTATTATACTAAAACAGAGAAAAGAAGTTTATCCAGGAGCTTCAAATAAAAGCATTCCTTTGTTTGGAAATCTGCCAGTCTATCTCATAGCTATGGATAGATTTTTTTAGTGCTTGGGTTTGCAGGAGTTAAGAGATGGAAGGGAAAGCCTTAATAAAGTCAGTAATAAGCTGCTCCAGGGACACCTACTCCGAGATCTTAGACTATATCCTAGAACTCTTGAACACCCAAAAGCTGTACTCCCTCCCTCGCCTTGACACTACCCCCGACCCAAAGCTCAGCAGAGAGAGGGAATGAAGACACTGGCCCATCCATCTCTCTCTTCCAAGCAGCGTACTCAGAGCAAAAAGAAGACTGAGCCCACATGGTTGCAGAAAGTAGAATCTACATTTTTCTGTAACGTTTATATTTTTGATCTACATCACCTGCGCATCTTGAATTTTTTCCTCTCTGAACCAAGGTGAATCCAGCTTCTGAGTTTTTCAATCATAACTTCAAAATCAACCTTATATTCTAAGTCCTTTAGGAGAATGGCAGGCTGTATGTAATTGCTAGGCTCAAGGCTAGCAAGTTCAAGACAAGTTCAGACTTGTCCACAGTTAGAACCAGACATGGAAGGGAAGATCTTCCTTCAGTAGTTTGTTTTCTAGGTGAACTAAATGATAACATATTTTCCCATTTAGATCTTCCCATAATAACTTTGTAGGGGAAAAAATGGTATGGAAATCCTTGCAACTTCTCATGGCTTTTTCTGATCAATTTAGTTGTTTAGTACATGCTTCTAGTCCCGCTTCTCCCCCACTTAATCTCTATATCTGGCATTAAGACTATATTATAAAGAAGATCAAAGACACTAATGCAGTGTCTGGACAGTTCCTTTGTTCTACTTACCATTTCATCCCTTTGAAGACTTAATTGCAATTTAAATTTGTAAACAAGTGTTTTCCAAATTTAAATAAGGAACTCTAATGACATGGCAAAAAAAGCTGTAACAAGTAATTTTGCTTACTAGAAGGGTTATGTAATTTGTTTTCTCACTATTTGATGTGAATGGTAGATAACAAGGTAGGTATGGTATTTTTAAATGGTCAGAAAACAAAGCAAAGCAGTAAAAGCACTTCAATTCTTAAATGCTTTGTTAAAACAAAGGATCATCTATTTATTTCCCTGAATGTTAGAAAATGTACACAAACAGAAATTTGATGTTCTTTAATTTTGCTGTCATTATGGTTAATTCAACAGACATCAGCTCTTATAGTGTGAGCTTTTCCTTTTGTTGGGTTTTCTGGGGGTTTTGGAGTTATTTTTCTATTTTAAACAGTCAGCATACAAAAAATAGTCTGATATGTACTGCTCTAGAGCACAGGTCTGAGATGAATACTGAGACAGTACATTAAAAGTACTAATTAAAACATCTTTATGTAGTTAATCTTTAGATACCTAAGTCTAAAAATCTGTCATGGATTTTATCATTGTATTATTTGGTTATTTTAAATTTGCAGAATAGTTACACATCCTCTTGATTCAAAGTGGCTTATATAATTTGTCATCCCTACAGTTCTACTGGTAAACATATGCACAGGTATTGGTCAATGCTGAAACAGTTTCTAGCATTAAATCAGATTTAACAGCAGACTGTAGAATTAGGGTCACTAGTCTTTGCCACAACTACCATGAACTCTGGGAGAAAACTCACAAATGCCCATTTCATCACACTGGAACTCCTTGCATGGTTGTTGTATTACCTTGTTGTATGAATCTTGCAGAAGAACACAATAAATGTGTTCCCCCAGCTATCCACCTCCTACTTCTTTCCATATAAATCTCCTAATACAAAGGGTTTTCTGCTCATTTGTTTCAACTTGGATCCTTCTGTGTGACTTGCAGTTCCTAATTACTGATAATCCCATACTTTTAATATTTCATTCGTATTTTATCTAATTATATGTGAGAGTGCCTCCAGCAATCCTACGCCACAAGAAGAGGGGCTGTCTGGAAGAGATAATGAGGGAGGGGGGCGGGGTCTTGCATCTGTCTCTGGGCAGAATCCTGTGACAGCATATCCCAGAGCTAACTGTTGATTGATTGATTGATAGATTGATTGATTAAGCTCTAGATTGAGCTTCATTGCAAATGGAAGAAGTGGAGAGATGGGGATAGGTAATGAGGACTCCCTAGCTGACCATAGAGAATGAGGGAGGGGACGTTCAAGGGACAGGTTCTAAGACAGCTTCTGCTCCATTGATGCCTCTTGTGTGATTTTTTTTTTATTTAGCACGGCAGGCACAGCAACTGAAATTAAATTTGGCAGAAACAAAATTAAGTAATCTGTATAAGGCATAGCAGGAGAAGAAAACAGATGTTAGTAAGTGGTAGTGCCTGGGCTCTATCCTCATGCCTTACCTGTTAGTGGCCTGCTTTAAATGAAATTTGGAAAACCTGTGCTTTAGATGAATATGTGGAGGTGCTGTACTGCTGTTCCTCCATCCATGAAAAAAGAGACTGCTTTCAAGACTGTGCAGACTAAGTTTAGCTTGAGTCCCATAGCAACACTGTTGATCCTCAAACAAATACCAAATAACCATTGTGTTTAGAGATGCAGGGGTGTTAATAAAGGTGATTTGGGAATGTTCCTAGTGAATAAATGTGCTTTTCTTTTGTTGCGACTTCAGCAATCCAGGTTTTCCTGGCCAGCTGCTTTTTGGCTAATACCTAAGATATCAACTACTTCTATATGCTTTCATGTTTTTAAAAGGTTTTGTGCTTAAGGTTGGTGATCTATTTCTGCATATGGTGCCAGGCAGGGGTTCAGCACCTGTGTTGCTGCTTTTTATCTTCCCACTCAGGGAAGATTGTAATTAACAAGGCTGAGTTCACTCCATTGTGTTCTGCAGCGAAGTTGATGGTATGAATCAAATCACTTCTGTTCTGTTAAATAGAAGGAAATCCAGGTACACTGGAGGACTTTAGGTGAAGGAAGTGGCAGAAGGCTGGAGGGAATTTATTTTTCTGTATGAAAATGTAAAGTACTCCATTTCAACAGACTTGTTCCTTGTAACTTCTGTTCTTTAATGCCTAAACTTAACTAAGTTGTATTTTAATCTCTGTATAATAGGGTATTCAGGCCTCTGTGGAGCTAGGAAGGAAATTATTCTTTTCCATATCAAGCAGTATACAGGTGTCAGGAGTAAACAGAGATGGCTGATTACCCCACTAGGGAGCTGAAATAACGGGAAAAGTGCTCTCCCAGGTGTAACCTGGAGATTTTTCTTCCACAACAGAAGAAGATCTAGAATTTTAAAACGAGTTCCAAAGTGACAAGAATGTTTTCTGTTATCTCATGGTTTGCATTGTTTTCTCTGCAGACCATAAAGAATGAGAGGCTCTTAGTGGCTGGAGCCCCAGCAATCTTCTCTTCACTCAGTTGCTGGGATAGGAAATATTTTGTTTCATCAGTACCTATTATGCCAGACAGGCCCAAGTGTTGCAAACATTTATGTATGCACTTATCTTGCCTATTATACATACTGACCCTGGTCTTGGGCATGCAGAAGAAGAAAGTAACTGGAGGTCCAGTGTATTTGTCTCCTCTTCATAGGTTTAGATTGAGCAATCAAGGAATGCTTCTCACTAACATTCAAAAATTCAAACAAAAGGTGTGGCATTTGCTTCTGCAAACTGTGTGCATCTGTAAGGTTTCATATTGCTGCAATCAGAGGTACTTTTAGAGAAAACTTGGCTCAGTAATATACGTCCTTTATTATTCAGTGTACTATTGCTACTCTTCACGTCAGTGATCCACATTAGCCAGCTTTCTTATTTAGAAGAAAAAGCTTTCTTTTTTTTCTTCTGTAATGTTAGAAGCAAGAAAATGCCTTATCAGGGATTAGTAGGGTCCAAGGTGATTGATTTTTGAGAATGAGTGCTGCTTATACATATTAAATTGCTTCTGTGCAGACATTGCCCTCTGATACTTCCAATAGCTTTCCAGAAGCAAAGAGGAGCAGAATGCAAATGATTGTAGCAGGAGAAGGTTGCTTTATCTTTGGGGTTTTTTTTCCTAGTGGGTGAATATTATAGCATTCTTAGATTTTAAGGGAGGCCAATACCATAACCAAAATAATTAATAATGGTTGTCTTGACCTTTTAACTTTTTAAGGCCTGTTGGAAACTCAGTCGTTGCATGAAACAGATGAAGATGTGGTCACTGATGTTGATTTCACCAATATGATTTCTGAAGAAGAAAAAGAAGAGTTAAAGATTGAGCTAGCCAAGGTAATGAATTTGAATTTCTGTGAGTGTTACTGTTTCTACTTCTTAAACTGGAAGCTGTTAGTTGTAGGATGAAGTATACATCATAAAGGCATGCCCTTCCCTTTTGATAAAATTATTCTAGGCTACAATAATGTAAAGCAATTAAGTTTCTTATATCTATTTTTTTAAGGTTAAATATCTTCTACTTGATGATTGTACAGTGAAAGTCAAATGCACCTTCCCATCTTAGTCAAGATGTGTCTTTATTTATAGACATTCACTGAAAAAGAATGAAAGGTGTTCTCATTAGATCTGTGGTATTTTTACAGTGCTTGTGCCACCTGTTAGAAAAGATTATTTTTGTGATGCTCAGAGGAAAGGGTAATGATGATGGTTACAGAAGAGACTGATGACAACAAGCACAGTAATTTTATCACATTTTTGTTTCCTTTGGCACAGATTTGTTTTGAGAACGTAATATCTTTTTTCATGAGTCTGGAACTCAAGACACTGTGAAGAGGCTTAAAAATAATGAGATGGGAGGAGAAAGGTGTGAACCATGTGATCTCTTTATTAGAAAGATTAAAGAGATTGTCTAGATTTGGTCTACAATGGAAGGATGGATTCAGTTTTAATTACTGCTGCTGAATACCACAGAAAAAGAAATGAAATTCCAAAATGGAAAATGAGAGAATGGGGAAAACTGTGGGTTTACTTATTTTAAATATGAGTCAAATAACAGAAATCACAGTTGTATGAAGGTGAAGAGTTGGTTTTGCCTTAATTGGAATACTTAAATTGATATTAAATTGTGGTACAAAGTAGTCTAAGAAGTAACATTTTTAATGACTCTCAAGTAAGTTACCTGCGGTGCTGATATAGGATTTTCAAGTGAAACAGAAGACTGTTTCTTCACTTTAATATTTTATCAATCCTTGTGTTTTTGAGTTAATTTTTACTTCTTTGCTGATCCTGTCACATCTGTAAAAAATCAGAAGGAAGCTGAAAGTTTACATGTTTAGTTTATCACGTAAGTTAGGAGTTGGCATATTCATTACTGGCTTTTCGTCAGGACCAGAGGCACTGGGCACACACTGAGACACAGGAGGTTCCCTCTGAACATCAGGAAGCATGTTCTTAATGTGTGTGTGATTGAGCACTGTACCCCAAGACGTTTTGGAGTCTCCATCCTTGAAGATATTTAAAAGCTGTCTGGGTACAGTCGTGGGAAACATGGTCTGGGTAGGGCTTGAACTGGATATCCTTCAGTGGTCCCTTCCAGCTTCAGCTATTCTGTGATTCTCTTCTCTGGTGAAGGGGGCTTCACAGGCAGATAGAAACAAGGAAGGAAAAAAGCCAGAACTTCTGCAATCATCTGAGAATGATTTGCCTCTCTCATCTGAATCAATCTCAGATGTCTCTGGGTCTCCTTTCTGCTTACTGATTGCCACAGGAGAAAGAGTTCTCAGTAGCTCATGCTGGAAATGCTTTAATTCATGTACTTACATGCAAGTGAGAGATTGCCTGTCAAATATTGTGATCTTGACTGACCTAGGAATTATTTTCTGAATTCCTCACAGCAGTTTACTGGCATGCAGCTGACGCTTAAAAACAAAATAAAACTGATAATTATGCTAAGAAGGGTTTCGAAAACTTGAATTTAGAGTGAACAAAGTCTAAAGTTAAATGAGGCTTATCTTAGAAAAGACTGCAAAATATGTGTGACCTTGCCTCCTTCAGAAAGAAAAATTTTATAATGTGGGAACTGGGTAATGTTTCCTTTTGAAAAGCTGTTAGTCTTTACTTAGAAGCCCTTTCTGCTCCACTGATGATAGTTTTGTTTTCTTCCATGTCCTTATGTGCTAAGTAATACCTGTTTGAGCCTGCAGGAACAAGTACCTCTCTTATTATTGTGAGAGGTAAAAATCATCCTTAATTCTGCTATCAATAGTTGATATAATGGGGATCTCTTTGTGAGCACTTATTGTGCATTTATTTAAGCAGAAAATATATGTTCAATCTCTGTGTTGTGTATCTAATGTATATATTCTTTGTTTTCTTCCTCCTTCCCACTCTGACATTAAGAGGGGAACAAGCACTGCTTTTTTTCTGGCAGGATTTTTTTGTATCCTCTACTCCTATTCTCCTGCTAGTAGTCTCTTTTTACTGGAAGCTTCTCAGAGCGTGGACTTAACTCTGATCTTGTATTTGTAGCCTAGCTAACACAGCAGGGCTCTGACTCTAATCAAGCCTTAGGATTTCTACAATGCAACTAAAATGAGTAACTCTTGCAGAAACTTCTAACAGCCATTTGAATTTACAGAGGTCAGTCTGACTTTTCAGAATAATAGCAGAAAATTGTAGCCCAAAAGCTTTACATAAGGCTAGGAGATTGTTAGCAGAACAGATTNGAGATTTTGAGCTACCTTGCTCACTGCTGTCAGTTGTCCTTCCATTATACTCATCAAAGTAGTCATTTACTCCTTGGTGTCTTCCCCCTCCCACACCTTCCCAGAAGCAGATATCTGGTTTGATCTAGCTGATGCACAGGTTCAGCAGTGTGTGTTACTGTTTGTTCCCAGTTTGAGGAAAGATGCTAATAGCTTTTTCTGCAAATTTACAGAGCGGGGAACTTTGTCCCTATATGATGTCCCTATATTCTTCTGACTCTGTTGCACTTTGAAAGAAGGGAAGCATGAGAACCAGAAGCTTGTATTTCTGCTGACATAAGCCCTAGTTGTATAATGGAGTCTACATTCATAAAAGTGGACTTTCAAAAAATGCCTGAGCAGATGATGCCTGATTTCCATGAGAGTTAGGCATGTTACATGCTTAAATGCTTTTCAAGATCCTACTGTAAGTCCCTAATCCTTTCTACCTACTTCAGAGTCTTCAGTCACTGATATTTGAGCACTTGAGGGCGGCTTTGTATCTGTCATTGTTTCAAAATGATGGAAGTTGAGGAGGATTTTGTCAATTCAAAACTGATTGCTGTGTTATAAATAATAAATTACTTTTCTTTAGTCAAAAACGTTGCTCATACTTATGCCATTGAGCACATGGCTAATGCTTGCTTAGGCCTTCACAGCTTTAGATGTCAATTCAGTGGAACAGATGGAAAATAATTTTAATAGAAGCCCTGAAATGTTTACGTAACCAAGTACCTAATGACCAGCCTAGTGCTGGCCCATAAGTGTCCTGGCATCAGTTTAAGTTCTTTAGCAGTGTTGCACAGGCAATAAGGAGTTTGCTGTTGGTAGGAAACAACTAAAAGGAGCTCTGAACTGCTGCCTGAGGAATGCTGACATTTGTGACTTCTTTCTATAAGCATTTAAACAGTTATCATCTCAGAAGAGAGACTCTTGACAGCTGCCTCTTGACAGTATTCCATTTGCAGGTTAGGAATATAATGGAGCATAAAGGACAGGGGGAGGAATAAAGCAATTTGGATTGTTGTGTATTGTACTGGTGAAGTGTAGGCATCACAGGCATTGGTCATCATTGGCATCACTGATACCTGCTTCACTCAGGTCATGGTTTTACTTTGTCTTCATAGTCTTGCTGCTTAATTCCTGAGCTGCTTGAATATTTAGATAGCAGGTAGTGACAAAAGAAACTGATAGCTGGGGGATTCAAGGATGAGACTTCCAAGAACAATGAGCTTACAGCCACTTTTACAGTGAACCAGAATGCATGAATGTGTAAAATAAAAATAATCCTGGTACTGATGTCCTAAATATAGCCTTGGAGGTCAGCACTGTTTCAGCTGGTGCTTGCATCATTCCCTGCAGCCTATGGAGTTAAATCATAGGGAGACTGTGGCTCCAGGGAACTTAGCATATGGTAATCAGATAAGTTGCCATATGTTATCCTACTAACATATGGAGGAAGGAACACAGTTGGTAAGGGAATTTCTAAACCTGAAGTGAAAGGCAGCTGCCTTGGTGTCACTTGCCCTTGTTAGCATCAGTATCTCTATGTGCTGCTTGTATAAATTGGCTTGGGAGGCTTCCAGGCGAAGAATGCAAACCCCTGCTCACTTGCAGGAGTGTTGCCCAAGGGGCAGGATTCTGAGCCAGTGGCAGGACAGTTCTCCAGTCCCTCTTCTTACAGTCCTGTCTTCTGGTTCCTGACTTGGTAAAACACTGGCTTTGTTTAAATGTTTCCAAAAAATGTCTACTACAGGGAGAATTATATTCCTCTGTTTGGGCTGGATGGCATCTTTACAGCTTGAAATTGCAGAGTTTGGTTAAATACTAGGATCTCTGGAAAGACCAATCTGCTCTGTCCTCTGAGTGCTTTTATGCTTTGGGTACTGATCACTCATGTTAATAGTCCATGTATAAATTTTTATGTTACAGTTTTGAAATTTGTAGGGCCTAAAATACATAAATAAAACTCATATGACAAGGATATAACGTTTGATGATACTCTCAAGTCATATATTATCATGCAATTTTTCTATTTTTTTTAACCTGCTCCTGAGAGTTCGCATCTGTTTTTTTCAGGACCAGAAGACTAAAAATCTGCAAATATGAAGTTGAAAGCCTGTGCATTCAAAGGCAGATATTTGCTTGAATTTTCCAGTCTTCTCTTGTCCTGTCCATTCTCATTTTACTGGTGAATGAAAAGCTGGTGTTTGAGACTCCTAATGCCGTACGGCAGATTTGGGTGAAGTCACTTCCTTACTGGATAATTCTCTCTCTTATCAGATTTGTGTGTGTGATGGTGCACATAGGTGACAGAGTTTGAGGCATTAATTTAATGTAGTGTCACTCTGTTCTGGGTATGCCTTTGTGATCTCCACAAGCACTTGACTCTGTCTCTCTAGTTACCTACAAAAAGCACAAGTTTGTGAGATTGATTTAGCCTCTTAACATCGTATGTGTTTATCATTCTGTGGGAACAGGCTAACACTTTTCTCCTTTCTCCTTGTTTCCCTCAGCTAGAGGATGAAATTTCAACTTTGCGGCAAGTGCTAGCAGCCAAAGAGAAGCACCTGGTTGAAATTAAACAAAAACTTGGCATAAGTCTGATGAATGAACTGAAGCAGAACTTTAGCAAAAGCTGGCATGATATGCAGACGACTTCTGCGTGAGTACTGATCTTTATACTTACACATATGAACATACCATGTTTTTCTAAAACTTTTTGGGCTGAATTAATAGCAACATTGGTAGAAGGAACCACCCACCTTTCATCAAGTGCTGTCTGAAAAGTCATTTGCTTTTTATTTCCCTCTTCATTTGACAACTGAATTTGACACTTAAGGAGAAGTAAAAGTGAGCTTCTCCACAACTGAGCTGAGCTGGGAGTTGACAGCAAGGAAGGCAGGGGGGCAGTGGCGTCATCCATGAAGGAGTAGTCCCACAATACCTGAACAAAGAGAGCAGAGCAGGTCCAATGACAGCAAAGAGGGTCAAGCCAAGAGTTCAGATCTCCAGGTGCATCTCTACTGATGACCCAGGTCCTAGGTCAAACCAGGGAGTCAAATCTGTGAGTTCAAGATGTATGAAGTACCTGGCCAGACACAGGCATACCAGTAATATGACTTGGTCTTAAATTCAGTCTAGGCTCTAGTATAGCTCCCAAGTGAAGGGAAAAGGTGCTTAACAAGGGTTGTCCCATCTCTTGCACAACAATTTCATCACAGTCTTACCCAAGGTTTCACCACTGTGCGTGCCAGAACTCACCTTGAGCCACCAAACTCGGGGGAGTGGGGGAAAAAGCGTTAGCAGTTCCTCTCGGTGCATTCAAGGTGCTGACAGAGACTTGGTAAAATATGTTAAAATGTACATTTTAGCATTAAAAGAACTATTCTTTGTATTTTGATGAGAAGTCAAATAAGGCATAAACTCCTTAATAAAAACACAGTTTGTATGTCTCCTATCTCTCACTCTTGGACAGTTTCTCATCTAGGTCCCGTTTCTCATGACATGTCATTAGCAGGGGTATCAGTGTTGCCTTGGTGAGAATGTGTGGCATGTGCTAGGAGAGAAAAGTTTAGAGACACTAAGCTTTAGAAGAGAGGAGAGGCACAAGACATCTGAACTAGAATTACTGGGAGAGACTAGCAAAATTTTGAAACAAAAACTTTCATTTTTACTTGAAATTCGGTAGCAAGTTCTCAGATGGCTTTTCATTTTTCCTTCACGTTGACATTTTCCACAAAGATAGAGAGACTTAGGAGACTTTTTCAGTGTGGTAGCTGCTACTTCTTAAATAAGATGAGTTTCAGAAACTGCAGTCCATTAGGTGATAAATGTCCAGAAATAGTTATGTGGAACTGCGCAGCAGGAGTCCCATTTGTGCCCCTAAAAATTCTCATGTTTATGGTCCAACTGCTATATAATTCTGCTAGACACTCATGCCAGAACACCAGTGCTGGTACAAGTAATGGTAATCCAACATTCTTAAGAATGGTTGTGTTGAGTAATAGAGATGATTCATTGTTGCTGTACCAAAATAGCAGTGGGATAGCATTATTCACCAAGATTCTCTGATTTAGGAAGGATGAAAAGCCTGTTATAAAAAAAAAAAGTTCAAAATATTTACATGCCTGTACTTTAGGTTTCTAAATCCACAATTGCTCATTTTAAATTTTAAAATGACCTGGTTTTAAGAGGACAGATTTTGTTTCACTTAGCTGCTGTGCTTTCCTGTGAGTTAAAAGTACATTTCTTTAACAGGGAACTTTTCAAAGCCACAGAGCACCAAAGTTTTTGTCCACCTATTGTTAATCTTTTTAATCTCTCCATTTAGGGATGCATTCTTATGGTTAGGGTAGACTTAGAGGAAGAGGGGTGGACTTCTCTCAGAAACAGTCCTGTGAAGTGTGTTTGACCACTAGTTAAGAGTCATGATCTAACTTACAGGATGCATGGCACCTCTACTGACTAAATTTAAACTTGAGATTTTGACTATTTTAAAGCATTTATGTTTTAAATGGTTGGCCACAAGTTCCTTGGTAATTTCCTGAACTATTCAGTGTACTGATGTTTAGTATAATCTATGTGTTGGGGGAGACAAAAGGTTCTGCTATAGAGGACATTGGTAACTAGAGAGCAAATGATTGCCCTGAGTTTGGTTTGGTTTCATGGTGGTAAGGCATTCAGCTGGAATGACTTCCCACACACACCTTTTTAATGGTTGGGTTTTCAGTGAATAGAGGTGGGTGGATATTCAACTTCTAGCAATACAAGTTTTTTATATTTTAAAAATAGGTAATTCATTCTTAGTTAGATGCTAGAAGCAGGGTCATGTTGGTGGATATGGAGGTTATTTATTGTAGCTTAAGAAATAATTACAAATGTCTTTACATGCATATTTGTAAAGACCATAATTGACCTTTTCTATTTAATGTTCTGCCACAAAGGAAAGGTTTTACATAACCTGAATGCATTGTGTTAGGTGAAGCTTCTTGGTGGTGCTTCTGTAAAGTTCCCTCAGGTCTCCTTACCTTCCATACTTCAGATTTTCACCGTGTAGTGGATTAAGGTAGAAGATTGACCTGGTTTTATACAGAATCACAGAATATTTGAGGTGTTGACAGCAATGCCAGAAGACTGTCCAGTCCAACTGCCTCTTTCAGGCAGGACCAGCTAAAGCAGCGTACTCAGGACTCTCTTCAGTCAGGTTTTGAATATCTCCAAGGATGGAGATTCTACAGCCTCTCTGGGCAACATGTTCCATGTTCAATTACCCTTGCTGAAAAACATTTTTCTTAAATACTAAAATATTAATATATTTTAATATTTCTTGCATTGAATTTGTGCTGGTTGCCTCTTGCACTTTCACCAGATACCACGAAAAAGGGCTTGCCCTTCTTTCCTCCTTTCATTAGGTTGTTTGTACACATTGATGAGATGCTTCCATGAGTCTGCTCTAAGGTGACCAGTCCCAGCTTTCCCAGCCTTCTCATATGAGAGGTGCCCCAGTCCTTTACCATCTTTATGGACCTTTGCTGGACTTCTTCCAGTTTGTCCATGTCTGCCTTGGAATAAGAAGCCCAGAACAGGACCCAGCACTGCAGGTGTGGCCATAACCAGGGCTGACAGGGGAAGTGTCACTTCACTCAACCTGTAATCACTTTTCCTAATGCACCCCAGGATACTGTTAGCCACCTTCGCTGGGAAGACACATTGCTGATTCATGTCCAGTTTGTTCTCTACCAGGATTCCAGGTCTTTTTCTGCAAGGCTGCTTTCCAGCTGCTTGATCCCTAGCCTCTACTGGGTTATTAATCCCAAACTGCAGGACTCTGCATTGCCCTTTGTTAAACTTACTGAGACTCCTGTTGCTTCATTTTTTTCAGACGAAGTCCTAAGTAATTGTATTCTTCAATGCAATTACAGAATTGCATTTCATTATATATGGAGAAGGTTACAGGGGTTACTTTATCCTTTCACTAGTCCCTCATATTAAGCACTAAAGACATAGATCCGCAAGATATCTTGCCCTTTGCTGAGCATATATGTTGTAACCACGCTCAGCTTTGTCCCTCAGCTTTTAATTTGGTGCTCTTCTGTAGTTTTTTGGCAAAAAAATGTAAGACACTATGTCCTGTCCTCTTGGGAGATATTTCAGTTCTACTGAGTTTCTAAGGAGCAGTTGTACTTGTAAAATTACCCACCAATAAACTCACTCCAGCCTAATAGTTCCCACAAACTCCTTTGTCATCCTTTCTTGAAATGTTATCAACTGTTATCAGACATAAAGGTCCTCTGTTTTAAATGGTTAACCTTTCAACCCATGGATGGAATAATAACTAAGGAGAGAGCTTCTAGGGAAATGAAAATGCTTGCTTTGCTACTAAACCTTTCCAAAAGAGAAATACTCCAGACATTCAAACCACTGTAAGCAGCAGTACTGCCATGGCAAATAAATTATTAGTATAGCTAAAAAATTAAAGGAAATTCATTCTATCTTCAAGGGCTGTAGTAGTGAAATGATATGGAATGCCTCAAAGCCCATATGCTTAGTGATTCCAGCTGGAGGCCTGGGAAGCATTTGATGTGATGGAAAGTGGACCCACACAGGACTGACATTTAGGAGAGGAATCTGACAAAGTTGTTTTCAAAATGGCTTTTCATCTTTTGCCCTTAGACAAAAATTTTCACCTGCAGAAAGGGAAAAGCTCATGAATTAGAGGCCAAATTCAAGAGAACTGTAAGAAGTGCTGGCTCCAAACAGCATATTTCCTAGACAGGGCCCTGGGCTTTTTTTTAGGTTGTGGCTGTCTTTTCAAGCCTTGTTAGGAAGGTTTCAGTGTTGCTCTGTTCTTCCATGTGATATTTAGTTAAGATTTGGGACAACAACATTCAGCATGGACTTGGCCTTTTCCTCCAGAGACAGAACAAAGATCTATTCATTGACTACTGGTGGAACTATGTGAGCAAGCTTAGTTCAGCTGATAGGAAACCTGAGGACAATTGCATAGGTTTCAACAACTATTGGGAACTTAATGTTTTATAGTTCAAATTTCTGCCAGGTGATAAGAAAATGGAAAGTAATACTTGCGCTGCATGTGTTTTAGGCTTACAATCTATGGTACAGGCAGTCTTTGTTATTACAACTTTAAATATATAGTACTGTGTTCCAAAGTTTCAGAACTTTTTTCAGTAAGTCAGATATAATTTGTGGACAGCCACAGTCCTACTGTGACTTCTAGGAATTAAGCTAACTGTGTTCCCTCCCACATACATACTTCTTAGGAGTGGTAGTAAAAGAAATGTGGGTGTTTCTGTTCATTGCTATGTGTAATCACCTTTTGATATTTTCTTCTCTAAATTTGCAAGTAAATGTAACAGTTGTGTAAGTGAAGAAGCTGTGTTGGCATTAGCAAGTACATTACCTGTGTGCGAGTCTGTGCTATATGGAAGTAAAAGGAGCCTCTCCCACTGACTTTGCTTTCTTGGGGTCAGATCAGGCAACCTTCATGCTGTCTTCAAAGATAATTACTTTGCTGCTTTTCCACATGTATCTCTGGCCTTGAATTTGGAAGGGTGGAGTAATAAGGAGAAAGGACTTCAAGAAGTTAACTTACTCTGTTCTCATTGTTCCTTGTCCAAGAGATGTATGTCCATTTGTTTGCACCAGAACCTTCAGCTAATGGAAACTCCATAGCAAGCTCAAGTGATCTGTTCCAGATGTTCTTTTCTCAGGGAAAAACCCACTGTAATTTTCATGGGGCACCAGAAAATATATACAGGTGTAGTATAGTTATCTTTATGTGTGTGTATAGAATTGTAAGGATGGGAAGGGAGACCTGAATGTAAATTGGAATCTCTGAAATAACAAGGATTAAAAATATCCAGGAAAGAGTCAGTGTAAAAACAGGAAGGGAAAAGGGAAAGGGATGGGAGAAGTGGAAGGAAAAATGCATGGAAAGGAAAGAGAAGGAAAAAGAGATGAAAGGGAGGAAAAGGAGAAAGGGAGGGGAAAAAAGAAAAAGAGAGGCTGGGATATGTTTAATATGCATAATTTTGTTAATCTAATGTACAGTAGTACAGAGCCACAGACAGTGTTACTGATACAGTTTAAGGTGTGATGAACTGCCTGTAATGTCTTAGGATCATCTGTGCTTCAGCAAACATATTTTGGCTTTTCTACCTGGAGAGTAACTGTAGCACACATTTCCCCCCCCCACTCTATGCTGCATTGCACAAATAATGCATTTCAAACAACTGTATCCCAGATTTTTCTCAAGTGTTTGAAGATTACAGGACGGGATAGCCCAGAACATTTGTAACCCTTCTCTGGCACCTTTCCTGACCTGTAGCTCTCTCCAGCCTATTGAACAGTCATCTTCCATGTGCTGCCCACAGATTTCTGGCTGCAGACTACAGAGGTTCAGTTCCCTCAGTTCTGTCCTTCCTCTCTCTGTGGGAGAGGAACTACCTGGGGCATACTTCGTTAGATTTAGGCATATGTACCCATCCAAATGCCAGCAGTTTCAGTTAATCATTAACATCCCTGGCAATGGGAAGGATGACAAAAGAAAAAGTCTGTCATTTGGTTTTGAAGTTGGAATGAATTTCAGGAGAGTACTAAAAAAACCCCACCAAAACAAAAACCCAAAATAACTTACAACAGCTTAGAGTTCATTTGTGGCAAAAATGATAATAAGAATGCTCTTAGAGAATGTTTTATGTACATTTTATCTGTCATTCATATATGCATTTATCTCATTTGAGCATTAGCATAATTTAGTTAATGCTAAGCCTTGTTTCTCCCAGAAAATCAACAGAAAAATTGTTTTCTAGCTGAGAGTTTCTCAGGGATCCAGATGCTTTAGAGTGATTGCAGAAAAGTCATTCTTAAGCTGACTAATGGTTTGAAAACTGAAAAGAAGCAAGCTCCATAGGGCATGGCTTGTGCTGCCAGGCTCTGCTCTACTGTATGGTTTTTTTGTTAATTGTTTGCATTCTGTAACATCTTCTGTGAGCCTTATCACAGGCGAGGGTTTCTCAAATGGATTAATTTTGCCAACAAGCATTGATGGAGAGACACAATGATGAATGAAGATGTACTAATTAGCAAATGTACTAATTTTACAGAAGCTGAATTAAAATTCTTTATAATTTACTGCAGTAGATCAAACGTGCAGCTTGACATGCAAAATATAAATATTACATGTGTAGCCTACTTCTGTCAGCAGGCCATATATTGCACCTGTGAAGGAAGGTTACATTTAACTCTGCCATGTGAAGGGCAATTCTGTACTGAGATGAGATGAGAATGATTGTCCTGTCTTATCCTGCAGATGATGTTGGCCACTTAAATGTCTGATTCTCTGGTTCTCTCTATATGGCTGCTGCTTGGCTATTCTCTCTATAAAGCACTCTTTCCTTCACATGTTGTGTTTTGTGAAACAGTATCTCCTTATATTTTCTTTCACTGTCTGTAAAAATCACCTAGTGAGATCTGGTTGTCACAGGATAGTATATCCTAAATGTAGTATACGAAACTGTCAAGTGAAAACACAGTCAAAATATGCTGTAAATCTACTTTGTCTAAATAGTATGTTACAGCACTGGAGACATGAGTTATCTTTAAAGCTTCCTTTAAATATGTTGGGCATGTTATCAGAATATAACTGCAATATCAGCATGTTTTGTGATAACTTCTGATAATCAGTTTTATAAATAATTGCTTCTGTTAAAGAAATACCCTATTTTAAAAACAAAATTATAATCAGAAGTTGATGGATGAATTTCTTAGGTTAATGTCATATATAAAGGTAATGTTCAAGTGTTCACAGGTGAGTGTTATTTACAAGTTTACAACTGAGACAGCAGTTGGTATAATTCATTTGTTTAATCCCTCTTGTCTATGAAATACATTATAAATATTTACTGTTAAGTGGTAAGTGGAAGCACAGAATATGATCCTTGTTAATCATTACCAGCAATTCTTTTGTGCTACGGAGTATTCTCAGATGCCACAAAATCAGAGCGGGCATTCCTACTCTAACTGAATAAAACTACTTTTGCTAATGCTACTGGGTACCTGGTGTAATGCTGATGGCGCCTTTGTATGAGTGTAATGATGTATTTGTGTAAAAATGCACACCATGGCTTGGGTGGAAGGTGCTATTTCTTGAATCCCCGTATCCTAAGTTATCTGAGTTTGTTTTTGCTGGAGCATTTCTGTCTGTAAGTTTTGGGGTCACTGGTCTAATCTGAGCTGCTGGCTGACTGACTGCTGAGGTGCTGTCTCCTGTCTCGATGAGCTGGTGGTCAGCACTCACCTAAGGATTGCCAGCAGTGGCTGCTCAAGGGATGAGAGTGCACAGATGTTGTAGATGACTTAGCATGCAGAGCAGTTGGTGGTGTAAGGAGGACTTAAACCGTACATAGAGCCCTTTTTCCAGTTAATGTGTTTGTAGTTCTTACCTGGAATATCCAACCTTATTTCTGCTGGTAGAGGTTCCTGAAGATGATATAAGCTGTTCAGTGCATAAAAACAAAAGTACAAACTACCGTGAGTTACATGAGATGATGAAAACTGCTTGGTCAGATGATTAATGTGAAATACGACTGAGTAGATTCCCAGATGACAGAGAGAATATGTTGAAGAGATCATTGTTACCAGAGTGCTTGGCAAGATATCAAATGGATGCTGTGAATATGACATAACTATGAGGATAAAAATATCAGAGCTAAAATACTGTGCATCATATATCAAAATATCAACGCAGAGCATAACTAACTACAGCGAGGCAATGTGCTCTGTGGAAAGATTATTTATGAAGAAGGCGTAGTGATACATGTAATGGTGGAGAGGTGGGAATGGTTGATTTCTAAGATACCAGTGAGCTCTGCTGAAATGCAAATAAATGTTTCTTGTCTCTGCTGACAGGTCTTGTATGTTGTGCTCAATTTTCACCTTTGTTATTTCGTTATTCCTTAAAGCTTGTCTTCAGCACTGCTGAAGGGAGGAGGGGACATGTCATAGGTCATTTTTTCTGAAGTTGGTGCTGAAAAAAGACTGGTTGTGTAACAGTTTTAGCTGGATTTACACTCTTATGTAATGTCAAAAGTATTAGGAACACAAATGCAGTCTCCATGTCTTTCTTGCTAATGGACATACTGGAGGATGTTGGGTTTATGTGATTTACAGAGAAAACACAATATTGTTGGAATGTCAAAATCAGTGTCCTTTCAGCCACTTTCCAGAAGATGTGTTCTAACCAATGTAATGGTCAGAAATACCTAGGGGACTCTAATGTTTCTCAGTGAAATTTGGGTCTGTCTGCTGTATGGGACATTTGGGACTGTTCTCTTAATCATTTTATGCAGTGTGAAGAACTTGCAGTGAAAAGGTAAGACATGGAGATATTTTGTCGTAAAGTTAAATATGCCTGTGAATAAAATTAACTCCAAGGTGTCATTTCAAAAAATCAGTTCAATATGAAAAGCGTTTTACTATTTACATTCAATCTGTACATAAATAGGTTGTGCTACAAAGGACCTTTTAGACTTGGAAGTCAAATCTTGGCCTTCATTTTGTCATCAGGAAAATTCCACTTGCGCTGAATGGTTTAGGAAGCTTCTCTGTTAGCAAGCTCTTTAAGACTTGTATACCACAGGCAATAGAATATTTGTTTTTCTTCTTTTTCATAGGCAACTCTTACCAAAAAGCTATGTGCTCATAGTTTGAGTGTAGCATCCTTATTTTAGGGTCTCATCCCATTCTAGTTTATTAGAGTATATCTACTGTCAGCAAGAGAATGACAGAGCTATTAAACTAGTAAAGCTAGAGGAAGAGGCCTCAGTGAAATAAGTATTGCATTTTTGCTATGTCCAAGGACAGACTGGCTAAGGAGAAAGGAGATCCAGTAAAAACCAATCTTCTCCATCTTCTCTGTATTGTACTAGAATAAATAGAACAGGCATAACTTCATAATTGCTTCATCCTTTCTAATTATAATTTGTGTTCCTTCTGTCAATGTTGCAATGTTTTAGCCTTTGTTGTCATTCAACATTGTGCATGTGTTTGGTTCAGCTTATCTAACTGGAGGCTCCTAGAGATTCAGTACCCTAATCTTCAGTTGCTCCCTGTGGATTGCCTTGTTAGTCAGTGAAAACAGAGACAAGCATCTTCATAGAAGGAGCCCATTCACTGGCAGTTTAAGAACTTCTTTGGTCAGTAGGATGTTATGGCTTAGGAACATAAAATCAAAATATATTGTCTGAAAGAACAGAGCATTATGTGGCATCTGCCATTAAACCGGTGGCTTGTAAAACAATCCGGAACAGGGGACTTTCAGCTATAGGTACTGCTGGGGCTAAAAGGATGTGACATAAAATGTGATGTGCCATACTGCAAATGTTAATCTTATTCCCCCTCCTTCCTCCACAAAGCTATTGCTTTCATATACATAATAATAATGAGAAAATACTCTGTTGTAAGGACTTAGGCAGTGGGATTCTTTTTTATCAATTGCCAGTGTATTTTGGTACATGCTTGCAATCCTACAGTTTTTGTTCAAAGGAGAATGAGAACCAGTGGAATTTTATTTCTGAAATTTTCATGATCATTTCTTCAGTTCTTGTCTGCCAATGCACACCACAGGATACAAGACCGATTATAGCGTGCTCTCCTTTTGTTACTAGGTCAGTACTTCTAATTCTGAGCTTGTTTGCGTCACTGGGAGTATCAGATAATTTACTCAGAAGGAAGCCTTTGACATGCTCAGAATTAGTCTAGTCAGCAGAAAATCATCCGTGCAGAAAAGCTTATTGATTACGCTGAGAGTGCAAGTTAACTGTACTGAAGGGTCTGTATGGGTCAGAGCATGTATTCTGGATCAGTAAACTAAGATGATTCTGTTCGAATCTTCATGCTGTAAGTGAAATTAACATGTTTTAAAATAATTCAGTCCTACTAAGAATATGCATTCACTGTCTAGGTTTCTTCATCTTTCTTTCTCTGTCCTTCTGCAAACCTTCTTCTTTTAAAGAAATTTTTAAAAGTGTAAAAAAAAGAAAATTTGGCATATGGAAACAGATTTGATAATTTTTTTCAATTTTAAATATCATAAAATCGTTTTGAAGTGTATCTGTTAAGTGTACCTAATATGTATATGCTGGAAAGAGCAGAGTTGTATTTGTTGTGATTCTTTTCTGTGCTTCAGACAGCAGATTTTGCCACAAGGTCAGTGTCTGCTGGAAGAATACATACTTGATGTAAATATGTTTTTCTGTAAACAGAAGTTGTATCAAACAACAGGTTTTCAACAAATCACTGCATTCTCCTTTTAAATAGCATGTGCTGGCCCATCTCGGGGATGTTATCTGCAAGGGGGAAAGAGAGGATTGCTAAGTGAAGGATTGCTCTGGAGAGCCCTGCACTTTGGAAGCTGTGCAGAAAGGCATTCTCACCATTTGTTTTGAGCTACACTTACTGTGTTTCTTAACATTTCAGTGGGTGGGACTTTGAGGGAAATTAATTGCAGGGCTTCTAGTCTCTCTTTTTTAATATTTATCACTATTTCTGTTCTATTTTTTGTTTCCAGTTACAAGAAAACACACGAGACCCTGAGCCATGCGGGGCAAAAAGCCACAGCAGCTATCAGCAATGTAGGGACGGCTATCAGCAAGAAGTTTGGAGATATGAGGTATCAGCATCTGCTGTTTCTCTGGTATTGTTTAGAGGACAGAATGTATAAATCATTTGTCAGCTCTTCTTTTCCTTCTATATAAGTGTTTTAAAGGTTCAAGTAGTTTGTAGTTAGAGTATTTAATAACATTCATGTTTTTAACTGAAAAGAAGGCATAATGATGACCAAAGGTAAAATTCATATAAGTCCTGTTTTTTTAAAAAAGAAATACAGTCAGAAATCCTTTTGGAATAACTTTGCAAACTCAAGGAAATATACATGTAAAACGGAACAAAAAATTGATGTTAGATGTTTATTAACCCAACTTCATTCATATGTGGATGCTGGAGAAGAATATCATCTGAAGAAAAGAAGCCTACCTAGGAGCTGCTTGTGATAAGACAAAAAATATTTCAGGCTATTTTTAATCCTTTTTTTCAAGATGTACTGCGAAGTTTTGTTCTGCAGATGTATAAAAATAGATATGATGGAAGTAACAGGAGTTAGGGTCAGTAGAACTGTCACTTAAAGGCAACTTCAGTGTCAGACTTCGTAAGTTGATGTATCTTTTAAAGTGTTGGTCTTAAAGTTACTCAGTATGAGAGCAGAAATTGTATACTGTTAACCAGCATTGCAGTTTTCATTAGGTAGTAGGATTACAGAACTTCTAGAGTGTTTGAAGGAGTTGATATTTTGTGATGAAATAAATGGACATGGGTAACTCTACAATATACTGTTTGACCTGCAGAATTACGGTCTCATTTATTAATATTGCATATTATCCCATTGGTATGTACTCCCTTTTTTGTTGTTTTGTAATGCATGAGGTAACCATGTCCTAAGATCTGTGTGTGCTGCAAATGGCTGAAGCTTAGTTCATGTCAGCTAAAACTTTTTTTTTCACTTTTTATTTTTATTCTGGATCTTAAATCTTTAGAGTTCCCCCTTAATGCCTACCTTTTACATACGGCTTAATAAATCCTCTATAGGAGTACTAATGTTTTTCTAGGTGAAACTAAAAAAGGAAAATTTTCACTGTATCATCTGCTTTACAGTGTCTTTTTCCACACTGCAGTTCAAAATGGAAATTTGGTGGGTGACTTGCAACCAGGCTATGAACATAACTGAGAATTTTTGCCTTGATACAGTTAAACATTCATGAGTAGTATATGCCTATCAAAGGATAGAAGAATAAGCAGGCATGCAATTATATTTTCCTAGTGGTTTTTTTTTAGCACTCAGAAATCTGAGAGCTGAGAACTTTCTAAAACAGAAATTTGAGCCTTCATTTAGAAGTTCCTTGAGCGTTTTTCTTCATGAATTTATCTTTTTTAGAATTTATTTTAACTTATATGAGCTTTTGAAATTCATAACACCTCATGTCTCCCCAGATGAACAGGAATTTATGTGGTAAAGTCTGTGGTTTATTTGTTCATTCATTCATTCCCTATTTGGAGTCTCCCTGGTCTTTCCTTTGGTGCCTTCTGGCTCTTCCTTTATGAGAAACAGTGAGTGAGTTCTTCTTCTGACCTTCATTTCACTCATTTTTTCTTGTGATTTTATTGTATTTCACTTCCGTTCCCTCTTTTCAGGCTCCAGTTGGATGAGTCACTTTCACAAGTCTTTTTGCTACCTTTGTAAATTCTTTCTGCCTTCCCTGCATTTATAGTTGTATTCTGTATTTTTGAGAAATGTATAAGATGTGTGTGATGCATGTGGTACCACATATTCCCTGTTTCATTTTATGTTCTTTCCTAACACTTCCTCTTGTGAAAAAGACAAGCCCACAGCTCGGCAAGCAGATCCTGTTGCTGTTTCCACATTTGAGATCCCCCAGCAGTGACAAAGAGTTTCTGTGTGAATACCTTGAGCGCTGGCTCTGGATCATAGAGGGAAGGATGACTTAGCAGTTTAGGATTTCTCAGGTCCTATTACTTGTGCTTTGCACATGGTGTGAGATTAACTGCAAAGGCAGAAATGTCTTCACTGAAATAGAGGATGTTTATCCTTTAATATTTCTCTTAATTAATCACTGTTACCAAATGCCTTTGTCTTACGTATCAGTAGCAGCCCTCATGCCCATGGCAGTCATGGTTCTGACAAGGCAGATGGGAGGTATTTATCCCATTAGCCCTTTAGCCAAGGGCTCAGAGCAGAGGCTGAGTCCATAAGCATTTTGATTAATCAAAAAGCTGGTTTCCAGTAGCTTTCTTTGATTGAAATTATTACCTTGAACCTGGCTGGGAATTTTTCAGGAAAATATGAACAACCAGCACTGCCTTTTTTGTGGATACTTGCTGTTTTCAGTTAAGTTCTCAGTTAGGAGAGTTTTCTTGATGCTTGATGATGAAGCAGCAAGTAGTCTAGCCAGGTTCCCAAGAGTGCTATGACTTGGGCCTTCTGCATCTGCTGCACATCCTAAATCTGGAGTGATGGTCAGTATGCTTCCCTCAGCAACAAAGCTGGCCTAAGTTCTTGTCTCAGCTCGGGCAGGTGCAGTTCTGTGTGGGGTCACATTACAAACCTTATCCCTTAAATAACCAGGTTTTAAAAATCTTACCCTTCCCTTTCCAATCCCAGTTGTGTTTGGGGGAGTAAACTGTAAAGAGGCAAGAATTTTCTGTGTTGGCTTGCTGTTTTTGCTAATCCAAATAATTTTATTTCAGTGATCTACTGTATGGATTATCACCACCCCCTCCCATAATGCTGTTTTAAACAAACATCAGACTCTGGCTTAATTCTCTTGGTTAGGCATTAAGGTTGATAGTCACCAATGACATCCAGATGCAAATCCCTGTTCTGCTTTCATTCAGAGCAGACACTTGAAACTGATTTCTAAAATCCAGATGTCATCATAATTCCCAGTATGTTCAGCAGCCTCACTGCCCGCCTGTGGTAATGGTGATTTTAAAAGGGTTTGTAGTCAGACTGGCTAAATACTGAAGCCTGCCTTCTTAATGAAACAAAATCCTGCTTTCTACGTTGCCTGCTGTATCAACTGTACAGAGCACTACGTGAAACACATATTTCTGTTCTGAAGTTGCTGGGTCTTAATTTTCATATTGTTTTATCTCTAAAAATATTACTAAAATATCATATAGCAACAATAAGCCAGATAGACTCCCTCAAATGTGCTACTTTGCTGTGTTAGCATTCAAGAAAATAAAATCTATAAGAAAGAAAAATGACAAAATTCTGTGTGTCTGAAAAAACAGAGATGCCACCCTTTGGGGACCAAGTGCTTTTTGTGCAGCTGCTGTGCTTCTCTTTCATCCTCACCCCATCTTCCCAATGTCACAACTCTCTAATTCATTTTGTGCATGAATAATCACTAGCATTTTACATTTTCTGAATTTTGTATTAATTAATAGTGCTTGTAAGGTCTCTGTACAGTCATGATGCATCCTATTTAATATTGTGTTTCTAGAAATACCAGAAATGCATATAAAACCAGTGTACAGATACTTTTGCTTTAGAATACAAAGCAGACCCTAGCAATATAGCTAAGAAAATAGATTCTTCATTAATAGGTCTTGTGATTAATTATATGCCAGCAAATTTATTTTTGCTCCTCCACCTCCAGCTCATATTGTCTCCTTTAGTATTTCTCTGGTATGGAAGGTGAAGGGGAAGGGGGTAGTCCCAGGTCACTCACAGGGCAGTGGTCAGAGGCTCAGATCTCTCGGTATTAGAGATTGCACTGACATTTTAACCTGGCTCTTGCTAAGAAGAGCACAGATGTGATAGAGTTGAGGATCTTTATCCCTTTCTCCTTTGCTTTCTGCTAAAGTTTGGATCTTTTCATGCCATACAGCTGGACTGTTCTTTAGCTGTCTATATGGATCTGTTTCATCCCTGCTTCTGCAGCTGTCTGTATGGATCTGTGTTTCATCCCTGATGATGACCTTTTTAGAAACAAGTTGTGATACCAAGTGAGAGACTTTCTGGGTTTTGGGTTGCTTTAAAAAAAAAAAAGAGGAAAGAAAGAAAAAGTAAACTACTCACACTACACTACTATGTGCACACTACCACATACATTGCTACTACTCAAGTAAAAGTATTTAAAGATTGAGCTAACAAAGGCATGCATGCAAATTAGGATGTCAGCAGTTACATTTTGTATAGCTCCTTCATTCAGCTGTCTGGTACGTTTTCTTTAATTACATGATCACACAGACCCCTTTCAAATTCAGTGCCTGGGATGAGCCAGCTCTCAAGACGAATGAAGGTAATATAATGCCTCATTCCTGCCAGGAGTCGGAAGGCACACGTGGAAAGACACAAAAGACTGCAGGGAGGGAGAGCCTGAGGGCATGACTGTGGCACTTGAATGTGCCCCTCAGAGATCAGCACAGAAGGTGTAGGAGGCCCCAGAGGGGTGGAGGAAGGCGAAGTTCATTCCTCTCCAGAGGGGCAAGGGAAGTTCTGGGAACTACAAAGCAGATACTGGAGGAATGCATTAACCTGTTATTTTCTAAGCATCTAGAAGACAGCATGATGGCAAAAACATAAAAGGGTTTGTCAAGAACAATTATCTTGAACTGACAGCACCTGTCATAGAGGATAGATGGGAGGCAGGAGATGTGATAGAGCTTGACTTTGATAAGGCTGTCTGTACTGTTTTTGCAGAACTAGAGAAATACAGCTTAAGTGTTATTGCTTTAGCAGGAAGAGCGCATAAGGAATTGAAAATTATATCCATAGAATAGGTCTCAGTAGCTGACCATAATGCCGGATTTTGTAGGCATCTGTCCTGTTAGTCATCACCATTTTTGTTGCTGGGTTAGTTGAAGGTGTCAGGATGGCATCACTGAGAATTTCCATATGACTGCAGTGGCAGGATATGCAATCACTTTAGGCACCAGGATTAGAATTCCACATTATTTTAAATGATAAAAATAAAATTCAGTGTAGAAAAGTGCAACACGCTTTACTGACAAACAGAAAAAAATTCAAAAGCGGAGATGGGCAGCACTGACCAGGCAGCTTTACAGAGAAGAGCTAGCAAGTCTAGACTTGTGGCTTATGGGTGCAGCTGAACAGGGATTGTTTCTGAAGGCTATGAAATCTCTCTCATTTAAAGTTTCTAGAAGCAGGTTGGGCCAAAATCTTTTGGGGATGGTTCAGGTATGATTAATCTGCTTTACCACTTTGGGAGTTGATTTTTGCTGTACAGTTATTGTTGTGCTTTTTGGGTTTTTTGTCCTTGTTTTTTGTGGTGATGATGGAGTTTTTGCATAGCCTTTTAGGATTTCTGTGATCTAGGGATGTTCTGGGAATTTAGAACTGTTTTCAGATCTGAATTCCTTTAGATGCTATAGCTGTCATGCCTGAAACTACCATTCTCAAACCTTTCTGTCTTTTGATATCCCTATAAAGGAAATAGCAATACTACCTTGCTTCAGAATGTAATTTTGTAAGCATTTCTTTTGCTGATGGGTGAGGCAGTTGGTTTCCCTCACTTCCACTGACATTTGCCCCTTCATTTGTGCTGGTTTTTAGAGGTCTGCAGTAACAGAGATTTCCTTATCATATGTCTGTGGAAGTATCTGTATTGGAATGGAGAATGGGGTGGTTGTTACTGGAAGCCAGCAGGGAGGAAAAGGAGGGCAACAGTATTACTTAAACAGGTCTAAGCAGAAATGTGTTGTGAAGATAAACCCATGAATGTGTGAGAAGCACCAGTATACATGATGATGTGTATAACCCTGTAAATAAACCTGAAGAAGTCAATGCTTTTCTTTGGAGCAAAGTATGAACATTGCGCAGTAAATAATGCATCACACCACACATTGAGAAAGGATGTGAAAAATAAGTATTTGAAGAGATGTTCATTAAGTGTGCACCATCTATCTGGCACGCTGCATGAGGCAAGTGTTCCCTTGAAGTGGTCTGTAATTAGAGACTTCATCAGTAACACAGATGAAGGAGAGGCTTGTCTGCCTCATCATTTCTCAACTTTGGAACATTAATGACATCCTTTGAATTTTGTGTATCAGTGTGTCTCCTCCAGTTCTGCCTTAATTAAGTTTCTTGTGAGCTCCAACACAGTGTCAAAGTGTTTCAAGTACTGTTTTCAACAGATTGTTTTCAACAGAAAATGTCATTTTAGGAATTAAAAACTCCTTATTTTTTCCATACCTTTCTTTACTGAGAGATGGTTAAGGAATTCCGAGGGGAAAACAAGACATTTGCTCTTATGTACATGTACAATTCCAGTTCACCTATACTTTCTCTTTAATGATACCAAGGGAGGCTATGAGGAAGGAAAGCAGTTAGAATTGTTTAAATCTGATCTAATGAAGAGAACACAAAATTTAGTAGACAAAACTTCTTCTGTGCATACAGTATAGGTGACTGCATAGTGAAGGACTGTGTGAAAATTTTTGCTTTGGAGGAATATGAATTGATCCACATTCTGCTGTGAATTCCAGCGTCAAGATTTAAATGCAAATTATTTTATTTTTTCTCCTTGGGTAGTTTAACACTCTACAGATGTATATGTCTAATTTTATTACTTTTTCCTAATACTTTTAACTCTTGCTTTTCTTTCCTTGTGCATCCACCACAGATCGCATTCAATTGGGTAAGACACATTACTCTCCTTGAATACTGCCTCTGTGTTTGACAGGATTTGTTTTATGGACTGTAATGCAGTAACCTCTTCCCTTTCAGCATCATTATATAGAATAAAAGCATATGCTACTTAAACTTTTATGCCTCATTTTTACAGTGTGGCGAGTGTAAAAAGAAAAGGATTGGACTAAGTGTTTGTCTTGAGTAGATTAGTGTCAAATTCAAATAATGAATGCATTCAAAAGACATTGGTTTTGGGAAAACCTACTGATATGTAATCCCATTCCCTTAACCATATTTTTTTGTCAGATGTTCGATCATGAGCAACAAACAATAAAAATTCTATTCAGCTGAGTTTTGTAAAGATTATGTGAAGTATTTAATTACCTCCTCTTCAATAGAGCAAAAGTATCTTAGTCATGATTCTTTAAAAGCCTTGAGTCCTGGGGAAATTTACAAGTTCTGAAGATGATAAAAGAGTTCCTTATATTTAGAGTTTATTGATTCTGTAAAGCACTTGAATATATGATAAATTAGAAAACAATTTTATAGGTATTCAAAGATTCTATAAGCCGTCTGGCTTTACGTCAGTTCACCCTGAAGAGAGGCTGAACAGCCCTGAATGCCCTGCCAGTCCCCTCTGGTCTTGTTGTATCTTCAGTGCACTGAAAAGCTCAAGAGCATTTTTTCCATTCAGCTAAGTTATCCTAACAAGGACTCTTACTTCAACGAGTAAACTTCAAAGTACAGCATAGGTTGCCCTTCTTAACTCACTCTGACATGAAACTAAAATGTAGTATTTACCCACCTCTGTCATGAAGGATCTCTTCTCTGCATTGATCACCATCACAGACATGTATGTCTTGTTTTGGGCTTGTACTAACGGAAGATATTTGCACTGTTTCTATAACTTGCATTCTTACCTCTTTAGAGGAATTAAAATATGAACTCAAAAAAATGTGCACTTAATATTTGGATTTTCTGTCATGCGCCATCTCTCAGCTGTGTGAATTTAATCTTCTGACTTAAACCTTTATATTTGGAATGTTTTGCTATTAGAAGAGGAGCAGTCTATGCTGAAATACTTCCAAACTCTATTTTTGCCTATTTGTTGTCTGTTACAAGACTAAAATGGCAAGGATGCTTGCTTAATTTAACTAGGATTGTTAAAGATTTGCTGCACTTGTGAAATGTTTGGGCATGAAATTGAACATGAAATATTTGCATTGTCTGCTGTCAGTTCTTGTCTATCTGATCTTAGCAGAAGCCTTAAAATATACACAACAGCAAACAGTTTGTATTAGAATTCACTGTTCCACCTGCTTGCCAAATAGGTCTTTCGTCCCTTCCCCACCCCATTTCTGAATCTTTAATCTGGGAAAAAAAATCTGTGTCTAGACTCAGTGCTGCTCTGGTTTTGTATAGTTTAAAACAAACATGTGCTGTTTGTATAAGAGCTTTATTTTTTTAATGCTATAATCATGCTTTGCTTGCAGCCAAGTGTTGGTGACCCTTATAGTAAAGCCCTCCCTGTTCTCAGCCAGACCAGGCTGCAGCTGTCAGTGAACACTGAAAGTAGCAGTGCAGGGATTTTTGGAAAAAGACACACTCTTGCAGCACACACTTTACTTAAAGCGCTCAGATCTAAATTTGCTTATGGAAAGTTCTTAGCCTTCAAATGAAGATTCTTATTTGGACTAGGTTTGATGCTTCCCAGCAGCGGGGAACAGGTGATGCTGTGAAAGCAGAGTTGGTGGCTCAGGTGGGAGAATTCAAGCAGTCAGTGTGGGTGGCATCTGCAGGTCTAAAGGTGTGCAGCATGATTTGGGGATCTTTGAGTAATGCAGAGGCTCCATCCTCTGCTTGCAACCTTCCAATACTCCTGCTGCTGGGAAGTCTGAGGAGGGAAGTTTCACAAGGAGAGCTGGACAAGAGCTGTGGAAAGTAGCTCCCTACCTTTGGTGAAGTTGAGGAGTGAAGGAGGAGGTGAATGTCCTGGAGAGGTGCGGATGAGTGAGCGTGCTGCCGCTTTGGTTAAAGAAACCTCTTGTTTAGGTAGCCAGTTGTGCAGGAGCCTTTTGTGATTGGGAGTCAGCTGAACCAGCTCTGCTGATGTGCTCAAACCTGGGGTGTATCCCTCCTGCCCAACACAGAGCTTGTCCTCTGTCATTGTGGGACACGGAGGTGGCTCTCTGTGCCCCTCTCACGTGTCTCTATAGATAGCAGGGGTCTGCACCCCTTAAATGGATTTTGCCAGGAGCTGTTTTGCATCATTCCTTTGAGCCCCATTGCTGGTCAGTTGGCATGAGAATGTGGTGGTAAGATCTTTAGTGCTGAGAGTAAGCTGAAGTTTGACAAGCCATCAGGAGAGGAAGAATACCAGCACTCTTGAAAATGCGCATATGTACATTCAAAGCTATGTTTAAAAAATGCATTATAATCACATTGGAAATTGGATTTTACAGCTTTTTTTTCTTATGTTTTGCTTTCATCCCACAGCTATTCTATTCGCCATTCCATAAGCATGCCTGCAATGAGGTAATGTGCTACCCACATTCTATTTGCTATGGTGATGTTCAACAGAGTAATGAGGGGGGATTTGCATACTTTGATCCTGATCCTGCAGTTTTTAGTTGGATGAGTAGTCTCACTTCAATCAATTATTCATGTAGATGAGGGCTGCAGGACAGGCTAGCTGTGGGTTTTTTTCATTTTAATTGTATTAACTGCTTAATCTCTTGTACAAGACTTTGAGTAAATGAAGCAGTTCTGAGATGTATTTGGGTAAATGACTGTTATCAGGTTTGTATTACTGAATCTGAAATTCAGTTGTTCTGTTGTCTCTAGAACATCATCCAAAGCCCATTAACGTCAGAGATGCTTTCCACTCCAACAGGCTTTGGATCATGCTCCTATGGAGAGATTTTACATGAGTGCTTTCATATTTTAATGGCTATAATCACGCTTTACTTGACTGCAGCCAAATATTGACGTCTTTTCAAGTAAAGCTCTGACTGTTTTCACTAAAATTAGTGTCCAGCTTTCTTTTTACTCCCTTGGCCTCTAAATACATGACTGTCCCCACTCTGTGCCAAGCATGCAGAAAAAACAAACTCCCAACTATATGATGGATGCTAATTCATTCAACATCAGCAGGTGGGTAGTTTAAGGCAAGCATTCACCAATGTGACCTATGGGTGAAATATAAGTTATAAGACTCAGTTTCTCTCTCCTTTTGACCCTTCTTGCCCTATGAAAAAATTTGTCATCTAAATAACAGAAACTCAATTTGCAATATTTTTCCAACTGGCTTCTGTTTGCCCTTCCCTTAAATTGGGGTCATTTAAACTCAGCCTGATGAGGGATATGATATAAATGTATTTGCAGAACCAAGTACTGTGCTGGACAGCAGTGCCTGAGCTTCAGAGTCTTCACTAATTATGAAGCACAATGTATGCTGTAAATGAGCTCTCAGGTGTCAAGCAAGGAGTGGAGAATCAGAAGAAGGTCCCCTTTACCCACTGTAGGCTTGTCCAAGTCTCCTTTGTGCTGGGTGAACACAGAGAAAAGCTTAGCTTGGTCAGAGAGGCACCTTAGGAACACTGTCTATCTAAAGTCTTTATCTTTGAAAGCAGCAGTCACAAAATCACAAAATAAGGGGTCAGGATTCCTCAAAGGCATTTGGGACCCACTTCCCATGTAGTTCTAATTTCCTTCTTCCCAGCCTTAGGACAATAAACTTGACATCTTTTTAATAATGTAGATTATAAATTTGCTCATCAGCTGAAAAAAATGGTTTTTTTCTTTACAGCAACAATACAAATGGAGAAAGCCATAGAAAAGCAGCATCACAGGCAGCATGGTCCAGCTGTTCTTCTGAGAGCATGACAAATGTAACATAGAGTAGGCAGGCCAGTTATCATTTGGTTTCAATTACTAGGCAAGTTCTGCTTTTGAAAATTTGTAGCTAAAAAATATTCATCCGGTTACCATAATTAGATTTGACTGACAGAGCACAAGTGAGTGTTCATAGCCCTGTGCTGCTAGCCAGCCTTCATTCTGTCCTGGCAGTGCTGCCTGGTAAGAACTGATCAAATAGTGGCGTTATGCCATGATGTTGGCAACTGACTCTTTTTCCTCCCTTCAACTTTTTCTTTTCTCCTAGGAATTCTCCAACTTTCAAATCGTTTGAGGAGAAGGTTGAAACCACTGTCACAAGCCTTAAGGTAAAGGTTAGGGGCAGAGTTGCATGGCTGTGTGTGTTAAAGTGGGACAGCTTAGTTGTCCCTATCATTTGTACAGGAGACTAATTGAATTTGTGTTCTATCAAGAATTTCATGGTAGTGCAAGAGCTCTAATGAAAAATGAAAGCAATATGCAAAGAAATTGGCTTTCTTTGCTTTGTTGCTAAGAAATTATTTCTGCTGCCTGCCAAAGTAAGCAAGTGGGCTCAGAAATGCCAAAAATAGTGGTGGTAAGGAGTGTCTGTGTCTGGTAAGGAGTGTCTGGTGTCCCACTCACCTCAATGTGT
This sequence comes from Edolisoma coerulescens, assembly GCA_013397115.1. Lineage (NCBI taxonomy): Eukaryota > Metazoa > Chordata > Aves > Passeriformes > Campephagidae > Edolisoma > Edolisoma coerulescens. Next base: position 1,495,145 of record VWZW01006375.1, read on the forward strand.
CATTCAGAAATAGAAAAAGGTGATTCAAACTGCACAGCTCTGAAGACCATTTCCTCTCACAGTGATCTGCTTGAGGAGCCTGATCTTATTTTGTCGATTAAGCAGAGGTGTTCTAGAGGGGAGTATTTGTCATGCCAGCTCAGCCTGTAGTGTTCAGAGTGCTCTTAGATCATCCTTTAAGAAGTCTGTAATTAAGCAGGACAATACAGTAAGTTTTGAGTCTGAAATAATCCTCCACATCTCATGAAACCTTCATTGTCCATGTTTATTGGCAAACTCACTGACATTTTCTGAAATATTTTCTTTCTGTATTCTCTTTCTTTCTTTCATTTCCTTGTGTGAATGGGGAAGGGAAGCTGGAGTAATGGATCCAGTGTAGATTGTGGACAAATGGGAATGTCTCAGCATTGCTCCTCCTTTTTCCTGCCTCTGTTCCAAGGCTTCCAAGATTAGGAAGACCAGGGGATGGGGGGAGAAATCAAGGAGTTACCTTTCAATTCTAGGATTTTGTTGTGGTCTCAAAAAGTGGAGAACTACCCAGAGAAGCCCCTGAAAAAAGAACAGCAGTAGTCTTACCATCTTCCTCCCAACCCCCATATTAGCTACAAATCTTCAGTGATCCTACAGTGTTCTGCAGTCGGCCAAAACTGATGTTCAGGTTTCATAACATTTAGAAGTCAAATTTCAAATTAGATTTTACTTGCTCTTGGAGTTTGAACTTCAGTTGCAGCTTTCTTGGGAGAGTATACTAGTTCATTTTTCCCTGGAAATCAAACAGGACCTGTTTGAGTGTCTCATTCTTTTCAACTTTTCTAAAAATCTGAACTCTGATGAATTAAATGTTTTATTGGACTTTCAAGGAAAATAAGCTGCTGTACTAGCTAAAGAAACAGGATTACATAGGATTAACCCTTTGGAAACTTAGAACACAAAGTTCATTTAATTAAAATAATCTTCCTAAGCATTCAGTGGCTGAGAGGTTGAAAAAATGTCAGCTTGTCTTTGAGTTCTGCTGCAATTCTAGGATGGAGTAAAAAGTTTTGCCATATTTTCAGGTTTGAATCAACTTGGAGTGGGCATATCAGCAAGCAAAGCCACGAAAGAATGTTCTCTTACGAAGACAACCTAGTCACAACACCTTTGTCTCTTCATCACTTAGTCTTGATCACTTCCAAATCTTTAGATACAGCTCCATCTTTGTTAGGAAAATTCTTTTTCAGAGATTTAGTCTTACTGATTTTTATTTTTAATACTTATTACAAGTTCAGTGACCTGAAGCATTCTGGAAGTAGATGTGCAAGCACACTGGATATATTAGATTAATGTATTTTGGTATCTGTCCCCTGCCTTCCCCCATGAAAATGCTGCTGGCAGTTTTATATACCAGTATCTAGGTAGCTGCAAGTGCCTGAAGGGATTCAAGCTGCTGGGTTTGTCCTTTGGTTACTACATTCCTTCTGCTGTCCAAAATCCCAGTATGGTTTATGTATTTTGCAAGCAGCTGTTGCCATTGCTGGCATGTGGGCCACTTTACTCAGCAAATGAACCAGTTCATTTTAATATCCATCTCTAATCCAGCTTGCATAGAACTAGAAAAAACCAGTGAAACCAGTGTGAGCTACTCAGGTAAACAACCACATTGGGTTTACTGCTAGGGTTTAGGATCCTACCTGGGATCTACTTAGGTACTGATTCCTTTAAGCATATGAGACATGCCACCGGCAGATTCTATGATGGCAGCCTAGTTTAGAAATTGTGGAGTAAAGAAGTTGCTTTATTTGACTGGTTTTATAGCTGTTGTTCTTAGGAAAAACCCATCCCTACATCTTCTCTGCCTGAACAGTTCCCTGCCCTCCATGGCCATGGGGTGGAATGGAAACAGGACTTGCTTCAGTGTGAGCACAGGAACTTGCTGTTCTGTCTTTGCCTTGTTTCAGACCAAGGTTGGTGGGACAAGCCACACGGGAGGCAGTTTTGAAGAAGTTCTCAGCTCTACAGCCCATGCCAGCGCTCAGAGCTCCCTTGCTGGCACCCGACTCCCTGAAAGTGAAGAAGAGCTTCAGTGTTAAAGAGCAGGCCCTCTCGAGCCCTACATGCCTCTCTTCAGAGACTTGCCCAGACAGTGATTTTCAGCCCTCCCTCACCACACAACTTGTGCAACAAGGTTTTGTCAGCTTTGAAAAATTGCCATCCTGGCCTTGTGTTGGAGAAATGTTTCCCTATTTCTGTTTTAGATGGGCCATTTTATCACCAGGTACTTTGTACTTCATCAAACCACACGCAAGTCATTAGCTGTAATGTTAATAATATATATAAATTCTGTGTTAAGTGACTAAAATAGTTTTCAGCTACATGTGACTTCCCTTTTAACAATCTCCCAGTCTCTGTTTCTTATTTATTTTGGTTTACTCTTTTCTATCTGTTGGTTTCTGGCTTCCCTCTCAGTGCCACATCAGACAGATGGACCTTGAGCTGTGCAAAGCATTCAGCTGCCAGCACTAGCCCATACACCAGCTGTCTGCCATCCATACCAGGTGCCCTTTGCTCAGGAGTGTCTGTACATGATCTATTTCCTAACAGAATTAAAATCACTTACTGTCACAAAAAAGTTGTTTCTCCTTCACTGGTACGGTCTGGCATTGCCCTTCACCTGTTAGGCAGCAGAGTTAAGGAGGGCAGGAAGAGCCACCTGGTTATTCATACGGAAACTGAACCTATCACAGCTGCTGATTTCAGATGGTCATTTTTGCTGGAAAAGTTTTGAGTTTCAAAATGTGCACCATTGCTTGCTCTCTCTGGTTTGGTAAAACTTGGCAGTGAAATTAATTAGAAAATCAAGTGGAGTGGAGGGAACATCTAGTATTTTTGCCTCCATATCTTCCCCTCAAAACCAAGGGAAGATATATTTATGAGCCTCAGTCAAGATACAGCCTTAAGTGAAAGAATACAAACCCAGCATTTGGCTTCAGACGTGCCATAGGTTAGAGAGCCCATGCCTTCCGAGCTGCTAGCGTAGACCCTGTTACCTGACAATACACAGGATGAGTAACAACTTCCCTTTCAGTGTCAAGTTTTGTTGTGCTTCGCTCCAGGATGCAATTCCACCAACCGCATTATTTCTGCTCAATCACCAAGAGGCAGATGTCTCTCAGCTTTGATCCAGCATGTTTTCTGAACTGCATTCTTTTAACATTTTTTCCAAGGAAAGAGCAGCACATTTGTGACACTATCTTGCTGTGTAGTGAGCACCTGTCAGTCCGCATGTTGCGTTGCTCAGCTCACCAGACACTGAGGTGGGCACAACGTTATCAGTAAACAGGATGGAAAAGAGCCTGGCTACTTTGAAAATGGATGCATTTTTTGAGCATACGCCAAAGCTTCAAATCAGTGTTAGTGAGTTTGACATTACAGACTGCTTAAAATTTTGTGAGAAAACGTGGCTTTAAGTGATTTTCGTTTTTCCTTGTGTGGCTTTTGTTAGTTTTCACAAAGTTGAAAGTCCTTTTGTAATGTTCTACTGGACATAAGTTAACTTTGGACATTTATATCACATGCCTCTTTAGTGTGATTTTTAGCATGGAAGCAAATCTAATTGTTTTTCTAGTATTCTTGTGACAATTTTCTAGTTTATTTTATGTGGTTTTGTGCATAAATGTGTATTTATTTAAAATGGAAGATATTAATGGACAACTTAGTTTGTGCAAATGAAGTTCTTGATATTCTTATTAAATTTCTCTTACTCTTTTACCCTTTGCGATGTTTTAATTCTGTGTTTACCAGTAGTACTAAGCAGCCTGGTCTAGTGGAAGGTGTCCCTGCCACTGCCAAAGGAGTTGGAACTAGATGATCTTTAAGGTCCCTTCCAACACAAACCACTCTATGATTACTGTGCATGGGTCCACATTCAGTCCCCTCAATCCTCTGCAGAACGGGCAAGCCTCCTGCTGCGCTGCAGGAATGGCCTGTTCCTGCTTAGGGCAGTATTTGTGCTAGGTGTGTTTCTGCCAACCATCTCTTCAAGGCCACTTTTCTGGTTTGTGAAGAATGTTCTCAATTCTGCCCTTGGATGCATCTGTAGCTCTTTCACACTCATCATTCAATGCAAACTAATGGAGACTGTGATTTGAGTGCATCTAGGTGGAATAAAAATGCTGACGAAAGCTCGGTGGGCCCCACTCCATCCCTCTTTGCAGTATGGCAATCTGTTGCCAAGAACCATTAATCAGCTCAGCAAAGTGCAACCTGTTCTTCCAGGGTTTCCACAGGGCACAACTGCTGCCTTGGGTGCTTCCTAAGCAGAGCGGGCATCTCGTATCTCCTCTGAACCAGACCAATACGCTCTGCAGATTTTGTGCACTGTGCCAGCCATTGAGGCAAGAAGCTCCCAGCATCTCTGCACAGCACTCTGTGCTCTAGGAAAGGCACCAGCCGCAGAACGCTTTTTGTGAGCTTCAGACCCCGAGGTTTGCATAAAGAAAGCATTTCCTGAGTCGTGGTGCCTGAAAATGTGTGTTCAGCTGCATTACCTACCTTTAAAGAGTACGACAATTGAATTTAGTTTTATGCTGCTTCATTTGACATGAGGCAGAAGACAGAGAACTCCAGGTCTCTACCACGTAACTGTTCCAGGTGCGAATTTTGCTTATTTGGTAATCATGGCACTGCCCTCAGCTCCAGCTGCGCACAACTCAACAGCTGGGTGTGCAGATGCCGGCCCCATTATGGCATTTACCACCACCAGGGCTTTACTTCACAACCATTCTGTACTTCTACATTAGTGTTATTACCTCTGCCAGAGACTCATCTACAGCAGAACTGGTACCAGTGTGTGACAGCCTGAAGAAGGGAGCCAGTTTTACGTGGCTGTACAGTCTTCTGAATTAGATTGCACAAACTCCAAAGGTCCCTTTCAACCTCAGGTATTCTGTCATTATCAATTACCTGTGAAGGTGTCCGTAAAACTGCCAAGCTGGGGTGAGGGGCAGTCAGGAATATAGACCTTATGGAAATACTGGCACCATTCCCTGATACAACACATGAACAGGGGAAAAGTTGTATGAAACAAGGAAGATACTGAGAAAATATAATTAATGAGATGACTGGTTTTATCCACCATAACTTAAGGCTTATGCACTACAAAGAAATCTCATCTCTAAGCTCAGTCAAGAGCTTCTACAGACACCTGCTCATTGGTCTCGTTTCTGTGTAGCACTGAGTGGATATTAACCCATTTTGAAAGTACTTAAATCCATACATATTTAGAAATCACAGAACAAGACCACCTGCCCTACACAGTGCATTACTTGAACAGATTAGATTGCAATCAACTAATTTTTAAATGTACCTGAATTTCCCCAGTGGAGAATCTATTTGTAACTGAGACTGCATTAATCAGAGGCTAATTAAAAAGATGGAAAAACCCAAATATACTAATTAATTCTAAGTATTTGTTCCCTGAGACAACCTCTGATCTGGGAGGCAGCTACACTACCTGCTCATCTCTAAGTGATCCTGGGATTCTCACAGTGAATGCACAGGAAAAAAAATCTGCCAGCAGAATCAGTGATATTATAGGAGGAAAAATAATGACTAGAATATAAACCAAAGTATTTATTATGGCTACAGCATTTAGGAACACCTCAGGAATGTGGATGAGATGTGGCAGCTATTTTGTTTTTCCTTTCTGTATTAATCAGAGATACAAGCTGGAGTATTTCTGGGTGAACAAACTTTCCTGCAAAACAAAAGAAAGGGAAGGTTAATGGAAAATGAGTAAAAAAAATTACTCATTTTGCCATGTGTAAAAGGCTGGCACTGGAACAACAGCAGTGATGTCACTTTAGGCTCAGAATAAATGTCAAATTATTCTTCTAAGAAAGTGAATGCTCTCAGTTCAATCCAACTACAGAGTAAGAGTAGGTACATCCCTTCTCCCCAAAAAGCTTGTATTTTGTGCTCTATTAAGACACTCAAGAGCTGAAAAAGGGATGCACCCTGACCAAGATAATCTGATACTACGTGTCATGCTACAGGAAACCACTCCTATTACAGGTGAAGTTAGGGTATATGCTGTAGGCTCTACTCAGACACCAGCTCAGTTCAAGTTGTTGAATTCTGGTAGGGGAGCAAAGATGTCAGTTAGAAAATAAAGCATTCCAGCTTCGTTCATGTTGTCCTTTTTTGTCCTGCACTAATCAAAGTATTACATTTTCCAGAGAGATTATTATTTCCCTGAGGAGTCACCAAAGTATAAATGGAACTTGTCAGGGACTCTGGTGACTGCTGGTCCTCTTATCCCTAGAGTTTGTCTATCCGTAGATTTTTTTCCAGGACAGAATGAGTTAGTTACAGTCCTCCTCTGGCAACTCCCTTGCCAAAATTATAAAGATTATTATTTTACCTATCTCTGCTTTCAACTACCAGTTTATTTCGCAAAGGATGAAAAGCAGTGGATGGAATAAAAAGTAACACAGTTGCAACTTTTCATTGAGATGGTTCTGACAGGAACCTTGGGCTGGTCACACAGCTCACATGCAGATAACAAATTCTACTTCACTGGTCCCTAAAACATTGACAGAGTAGAAACAGGCTGCTGTCAGAGCATCAGTGAATACTGAAGCCTCCTCTATGCCCCCTCTGATGTTTCAGGGAGATCCTTACACACCTGCAAGTGTAATGAAAGCTGAGCCTCTCTCTAGGTAAAAAGTGATGTAAAAGGAATTTGGCATAAATGAAATTCAGGTTTAATACCTACAGATAAATGTCAGGTATGTTCACATTCCATTAAGTTTCCCCAGAAATATTAGGGGACTTGAGCAATGAGTAAAATAACTAGTTTTCACTTGCTCTGAATGTCTGTCAGAAAAAAAAAGCAATTTATATATTTCATTTATGAAAGGGAAAAAAAAAAAAAAAAGCCCAAATGTCATACCAGCAGTTGAATCAAAAAAATCTTGCAGTCTGCCAGGTGTGTTCTCCAACTCTTCGTACTCAAATGCTTGCAGTATCATCTCACACTGATCCAATTGCTTTACAAACTTGGCCTCTGCAGTAGACTGGTTTTCATATTCCTGAAAAGATTTGCAGTTATAAGAAAATAATTTTGTTACTCGGAAACAGAACATTAAAATCTCTTTATATATCTAGAATTTTCTTCATTAGTACAAGCCACTCCAGAAATATTCAGCACAGTTACCTCTTTCACTTTGTTTTTACACACTCTGGTCAGCAAAACACTTGAAGTATGTGCCAATTTTATATTAAATGCAGTGGGACTTAGAATACAATTCTTTTGCATAGTCTAACTCTAAACATACCAATTGTTTCAGCTGAATCAGGGATGATATGGAGGCAACTCTGCATGACACACAAGTTAAACAACAGGTTCCATTTAAAAATATTTTATGTATAAAGACCATTTCAGGCCTGGCTAAGGCTATGAATTATCACAGTGTGTGCCTATGCATTGTCAGCACCTATTTTTAAGATCTATTTTGCACTTTTCTCACCACTTGCTGTTTCTATATGGAGTTGTTCTCTATGTTTCTCCTGTCATTCCTGCCTAATCTTTTTGGTCTAATCTGTCTGAGCTGCTTACTGTCCTTATGTCTCTCCTAGGAGATAGGAAGGGGAGTGGTTAAGGGGTGTCCTCCCCTTCAGACTTTAAGTCCTTTAATCTCTCTGCTATCTTTTCCATCTCCACAGTATATATTCATCACTGGTATATATTTATGAGTGATTCACATTTCTAGTCAACTTGAACAATTTTGCTGTCATTTGCTTCCAGTGATGGCTTCAGACAGGTTTGGCATTTCATTTTCTCTTTTCCAAATCTACTGCATTGTATGTGATGTCTCATCAGCAGGTCTTCCTGACTCTCCTGACTTCCAAAACCAAGCCCATAAAGAGGGCTTTTTTTCCATTCAGATTAGCATTACCTTGATACCATTGGCAGTCTGACCACCATTAATCACACCAAAGTCTTAAGTACACACTGGGCCCATCTGTGCTCCCAGATCCACGGAACCTGTGGACCATAGCACTTCTGCAGAGAAGAGCAGCACAAGTGCAGGAAGAAGTTTTCCTACTGACCACAGAACATGGCATTCCTTTTTGCATCTTAAGACAATGACTGTGGTGTGAGTGTCATTCACAGTAGCAAGATCCTGGCTTTGTAATTCCAGCACAGCGATGCCCAGATAAACGTGACAGTCATTTCCTTGTCTTACATATTATTAGGAGCCTATTCTTAGGCTTATTACTTTACCTTTGAAGTCAGGAATCCAGATTTCGATAGACATCTTGATTCATTCACTATTCTATTTGGATTTCAATGGTACTTTGAATTTTTTGTTACATTTTCATCATTATTTTAGTAATAAATTTCATTTCAGTGTTTTTGTCTTCTTTTTCTCTTTTCAACCTGAGCTTTGCCTCATTTTTAAATTGTTTAAATACTACTTATTTTCTTAAATCTATTTATTTCTACTCTATTTTTTTATTATCTGTTTTGGGGAAGGGGGAGAGTCCCCCAAAGACAGCAAACTCTTGGCAGCACAAAGAACTTCAAGAAAAGAAGTAGGGCTGTTCACCTGTAAAAGTTGGTCCCACCTCCAACAATTAAGTGGGAGTATCAATCTGTTGCCAACCTCTTTGTGCTATACAACCCACCAGATGTTATTCACACCTCAGCTCACATTGCCCTTAAGAAACCTCAGCTATTACATGTGCAACTCTGCACGGTGCTGAAACAAACACTTACTGTTTCTTCTCCACAGGTGGTTAAGACTCTGAAATAACAGTATACTTTGGAGAAACACTAACTGGTCTCTCCAGCACCACAGGCCATCTTTTAAAATCATTCCCATGCTTTTGCACTTGAGAATAAAAAAAGCAGGACAGAGCTGAAATGTGCTGACTCATTTACTTTAATGTTTTTTCAAACGTATTTGGGATTAAGTTACAAAGTGAAAATATATCTGAGGCATCTTCCTGCTGCCTCCCTCCCCTACACTACACTCGCCAAGTGCCCACCAACCCCGTCCAAAGCAGCAGTCCTTGTAAAGCTGAAAGGCAAAGAGAGACACAGACAAGGGCAGAGCAGTGCAGGAAGGACTTGCTAAGAGTGTCAAGAGATCAGCACTCTTCAGCTCTGGTCCATAAACACCTTCACTCACAAAATTATAGGGAAATGCCTCTGGCTAGCTGAGAGCAGAGCAGCACACCAAGTTATCAGAGGCTTCTTATTTTCTGAATCTCTCTTTTTTTTTCTTTTTTTTTTTTCTTCTTAAGAAGCAACTAATTGTTCCACTTAACACTAGAGGAACTACATGTGAATAGTAGATTTTTAGGTTACCCTCTGCTATGTGGGTTGCACTCATGCTAATGTATTGCAGACTCAATGCCAAAAAAATATCCTGAAGGTAGAAACAAAAGACCAAATTATCAAAAGTGTGCACATATTAAATTATGGTTAATGAGAATGATGAAGGGCTAACATGGTGAAGAACTGACTCCATACTGAACCAGCTCTTACACAGTCACAGGAGAAGACTGAGACCAGCAAAGAAAAAAACCCAGTTATACAGAACTAACCTTATCTATCAAAACCTCATTTTCCTCAATTATAACAGTTTCTCAAGGGAGAAGGAACCAGTGTTCCCTAAAAAAATGCACACACATTATTTCCCAGATCTGGTGATGTTGGTTTACCCCCTTTACCTTAAAATATAGCTCTGAGAGCCCATTCCCACTGTCTGTTTCACCACACAACCACAACAGGGAAAAAAAAAAACCAACAAAAAAACCCCTAAACCCAAAATAAAACCACAAACAGGGTGTTGTAGCAAAAGGCAGAAATTGGATGCAAATATCTGGACCTTAAATACACTCTAAATGGAAAAGAATATGAATATGATATACAGACTCCAGTCATGGAGTCCAAGAAACACAGAATGCATTGTTTGCAGCAATATGTGAACGAGAGGTTGTGGATACACTTCCCCTCATGCAACCATATGTCAGGAGGAGATAAAGCACAGTAATTATAAACCTTAATTGTTTGGAAATAATCTAATCATCTCTCATTTGCAATTATAAAAGATCTTATCAATTAACACCATGGGTTCACATAAAAATGGATAAATCACCTTCAAACACAGAAGATACTTTCTGATACAAACTTTTAAGAAACCCAAGCCCAGAAATCTCTGGTGTTTGTAGAAAAGCACTGGTTTTTGTCACATTTAAGTTTAAACTTTAGTTAACTTAATCATTTTAAGTTACTACTAAGCATCTTGGTCTAATGGGCTTCCTTATAACGAAATGAAAGCCACAGAAATTACTTGCATAAAAAGCAGAAAATAATCCACAGCATCTTCACCTCCGATTATTTTTTCTTCATGTATTAAAAGTTGCAAATGGCCATATATGAACAAAAGTGATAATATAATAAAAAACCAGACTTATATCCAGAGTAGAGGACAAACCCTTCCTTCAGCTGTACAAACCAAGCCCTGGACAGGTTAATCTGGAACTCTGAGAGGCCGGGGCAGAAGCTGGTTATTTTACCAATGTCCACGGTTTCTGAAAAGGATACTGAAATGACCTTGACTCATACTGTTAAGCTTTATCTTCTAAGGAAATAAATCTCACCTTCTTGAGGTCAAAATAAGAGATGGGACAGTTTCACAGGCACACAGGGTCACCCTGAATTTTAACATAGGATTAAAAGAATGCAAGCTTACTTCCCAGAGTTCATAGATTTCTTTTCTGAGGTCCTCAGATAGAAGCTGGGTCAGTTGTTGCATAGCTGCCTGAAAAAAAAGAAGGCATTTCCATTTATCTATTTTCTGAGCAACATTTTTATCATTATCTTTTCTGATTAATTATCTAGTTGTTACCAAGTTAGCAGAAATATCCTCTACACAGCACATTATTGTATTGTTTTGGCATGGCACGGTTTGGCTACAGCTCTGGCCAGGGCCAAGGTGGTAGCACCTCTGGGATAACATATTTAAGGGCGAGGGAGAAAATCCCTGTTCAACTGCACCCAGAGGGACGAGCGAGACATGAGAGGAAGAACTCTGCAGATACCAGGGTCAGTGAAGAAGGAGAAGGAGGTGCTTCAGATGCCAGAGCAGAGATTCTCCTGCAGCCCGTGAGGAAGATCACGGTGAGGCAGCTGTGCCCCTGCAGCCCTACAGAGGAGCAGAGATCCACCTGCAGCCCCTGGAGGTCCATGGTGGAGCCCATGGAGGATTCAAAGCAGGGGGATACCCAAAAGAGGTTGTGACCCTGTAGGAAGCCTGCACTGAAGCGGGCTCCTGGCAGAACTTGTGACTCCAGAAATTGTTCTGCACTCTCTTTGTGTTCTCCCAGCTGATCAGTCTCATTTCTGTGCCATCTCTACTGTTTTCCAAGTAACATGAAGGGCTGCTTCTGAAACAACCAACATCACAGGCAAGACAAAGGTTTCATGCCATGATTGTTTCTCCACTTCAAATACAGGATAGTGTCACAATATGGTTTCCCATTGCTCGCCACCACTGAACTATCAAGGTCTCATTCCTTACACCTCTTTCCAGCTCTGGAACTCATCAGATTTCAAGGATAGGTGGCAAAAATGACGTACCTGGCAAAAACCTCTACTCCAAACAATACCCTCCCTCCTCCAAAAAAAAAACCCAAAACTTTTTTTAATCAGGTTTATTTTCTGCTGCCTTAGTGTTGGTGAGACTCATTGGTAAAGTTACTGCACAAGCAGCAAACTTCAGAGCCAGCCCAACGTCGGCTGTAGAGCAAACAGAAAAAAGGAGAACTCTGCAGTGGAAACAGAGTATTGATAACTCACCTCGAGGCACCTCCTGAAGTGGCTACTCATAGTCTATTTTTACTACAAAGTATTTCAGAGTCATCCCAAATGTTTAATGCTTTACTCTCCTTCCCACAAAGTTAACAGCAAAGTCTGAAATGGGAGCAGAAGAAGCTGCAAATACTTAAGAAAGCTTCTTAAACATACCTAGGCATCAAAATATCTTTTTCCTTGCCCAAATTCAAATGAGAATTCTCTCTAGACTGATGTTGAAGGCTGATCCTCAGTGACACAACCACCTTTAGAGGCTTCCAGGAAAGAGGTTTCTTCTGTTCAGTGTTTTGAAGCTCTTTGAAGAGTAACAAAACACTTCAGTGATTATTTCCCCCCCTTTTATGCTTATCTGTTTAAAACTAGGGGCTGGGGGGGCCATAACTAAGAGTAAGTTCTTTGCTAAGAAAGTGGAAATTAAAGATCTAAGGTGCATTTGGCATTCTTGAAGTACTATCTTTACTGACTGTAATTTTGGTGTTTCTTTTTTTCAATATACTTCCTAGTGTGTTCTTACACTGAACAAAAAAAGCCTCTGAAGAGTTCCTGAGGCATGACATTGCCCTCTAGCTGTGGCTACAGAAGTGGTTTACATTTTCTTCAAATAATGCCACAAACCAAAACCACCAAATGAACAGTTTGGATTAGGGCAAGACCAAAAATAAAGTGACTCTAGGCATGTGGCACTCAAAGAATCACAACAACAACGACACCTGAATCCGGGGTTCTGTGCAAAACGTTTAAATAAAGTCTCTGTCAACCTCATGATCTGGCACCACACACACGATCTGACATGAACTGTCATCCATCCTACTCAGTGCACCTACTCCCTGCTCTTCACCTCTCGGTAAGGCTGCTGAACATGACTAATTCAGGCTACCAAAACTGCAGCTAGTTCAGGAATAAATGGCCAAGGTGAAGATTACTTCAAAGATTCTTCCGTAACTTTGTACTTGGTGACGTTACAGATACAAAAATCACAATGAGCTGAGAACTCTGCCTGGTTGTGGCAGGCTTGTCCAATGCCAATGACAGTATTATATTGCTTAGAGTGTTCCTTCACCACCACCAGAACATTAAAACACCCAGAATGCTCTGCAGCTGTGGCTTCACATGTTATGTTCATACCTCTTCTCTCCTGTGTTTCTCCTCTTTTGGGATATTATCTGCAGGAGCAATATCTCCAACAATGCATTCAGCCATATCATGAACCAAAGCTAATCGTATGCATCTGACAAGAACCAGAGAGAAAATAATTACTTTTTCAGCATTTTAAGTTGCAAACTTACTCAAAATGCTAAGAGACTGCAGAATTTATACCTCTTCATGTACTCTAAAGGATGGTTGGAGCTTTTCTTAAACTTTATGTAACATTTTTCACCTTTTTTTTAACAGGAGTAGTTTCCACCTAGACACGATTTTGATTTCTGATTTCTAGTCCCTACTGCTTGTAAATGTAGATTTAAGTATAAGTACACTGTGTATCAGAACATAACATTCAAAAGTAATGTACTTAGTGTTTGTACACTTGGCTTTCGGAGATGATGTGGTAATTAACTATATTATACACTTCACGTTATTCCTGCAACAGGTAGAAGGTAATCTGATTGGAGCCATTCCAAATTCAGTATATAATCTGTAACTCACAGCTCTGTAGCTATGCCAGTCTGCGGCAGAATACTCAAAAAAGCCTTCCTTGAGCCTTCTCTGCTATGCTAGAGGATTTCTGTGGCTCCTAACTGTCGCGGAGTGCTCATTCAGTCTGTCAAAATTCACATGGTCTATGGCTCTGACGTGGCTGTCTATTGCTTCACACTGTTTTTTAACAAGGGTCTTCAGCTTGTTTATTTACTGCCTGAAAGAAGAGCAGCTTTGAGCCACTGCACTAAGGACTTGCCGCAGCACTCTCAGCAACTTTAGCAATTAAAGTTTTTAGCCCCTTTCAGTTCTCCAGGTAAACAGCAGCCTGTCCACAAGATGGAGGGAAGAGGCGAAAAGGCTTTCAAATTCCTTCAGTGTGATTTAAAAGCTCTTACTTGGGGCGACAGCTTCTTTTAGCATTTTGTTCGCAGCCCTCCCACAACATTAACATATGGCTGTGATAACCAGAGGCAGTCTCACCTGTCCTTGTTAAGGTTTTTGTCTTCAGTCACCAAAGCCATCATCGCCATCCTGTACATATGATCGGAGACGCTCTCTGGGTTTGCCACGTTCCTGTACACCCATCCCGTCCGCGGTACCCTCTGCGCCAGTGTCACAGAATCACAGAATCAATTAGGTTGGAAAAGGCCGCAGAGATCATCGGGTCCAATCTCTGACCGGATACCACCGTATCCACCAGACCAGGCACTGTAAAGGTTAAACCCCTTGGTTTTGCAGGCCCTCGTTTCAGAGACATCGGTAGAAATTTCGCCCCACCGTGACCTCCACGCTCCGGAGAGCTTTGATGCTCCCGGGGAACGCCTGCCCCAAAGCCCAGCCCGGGCCCCCAAGGCAGGAGCACGGCCCAGCCGCAGCAGGCGCCGCCGCACC
>VWZW01006375.1:1509593-1693278 GCA_013397115.1 Edolisoma coerulescens
GGGTGGGGAAAGGTGTCAGTGGAGGCCGGACCGCGTCCCCAAAGCTCTGGCTCTTCGGGCATTCACCAACCACAAAAAAGAACGACAAGGACTGCGACTGCAACGAGAAAAGCAGCAAAAGAAGCCGGGCTGCTCACGGGCATGAGCGCTGTGGAGTGGAGAGGGGAAGGGAAGGTGGCAGCCTTGTCCTCTCCTCTCTGTCGGGGGGGGACAGCAGGGAGGCGGGAAAGGCAGCCTCGAAAGCCGGAATAGCTCATACTTCAGTCAAAACTGAGCATCTCGGTGACCTTTACCATGCCTAAAAAACCAGTGCAAACTCATGTTATTATTCAGAGAAGAGGAGATAGTTAACAGGGTTGCTGATGAGTTTTAAATTATTCTGTGGAGACTCCCAGCATCTTGCTACAAACACATCCATCACTTTTATGAGTTGAATAAATAACACAGTGACATACCTGACAACTGGTGGATTTTCAAAATACACTGCATTTCTTTGCTACTTTTATATTGCCGGCTGAAATAGTGAATAATGGTTTAAATGTGACAATGAAATAGTCTGTTTTCAGGAAAGAACATCTGCAGTTTTGCCAGCTATCAACAGATGGCAGAGTATTTTTGTTTGTGAATATATTTAAACTCCTAAATTAATAATAAAGCCTAGACAACATTTCAGTGACCATTTTAAGGCTGTCTTCCCCCAATAAACAAGAATCCCAGACCAGGAAAGTCATCACCTTTACACTTGTGTACACAATCATAAACGCATTGGGTGTTGCAGTATGGCTTTCCTGGTTAGAGTGAAACACATCAGTTGCAGATTTGTCTTGACAGCTCTTGAAACCATACAAAATAAAAATTTCATACTTTGTCCAGGCTGTTTGCCTTCCACGAAAATAGTTTGTTTCATAATGTCCTCTTTGGACCTCCTTGAGCCCATAGTTTCCTGTTGTATTGCGTGCCAGTACCAAGGGAAGTTCAGCTCCATTGTGTTGTAATCCCCCCTCAAGCAGTGGCAGGCTGCTGTTGTATGGCTCCTTGTGCTCTTCAACAGGCAGGGCAGGCCCGGGATACCTCAACACCTCCTTCAAGGTGATGTAATTTAGATCCCAGTTGTCTTGGTAGCCTTCGCTGGAAGTGCCCTGTCTTGATGTGAGAAAGCACCAAAGTGGGCTGTGTATCCAGCCAGCCCCTCACCAGCACCAAGCAAAGGGGCACAGGAACTTTCCTCAGCATACTGGCTGTACTCCTGATGTAGCCTACTGTGTGGTTTCCCCCTCTTAGGGACGAGAGCACGCTATGAGCTTGTGTTGGACTTGGCTTTCACATAACCCCAGGTTCTTTCTGACAAAGCTGCTAGACAGCCTGTTTTTTCACAGCCTGTTTCTTCAGAGCTGGTACCAACAGAAGGGCTTATTTGGCCTTAGGTCCAGAACTGAGCATTTATCCTTGTGTTAAACATGTTGAAACTTTTCGCAGCCCAGTCCAGAAGCTTCCTAAAGTCCCTCACATCTTAAGCTCTACCGTTTAGTGTGTCAGCCATCCCTCCTAACTTAGTGTTACCTTAAAATAGCCCAAGAGTGCATCCTGTCCCGTGGTCCAGGTTTTTAATAAGACAATGCTCTATATGGACCCTAGTATCAACCCCTAGAGTACTCAACTTGTTTTGGGCCTTCAGGCACATTGCCAAGCCACCAGTGCCACCCACTGAGCCTGTCAGCCTAGGCAGTTTTCAATGCATCTATTCGACAGCTTGTTCATGCCATAGTTCGTCAGTTTGTGAGTGAAAGTGCTGCAGGAACTCATTTTAACCACGGTAATGAAGTCGAGATCTATTGTGTCCACTGCTCCATCCTTGTCCACGATAGCGATCAGATTGGCCAAGTGTGATTTGTTCTTCATAAATCAATGCCAGTTGTTCTTGACTGCCTTCTTGTCCTTTACAGGTCTCTTTCTATTAGAGCTTCATCTACATTCTTTCTGTATCTTGTAGCCTCTTTCTGGTTTCCTGAAAAAAAAGTTGAGAAAAAAGCCTTTGGAACATGATCATAAAAATAATAGCGAGTAATTTAATAATTTGCATTTTAAATAAGATGCTATATCTAGTTCAGAAATGCTATTCTTAAGGCTAGATGATAACAGATACGTTGTCTTTTAACCCTTCCTGGATGTATCGATTCAACGTACATGTTTAGTATTTATAGCTCTTTAAATCCAGTAATCAATTTGCTCTTGCAAATTCATTAGTAATTCTTTAACATGGGTAAGTCTTATACATACCACATGTATGGAGGAAGTATGATTTTCAATTTTATTGTCTGACAAATTCTTTGTCATAAAGTACGTTTTTAGAATGAACTCTTGAACGATATTAATGAAGCTGCACTCACAGGCCTCAGCATAATTTTTGTAATATTTGTAAATTTTGTAGCATTTATATGTATATAATTCTTCTGCATGCACTTGGTGTGCTGTTTTTGCATATTGCTTATTTACACTGGTTTTCCACCCAGTCGTTCTGCGACAGTACTCAGAGGTATCATTTATGTGCTTTTCCAAGTACCTATCAGATGCATCATGTGTAGTATTAAATGCATGGACTCTCTGTAGGCTGGAGGATCCTAACATAGTGAAAATATTAGCTCTGTCATGATTTTATTCTTGAGTAAGTAGCCTGAAAACAGAAACAAATTTGGGATGCTCAGCTCCATGCAATTTTAAGCAGCTTTTTTATGTAATTCAGAAACTTCAGCGAGGATTAGCAAAGTCTCCCTACAGGATATTAAGGTAGTGCTAAGGCTTAAGTCTCAATCTTTCATCAGTCTCAGCTGGCTTTTTTCTCCATCTTTTGCCAGAACAGATGGCAATTCCAAAAAAGAAATCCCAGATAAGCTGGTTACCTCAGAGTAATTATGATTCGGTAGCTGGAGATGGCGCTCTCTGCCCACAGATTTCTGCTGCGACCGCATTTGCTGCTGCTCGATGCCAGACTCAAACTGTGCTTCCATTTCTTTAAGAAATAGCTCTGGGGGAGAGGGGATGCTGTGCAGACTTGGCGCAGTAACGTGAAAATCATCTCCCCAGATGCCAGGTGGCTGGGAGCAGACCCAGTAACTACTCCTAGTGTGAATCGTAATCAGTCTGTGGTTTGTATAATGTAGCACCAATGATAACACATCAGGGTTTGAAAACCCTTATGTGTTGTGCCAGCATGGGCAAAGTAAACCTTGTATTGGCAAAATATCTTCAGGAAAAGTAATTAATTGATGGGATTCATTCGTTACCATCTGTCAGGAAAAGAAAAAAGGAAAGAAAAAGTTGTGTAGTTCAGTGGACATGGCAAGATGATTGTGTATCACAGACCCATCAGGAAGGAATAACAGCCTTCTTAACAGCAAAAAGATTGATGAGCACCTGCCAGACACTGTAAATGGTCATTTTAGTTTTCCAGACTATAATATCTTTTTTTGTCTGAGGCAATCTTAGCAACTGTATAGAGTTAGCTAGTGCAAATCTGTTGCAAGAATTCTTCAGTGAGGGTCCAGAAGAGCAAACCTCTGGAGTGACAGGTACACGTGTGCCATGTGGCTCCCGTCACTCTGCCTTCACCTCACAGTGCTGGACTGTGTGTCCTTGTGCCCAGGGAGCCCTACACTGCCCTACGTGGGCTGTCAAAGCAGGTGAGAGGCACCTGAGAGACGCACCGTGCACTGATGTCTGTGCCAAGGGCTGGACATCTTCTGCTGAGACTTCACAGAATCACAGAATGGTTTGGGTTGGAAAAGACCTTAAAGATCATCTAGTTCGCCTCTCTGCAACCGGCAGGGACACCTTCCATTAGACCATGTTGCTCAAAGCCCCATCCAGCCTGGCCTTGAACACTTCCAGGGATAGGGCACCTACAGCGTCTTACCACAGTCACAGGAAAGCATTTTTTCCTAATACCTAATCTAAACCTACTCTCTTTCAGTTTAAAGCCATTCCATCTTGTCCTGTCACTACATACCCTTGTAAAACATCCCTCTCCATATCAGAAGGCTGAGGAGAACATGCACTTATGGTAGCCTTTCAGTAGTCAGCAGTGACTGTCCAGAGTGTCCCTGTTCAGTGTAGCTAACCTGTGACATCACTACTAGAAAGAAAAATGTTCTTCTTGCTACTGTTGCATAACATCTTGGGCTTTTTGTGATTACTAAGAGATTTTCTATCAGAACCCTTAGGATTAGTCAATTTAAACCTTCAAAATGAAGAAAAAGTATTTTTACCTTATATGTGTAACACATCTGCAGAGCCAAGAGTAGAACTTTAGAATAGCACGTTTGGGAAAAAAAAAAAAAGTCAATTTAAGAGCAAATCAATCTTACGTGAGCAGAACATTTCTAATGTAAAAAGGCAGCTGAATTAGAGGATTAGGTCACACTGCCCGATTAACATCATTTGATCTTCTGCTATTGAAAAGCCACTGGCCTTCTCAGAGAATGGAAGCATTCAAACTTTAAATGACACCACAAGCCTGGCTTAGAAAAAAACCTGCTAAACTGAAAACAACTTGCCTTGCTTCAGTAATTGTTGGTTTGTCTCTTCTGTGGGGGGATGCATCCAAATCAGGATTTAGAAATCCCTCACATTTTGCTATAACAAAGAAGGACTGCAAAACCGAATGAGGGCATCTTGGGCAGTATGTGGGAGAGGCTTACAGCATGTGAATCTTGCCCTGCTTTGCCGTATCATATTTATTTCTTGTTTAAATGTGGAAGACAGGTACTCAAATATCTGTTTGATGTTTGTTTTCTTTATTACACATTCACTGTTGGTTTTGCCTTTTTGATTTTGCAGGGGTAGGAGGTAAAAAAAAAAGAAACAGCTCACCTCGGACCACAGAGCCCACTCAGGATCTGAGGCGTACCTGCTGATGATATTTGATAAGAGAGCAAGAGAGGGAGTTCTAGTTACAGTTTTTATTTTTGAAAAAACGGAATTTGTTTTAACTAAGGAACATGTTTAAACAAAAAAACTTTTCTTAAAATTCTAACTCTTGCTTGTGAACCTCAAAGTAAAATTGTAACAGATCAGCCTTAGTTTTCTGAAATTTTCTAAGGTAAAGCGAGAATGAGAGAACCATTCTATGATATAATTAAGCCTTTAGTCACTGGAAACACCAAGAACAAGAATAAATCCCATGTAAAAAAAATTCTCTGACTACCTTTCATATCTTTTCTGTTAAAAAACTTATACTGTTTTCACATTTAATTGTTCTTAAATGAGTTTTGAAGGGATTTTAACTCCTCTGACACTGTCAGCACTTAGTAAAGTAAATAGCAAGCAGACAGAAGTCAAAGAATTTATTTCCTATCTCTAATGATCTGATGATCAGTTTGCTCAAAGGGTTTTTCTGTGCTTTTTGTGAAGTACTAACCAGTATTCGCAAGCAGTGCTTTTTTATTATTTAAAAAAATGCCCATTTAATATTCATGATGTTATTTTCAGTCATAGTGTTATTTCAGTTGCTAGAGATGGAGAAAAGCAGTATTTTAAGGTATAGAAAAGCTGTGAATGTTCTTGTCGTTTCCCCAGTCATGCTTTTAGGCACTGCACGTTCATATAATGAGCACACAGATCCTGCTCAGACTCCTGCTTTTCAGCAGTCTCCCAAATGTCAGCCAAGTCAGACCCTGCTTAGCTTCCAAAATCAGATGTGATCGGGCATGTAACAATGTAAAGAAAAATAAACCCTGAAAGGCACTCTGAATTATAATGTACTTTTTTTTTCCCTGACATGCAAGAAAGAACAAAATGGAAGTTTTATCACAACTCTGCTTCCTTTTGGGTGCCCCCACCCACCCTTATTACTGTGAGCAACGTTTTCTCAAAATAAAGGCACACTGATTTGTTTGTTATTTTAGGCTCTGAGAAGCAGGTCAGACTGGAACCCTGTCCAAATATATGCCTCTAGTCCCATTAAGGACCTATAAACGTACTTATCTCCATCCGTTGCAAAGCAGTGCATTGTCTTGCAGAGAGAGCTCCTGATACTACGTAACTCTGTCTATCACTTTATGGCTGTACGTGCTCTTGCATCCTGGCGGGATCTGAAGCCGCTTCGCTCCTGGCGGTTCTCACACAGGGAGAGATGCACGTAATTAGCTGCATTAGCCTCCCGCCCCCCCACTGCTCGGCTATTATTTTGACGGCTGGTGACAAGGCTCTGGAGCCTCCCTTCCCCTCTGTCACCCTGCCTGGCAGCCGCAGCTGGGCGGCCTGATTTGTGCCCTGGCAGCCCCGGAGTGAGGGGGGCGCAGGGGGGAACACCCTGAGGCCACAGCGCTTCGCTGCAGGGGCTTCAAGGGGTCTTCTAAGGGCAGGGTCGCTGGCCATAGCTGGGGGCTGCACTCCCTCCTCTCTCATGCGACCGATACACCTCCTACAGTGATAAAAAAATTCTGCTTTGCTGTTTTTATCCAAGTATTTGAGCCCTTCAGACATCCCTGAACAAAACACACCAGCCATAGGCATGCTCTTGCTAATCCAAGGGAACCTTTTGCATGGGCCTCTGCTTTCTAACCTGAGATTGACTTTAATTATCCATTATTTTGTCTTCCTCCCTGTGAGCCTCTTGCTGAATGCATTGTGCCACCCAGCATATTAGTCAATCATCGCAGCTTACAGAGCGCTATACTTTACATCTTGCCTTCCGTGTCATTCATGTGCACTGAGTGGAGACAGCAACCAGTTTTAAGACGCTGGGTAGATTTAAGCATGCTAGGGCCTGTCTGTCCCTGTAGTAAATAGCTTTGCTGACATTTAAGCTGCACATGGCTTGATGTTAGGTCAAACAAAAATGTCACACTATAATCACTTTTTAAATAGCTGTTTCCGGCTCAGTTAGTACTGTATAGTTCCAGAAGAGAAAGCACTTACAAGCTGACAGACAGAAAGGGGAACCGTCTATATAGGATGTTTGCCTAATCCCATCCCTGCCCTTGCCCGTCAGGCTTGGAGGCTTTGTTTGTTTAAAAAAAAAATAATTGCGCATACAATTTAATGCCACTGTACTTTTCAGCTGAGCAGACTCTAAAGAAAACTCACGAATAAGTTCTGGGGAGAACTCACAGCTTTGATGTAGCTGTGAGGGTGTTGGGTGGCCCAGGGGGCACCCAGCCCTCAGCAGTTTCTGGGGCTGATGCTGTGTCTTGAGGCACTATGCTGCTGAGATGCCATTGCTGCGAGAGGGCGTGTAGGTAAAATCCTAATGAGCTCTGACAGCAGAAAATGTGAGGGTTTTCATATTCCCTGATACCACTCCTTAAATTTGTCTCTGCCTCTGAACCAGCCTGTGAAGGACATGGCGCATGGGGAAGCCATGCCAGATTTGCTTCCTCTCTCAGACGCCTCAGATTGTGTGTGACTGTCTCCCTGTAGAATTGCAGAATCATTTAGGTTGGAAAAGACCTTGATATGGTTTCACTGAGGCTCTGGCATCCTGCCCTACCCTGAGGAGGAACTATCATCCCCATGGGGCACAGCAATGGCTTGCCAGAGAGCACAGCAGTATTCCCCAGATCCTGGTCCCCCGTTAACACAGACAGGCGGTGGGTCAGAGCCCCTGTGATGAGGCTGAAGTGTGTATGTCTTTAATCTCCCCCCCAAATATGGATGAAGGGAATACTTGCATCCCACCACTCAGACCCACCTTCCCAAAATCTGCTATGTGTGCAATGCTGCCCACCTTCTGTTTTGCCTTTGCCCCACAAGCTCTCCTGGGGGTTGTCATCAATTTCTTTTGTGGCAAGGGACAGCTGTAATCAGAAGGTGGATCAGTGGATCACGAAGCACTTGTAGAAGGCAACACATGAGAGATCTACAAAGACGAATGAGAGTGCATGATCTTTTGTCAAGGAAGAACAGAAACCCATGAGGGAATAAAAGCAGTTTGTCATCAGCAGTTTAGCAGGAAGGAGGAAACCAGCCTTTCTTGGCTTCCACTGTAACCTTTTTCATCTTAGTTTGATCTTTGGCTCTATTATTTCTAACAAACTGGCAGTCTGAGAGGGTGCTATAGATGTGACTAAATGCCACCATGAGAACTGAGCCCAAGCCTTGAACACCCCTGGCTTCTGCTTCATAGAGGCTGCTGACCGCTGCTTGTAGGTCTGTTGTAAGTCATTTCCTTTCCTGATTAGGTCAGAACAGCGGCACCAGCCTGAGTGGGTCAACACGGGGATTTCCTGCTATGTTGATTTGCCTCTCTCCCGAAGCAAGCTTCATGCTATACTTTTTAAGTTGAAAATCAAATTTATTCCTGTAGGAGACACATTTCCAAGCTGCATTTAGACAGCAAGCGATAAATCTTCACACATTTCTCATTTCACATCATAGTTACAGCAGGTGGTGGCTACTGTCTAATCCCATAATAATGAACATGATAGATAAACAAATCTCTTCCACATTCAGACTGTGGAAGATAAGCTTTTGCCAAATACAGTTGCAAACTATGGGGCACTATGAAAGGGGTGTTAGGTAAAATATTACAGTCTCCAAGAGGTAGGACAAGTTAACCTTTTATTTACAACTACCCAACATTTCTTAACCCAGAAGCGACTTTCGTTACACCTCAAATTTTTATCAGCAACCCTTTAGGAAAAGGCACAGTTTTCTGGTAATGACTGTGCCTTTGCTCAACCACTGATGTGAAGGTGAGTGGTCACCATCACATGCAAAGCTCCACTTTGGGGCTCTTGGAGAGAACCAACCTCCTGGCCAGGAGATGGGCAAGGAAGAAACAGAGGAATGGAGCATATAGAGTCCACAGTAAATTTGGTAAGAATGACCACGCATTCGAAGTCCTGCCTCTTCTCCCTGTTTTATGCTCTTTGCCAGTACAAAGAATGTAACTGGACTAAAGGAGCCAAGAGTGGGTGAGCATTCCTGAGAGAGCACAAAAAAATGGCATGCACTGAAAAACAAATGCTGTGATTTGTGATCTTATCCAGATTCACTAGCCAGGGAAAAGAAAGGCCCCACTGATGATTGAGATAGAAACTTTCTAAATACAAGCTTACATCCTTGTGTTGTGGAGTCCTTCCTCGTAAAACACACAGAGAAGAGTAGGGGTGGGCAATGGCAGTTTTGTTACCTGTTGCATGTGAGATCATGTATGCCATGATGGACCATCAATTAAGTGAAATGTTTAGAACTGTAAGCTACCACCTTTTGTTTTGACTGCTCATCATCAAATGAAGACAGAGAATTCAGGCAAGAGAAAATTTTCTTTAGTCTTTGGGCATTTAAAATACATTCAGGCATTCAGCTGAAAGACACTTCTTAGGAAATCAGAATTTAATAAGTAAGTATTATTTAAACAATCCCGTTTACCTCTTTGGGTTTTTTTTTCTTGTTAAAAATACTTAGCTTCCTTTTTATTGTACATCACATGCACAATATTCAGTTGTAAGTGATTAGTAGCACATTCTTGCAACATCACATATCATTCTTGTTAGTGAAGATCACGGAATCACAGAATGGTTGAGGTTGGAAGGGACCTCTGGAGATCATCTGGTCCAACTGCCCTGCCTAAGCAGGGTCAGAGATGACAGGTGGTCCAGGACCATGTCCATACTATCTCCAAGGATGAAGACTCTGCAACCTCTCTTTGTCATCTTCAGTGACAAAATATCATCCCTTTGTGCCACCCTTAAAAGGAGAGGAACTTCCCATCAGCAGCTGTTTAAGGGAAAAAAAAAAAAAGATACACTAAAATGAGGATGTTAACATTTCCAGTTTTTGCTTTGCTGACTCCACATTCTTCAGTTATATGTAAAAATCTGCACAAGGATTTTATTAAGTGATTCTTTACACCCACAACTTTACTGTTTCTTTGCAAGTGGATCATAAATCCCCAAAAATTTTTAAAGCTAAAACCTGCAGCCATGTACCACTGAAGTTCCCAGGGATTTTTCAGTATTACAAATTGTCTTCTGAGGTACCACAGCTTTTCATATCCTGTATTTTTCGTATGGGAAATCTAATACTGCAATATCAACCTGAATTTCTTCTGTGCAGAAAAATACTGATTTTAACTTAGCTGCCTTTTAAACCATGGTTCTTTAGATGAGGCAAATATTTAGAGAGATTCTTTTCTATTTTTTTGAAGAAAGACTTAATTGGGACACTTGATCTTGAACATATTTTGTATTTTAATTCAAATTTTTAATGAATTTGTGGGTTGTGTGGGCATATCTAAACAGAAGACACACTTTTTAATGAAGTGTGTATTTCAGTTCAACTTTTTGGCCAAGTGCATTGGCGGATGTCATCCATATATGCCTTCCCAGGTGGAGTTGTGTATCTGCTCTGTGCAAATTAAGTACTTAGTTTTTAATTGTCTTGCTAAGAGTAAAATTACTGGATGTTTTCACGAGCAGAGGAGGGAGATCCCTGCCAGAGAGCTCTCTGAGTGTGAGAGTAGCACAGCACAGCACATATATGAAGACTGAAGAAAGCATTTCATTACTGCTGGAAGTTGCAATACCCCTGTGCAAGGCACCCTGACAAACTGCTGTGCAGAAGTGTTCCAGTGCAGGGCACTGACAGGTCGGTGCAGTGGCATTAGGAGGATGACAGCAATGCTGGAACGATGATTCCACACGAAAAATATTCACTGCTTTTTGACTATTAGGAACGTCATTCAAATTAATTACACAAAAGAAGCACATAATAGAATCATTGGGGCGAAATCTGTGATTGTTTTGGATAACGTAGCTGGCTGGCCTTTGTAAACTGGTAAACCTGTAAACTGAGCAATCAACAATTCACAACAAAAGCTACCCCAATAAAACATTTGCCTACTGGCTTCTTCGTCTAGCTGCTTTTTTGTTGTTGTTAAAAGGTTTGATTTTTACGAAGCTTGTCAGTAAGATTCTTGATCTCTCACAGTTTTGTATTTTTATTTTCTATGTGAGCATTTCAATCAAACCAAATATGACAACTTAAAGACGTGCAGATGGCTTTTGAGCTGGAGAGAACTGGTTGTCTAAACTAACTGGTAGAAAGGGGAGTCTTCTACTTGGTTGACTGAAATTTGTCTCTGTTAATTTAGTAATGACTTTTTCCTCAGCCTTTGTTCATGGCTGAAAGTTTTTTACCTTTCCTGATATGGATTGTGACTCTACTAATGGTAAGTTTTGGGGTTTTTTTTGAAAGTCCAAGGGATAAGTATAAATCCCCCCCAAGAGCCAATTTCACAAATATTTTGGGTTTGTTTTTTTTTTATACTGGTGTGTGTCCATTATTCATCACTGTTACTTGACTTTCTCTTGTGAACATTTTGATACAAAAATTTAAAAAATAATAAGCATGTGCAGAAAGGTGAAAGAGAAATTCTTCTTTCCTCACAAAGCCACAAAGCTTATTTTCCATGATCAAATATTTATTTGATTTTTTTTTTAAATTTCAGTTTCTTTTTTCTTCAATTTTTTTTCTTTTCATTTTTTTTTTTCAATTTCCTGTTCCCTCATAACTTAGCTCCTGGCAGCTATGTTCTAAGGTAAGTGGTCTAAGTAGATATTAATATGAAATAAAAAAGTGTTTTGCTCAACAAAAGCTGCAAAAATCAGTTTGTTGGCAGAGGAAAAAGCATTGGTCTCGCCCTTCCCTGTTCTTACTTAGGAATGTTTTAATGTCCAAATTAGAAGACTAAAGTACTATCAAGCAATAATATTTCAGGTAATTGAATTCGGGTTTTGGGAGGGTTTTTTGTGGTCATTGCTTGGTAATTAAGGGCTGGTCTTGGATTTTAACTTTTCATTTTTGAAATATGAACTCATTTTTTTTTAGACAGATTAATCGGACGTTTTGTGGCTGATGGCCAAGATGCTCAATCACAGATTTAGATATAAAGTTACAGCTCCATTTTGTGCAACTTTTTGCTTTGAATTTGTGACTTACCACACACACATTAAAAGGGGAGACCAACAGCGAGCAGCTGCCATCCGATCCCCTGTTTCACTTGCGAGCAGTGAAGTGCTCGCGCGGCACCGTGCATCGTCCCTGCGGGAAGCGCGTTCCTGCACAGGGAGTCTTTGGACCCAGCAAAATGTTTTCTTCACCTCTGAATGCAGCTGTGAGCAACAGGCTGTACTGTACCAAATGCAGTTTGTTGGTGTCGGCTTGCACTTTATTCTGCTGGGGTTTTTTTCTCTTTTCTGCATGTAAACATTTCAGCAAACCTTTCTTTTGGCTTCTTGGCTGCAGTATCCCTGGAAAAAAAAAGGAGATCTTTTGTGACCTACAAAACATGGAAATGGGAGTTTCAATGAACAGTTGGAAGCGTTCAGATCTTGTTTGCAGGTGTTTTTTGGCCACCCAGCAGAGTACAGAAAATGCCACAGTCACTCTGTGAGGAACACAGGTGAGATACATGCTGGGCAACACTCTAAGCTTGTCTTAAACAGCCTCCTGGCCAAAAAATATTCTGCTAAAGAGGTCATGAGTAATTTTTAATGCTAAATATTTTCATGAATTGAACTTTTCGCAACAAGAAAATACAAATGTGTCGGTTTTAAAATACACTCATTGGAAATCATTTGCAATTAAGCAAACTTGCCTTCCAAAATAATTATGAAAAGCACTTTTATTAAGGGAATGATATTCACTGCTCCAGTATCAGATATTCTCAAAAACACATTGTAAATAAAGGATCCCATGCCAAAATCTTCAGGATGCTTCCAATCCCACTGGAGTTGTGTGAGTTAAATTCAGTGCTGTTCTATTATCATAATCAATGTATTTTTGACGAGGGAAAAAAATATTTAAATGTTTTATCCAAAGCATTTTGATAAATAGGTAAATTCTTTATCCAAAGCATTTTCGTGTATTTTTCTTTGCTCATAGGATGCATCTGTTTAAATTTCTCCCTCATTTGGTCCTTAAAAGCTTTTTATGTTCAGGGGAGGATGGACACTGGGAATATATGCTATCAATTGCCGTTATACTGAGTGTGAGAACTGGAAAAAAATACTTATCTTCAAATCAACAGAGTAATCTGGACAAATCAGTCATTTGTTTTCATTTTTTAAATTAAAATAGGAATACCAAGTCACAAAGTATCATTCAAAATTTAAATAAATCTTTCTGAAAAGATTTTTTTCTCAATTTTAGGTTTTTTTTTTAAATCCAAAACGATTTTTAAGTTTCATATAAATTCTTGCATAGTTTCATCCTGTGTCTCCTTCTACTGCCAGATAAACCACTTAGGTAAAAAAAAAATGACTTGCTTCAAAGGTACCACTTGCATATTGGATGTGTATCTGTTGCTTAAATAACAGCAACGGTTAAAATTACAATAAATTTGTCACCCAGTCCTATGAGACAAAACCACATTATCCTTTTAAAGAAGAATATATATATGCTTGTGTTCTGCTGTTTGCTTTTGAATCACCCATTGCTGCTGCTTGATCACAAATTTGAATTATGGAGACAATCTTCCAGGCCCTGCTGGTAATTAATCGCTATAACTTGAGTGTGCCTTTGTGAATCCAGCAGTGTGGCTGCAGATAAACAACTAATTAGCACTTTTATACAAGTGAAATGGATTTCCAATTACTGCTATCTCCCCCCTCCCCCATATTCTTCACATGCATTTTTCTTAGGCATTAGGGATGCCTCATGGCTTACCAAACCAGATAGTCTTGTCTTTCTCTCTCTCTCCACCATTCAGGAAGGGTTTAATCCAAGCCAGGCTGCTGAGCTGCTGTGCCTTCCCTCATGCTGCTGTGCTGGTGGGAGAAGCCTTTTGAAGGAAAGAATGAACTTTTTAGGTAAAACAAGAAAATGTAAAAAACATTTGGGCAAGAACAGTGGTAGTAGTTCATAATCAGATGTAGCACTGCCAGAGAGCTGTACTGGGAAGAGGCTCTAGAATTATCCTAGGTCCCTAGATTAGCTCAGAAGACTAAAGGGAAAAGAATGTGACCAGCAGTATGCAGTGTATATGGGCACAAACTAGGAAATCCAGAGGAATCTGTAACACGGTGTATTACAAGCAACATAGAGGTGCAAACTAGTCCTGTGACCTGCTTATCTGCAGAAAGCTGGGACTGGATCCAGCTGCTTTGATCCTCCAAGAAAGGAGGGAATGCAGCATCATGTACAGCTAATTTGGTAGAGTTCAGCTAGAGTACAGCTCCAGCCCTAGCAGGGGCCAGATGGCGTGACCCCGTGCTGTGCTGCCCGCCTGCCCACAGCACAGCACTTCCCTTTGGCAGGCAACTGCCTTTCCACCATGTGGGATTTCTGTCTTCAGAGTTGCTTTAAGAAAAAAATAAATGCCTTGCACGTCTTTTGCTCCAAAGAGGGACCCACCTCTTGAGCACAGTAGTCCTCTATTTCCACCAATGTATTTGGAAACCTTTACAGCATTCCACCAGAGCCAATGCAACTTTGATGCTTTATTTCTCAGAGGTAGAGCAAGTATGGAACATATTACCTTGCTGGGAAAATTCTGACTTGGATTATTACTTTGGCACTTTCCAAGTGGCCTTCTCACTCTGTATCCCGAAGTGTCTCACAGGGCAATAAATTACATTACCCGCAACCAGTATGACCTCAGCAAGATCCACCTATGGCCAAGAATAGCTCCATGTAACTGTCAGTTAATCAGTGGTTTCATTCATTAACTGAGGAAGTGAGAGCCAGGAAGCAACCCTTTACTCTTTATGGCCAGTGTGACAGCATGGCACAAAAGCCATCTAACCAGTCACCATCAGCTGGCTGAAGGGAGGTTAGATACCGACCAGGAGTTTGTTCCTCTGGCCCATGGGAGAGGTGTGACACATGCAGGGTCACCCTTGCATGCACACCCTTTGCGTGGTGACATTTGGCATCGTCATCCCACCTTCCTGCAAGCAAGGTCTGAGCTGCTATTGCCTTAAACTGTGCACTGCTCTGACCTTAAACCTTAACCCTGTGTAATCTGATGGGGGTGGCTTCCCAATCCTGACGACTGGCGCCCTCTAAATTCGGGGTAAAATTTGTTCCTCTGATGTACAGAGACTGGTGTATCTCATCACACCCAGCACATTGATATAGCATTAGGGGAACCCAGTTAGGCTGCTTGCTGCTTCTCTGTGGCCATCCAGGGAGCCTTTCTAGGAACAAGGATCAGAGAGCCTGTATTTTGATGTGGAGTGAAAAAGGCATCTCTATTTCTGCATCCTGATGTGGTTAGTGCCCAACTTTGATTCTTGCAAGCCCAAGTGCTAAACTGAGGCACAAGCCAATGGAGAGGTAGAGGAGCAGAATGCAGCTTCTTGTGCTCAAGAGGCAGAAGTCCACACTGCCCACACGGGTGTGGATGCTGCTGGCAGCATGCAGAGGCTGATGCTGCTCACAGTCCCTGACAAGGGCACAACCAGTGCCCAGCCCTGCCCTTCTCACTGAAGGCATTCTTCCCCTGCAAACAGAGCTGGAGGCGAGGCATTAGGAGGATTTTGATCCATATGAAAGGCAGGCAGAGAGCACTGCAGAGACGTGTATGAGCCTGAATGCATCTGTAGTCTCAAGATTTCATAGATATGCAGATGTGCTATGATGGGCTTCTCCCTGGATGCTGACATTCTTGGTTTTTCTGCTCCTTCACAGACACCTCTCTGACAGCCTGCAGAGCTCTTTGGTATCACTCCTTATTCCATTCAGAGTTTATCCACCTCTCTTAACCCCCTTTACTCTGTCAGCAGCCTTCCTCACCCTCCCACAGACAGCAGACACTCAGTTCTGTGCTAGAACTTTTTTTTTTAACAGATGAAAAATGCCTTCTTGCTTTTTTCTCTCCTCCACTGCTTTGCTCCACACCACATATTCTGGAAGTCACCTTCAGACCACACTGGAGTGTTACCTCTATTCCCCAGGGCTAGGATCATGTTACAGCTTTCCTCTTCTCACTAAAGATGTGTGTTCTGATTTGAACTTCACTAAAGTTCAGGGATGTTTGGAATCTGGACTTCTGGCTTGGACCCCTCTCAGTGCCTCGTGTCAGCATCTAGGAGTTGACAGAAGTTGTTTGCAGCTGAGGCAGCCAGGTCCGCAAGATGCAAGTGACCAGCAATAAAAGAAAGAAACCCTAGCCCTTGAATTAAAACTGGCCCCATGAGGAATTGCCTGGCCTCTGGAGGCATACCAACGTATCTTTCCTCCCATGCAAGCCACAGGTCAGGCAGTGCTCACCTGGCTACTGGAAATCCCAACAAGCAAGGAGATTCCAGGAGTCTAGGGTTGCACACCCTGGCCTGGACGGCACATGCCTTCATATTCTTGCTTTGCCTTCAAGGGACTGGGCTAGGAGAAGGTGATGGAGAAGATCCTTGCAGATAGATAACCCCATCTGGCACACGGCTGCTTTCCCTTTGCAACGGCTTTGGGGGAGAAGAGGTGATGGGCAGAACAAGTGTTTTTTGCTTTTTATTTATTTTACCAGAGTAGGCTTAGCTGGCTTAGCCAGCTTAGCTTTGCCTCCATAACAGGACTCAATATGCAAAGGGTGGTGGGGGGAAGACGAGACTTGTTTCGAAGCACTTATCAAAGTGCAGGCTGTGTTCCTCTCCTGGCACCTCATCTCAGCAGCATGGCACCCGTGGGGTTATGCCTGCTGCTGCTGGGGGATGTGAGAGAGGCATTCCAAGCCTGTGCTCTCCACATGCCCTCAGCCTACCCTTCAGGGAGGGGATCTTACAGCACCGGCCAGGTGTCTGTGCAAGCCCAGGGGAGCCTGCCCAGTGTCAAAACAAACAGGGCTGTCATTTTCTCTTCTTCTGCCTTCAGGAACCAAAAATTTCCTTCCTGCGCTTTCCTCCTGGCAGAAAATAGGCAGCTGAGAGACAGGCCAGAGAGGCCAGGGAGGACCAGTGGCCCCCACACTCCCAGGATAGCAGGGAGCTGCTGCAGCCCAGGCTATTTTTAACCTGTTTTTGTTGCACACTGGCAGTCGCGTCTCTCATTGCTCTCTTCCTTCTCTGTGTCTCTGTGTGTCTTTGCAGCTCCTTCCTGCTACCGTGAGATGTGTGAACTATATATGGCCTGGGAAATCTGCACCAGGCAGTATTTTTAAACCAGGCCTCCTCTTTGCAGGCTGCTGTGACGCAGTTCATCCGACTTTGCGAGTTTCTCATGGGAATGCAGGGTGCCCGGCAGCAGCCTGCGATACTTGGCTGTTTAGTTTTCAGCCTGCACGATGCTGCCATTGGGGCCCAGGCTAACATCTCAAGACTTGGGAAGCAGCAGACCTTGTGTGTGTGCAGGGGAGGGTTCGAGCCTGGCTGTCATCACAGTGCCACTTTCTGGATGTCAGCTGCAGGTCTCCGAAGTGAGGTGACTTTACCAACTGGCCGAGTGTTGCCATCAAATCTAGGGGGCTGGGCACAGGGATGATCTCCCTAGGTACCTGCTCTCCTGCAGAGCACGTGTCTCTCTTCAAAGTCCCTGTTCATACTCTGTGGAAATGGTATGGTTTTTGTAATATTTGGAACAGGTTTAGAGTGATGAAACCCTGGAAAATAGACATCCAGTGTAGAAAAACTGAATAAAAATACATGAAGAAATATTTGGGAGCAAATCATTTGGCCTGCTTCACATGCCCAATAAACCTTTGTTCTTGCCTCTTCTTCAACAGCTAAAATTCTATCTGAGTGAAAAGGTACTGCTGAGGACAAAAAGTTTCCTTATGAGGTTTTTTTTTTCTCATTGCTACTTTTAGTTTCTGTTTTATTTTGAATGGAGGAAAAGCAAAAAGTTGGTTTGAGACTATGTGCTGGAAACATTCTGTCCAAAAACATTTTTTCAGCGTTTTCACTGTGAGAAAAGGCAGGAGCCACTTGTATTGTCTACAGCATGAACATCCATTTTTCTCATGCTGCTGGTTTTTTACTGAAATTCTTGCAGAAGATAAAAAATAAGTTTCAATCACTCAGAACCTTGTAGATTAAAGACTTGCTTAATCAGACTTTTTTTTTCTGTGAGAAAGTGGTTTGTTTCTTCTTCTTTTAATATTTACGATGAATATAGACTTAAATTAAAAAACCACTATCTGAAGATTCCTGTATGTGACTCTACTCCTGTTGAAGAATGAATCATAGAATCATAGACCTGTATAGGTTGTAAAAGACCTCCGAGATCATTGAGTCCAACCCTTAACCCAGCACTGCCAAGTCCACCACTAAATCATGTCCCTAAGTGTCACATCTACACATCTTTTAAATACCTCCTGGGATGGTGACTCCACCCATTCCCTGGCCAGCCTGTCCCAATGCTTGACAACTCCTTTGATGGAGAAATTTCTTCTAATATCCAATATAAACCTCCCCCGGTGCAACTTGAGGCCATTTCCTCTTGTTGTATTGCTCATTACCTGGGAGAAGAGGCTGACCCTCCCCGGCTACACCCTCCTTTCAGGCAGTTGTAGAGAGTGATAAGGTCTCCCCTGAGCCTCCTTTTCTCCAGGCTAAACACCTCCAGCTCCCTTAGCCGCTCCTCATAGGACTTGTGCTCCATACCCTTCACCAGCTTCATTGCCCTTCTCTGGACTCACTTCAGTGCCTCAATGTCTTTCTGGTAATGAAGTGTCAAAAATTGAAGACAGGGTTCAAGGTGCGGCCTCACCAGAGCTGAGTACCAGGGGTATGGTCACTGCCCTGGTCTTTTTGGCCACAGGATTTCTGCTCCAAGCCAACCTTTCCTGCATCAGCTAACTGGGCCACTTTGTCATAGAAGGAGATCAGGTTCATCAAGCAGGACCTGGCTGAGCATGATGCCCTGACTGGCCTGCACATGCCACAGGATGGCACTCAGTGTGATCTGCTCCATGACCTTCCCTGGCACTCAGTTCAGGCTGACAGACCTGTAGTTCCCTGGATCTTCCTTCTGACCCTTCTTAGAGATGGGAATCATTGATGAACTTGCCTGCAAGAGTATAATATATTTGCAAATATATTCGTGTCCCTATATAAATACATACTTTTATCTACCGTTGTTGTTTGTATGCTCTTTCATCAGTAAGAATCCTAACTCTAGCAGTGAGGAAGTTATGTCATTGAGATGCAGTTGATTTTTAATAGATTTCACTGTGCTTTAGACCACACCCATCTAATTTTTTTTTAAATGTTTGATTCTAGGTTCATGAAAATACCTGTAATTTGTGAAGATTATCCTGTCAGACTTAAAGGATTTACACAATTTAGGGAATGCTGATCAGTGTTTATACAGTAATAATTTGACCTCTGCACCACTCTATTCAATTTATTTTAACTGCTAAAAAGGCACAGTATTTCAGTTTGCCAAAAAGTGAATGGTCGCAGATATTATCAGAAAACTATGGGGTTTGGTACCATGACACTAGGCAGTATTATGGAGAACTCTAATTTCTCAGGCCCAACTGGACCAGTGTAGGGAACCCTCTGTGCCCAGGAAACTGTTTTTGATGCATGGTTAACTTCTTGGATTTATAAACATTTAGATAAAAGAACACCAATGATGTGAGTTTAGCAGGATTAAAAGAAAGCATGAGATATGTTTATCACTGATAGGTAAGGCAAAGGAGACAGATAAATCCTCATTACTCCCCTGGTGATCACCACCCCCAGGAATGATTTAGGAGCCCAGTGATATTAGCAAAGATGCACTCCCATTTAGTAAAGAAAATCTGCGACAAAATTCTGTCAATGTGGAATATTAGATTAGGTGAAGCAAGGACTTTATCTTGCTTCATGAGCTTTATTTTCCAAGTAAATGATTGCTTATGAAAACAGGGTTTATCTTAACATGGTATCATATCAAAACTTGGCTTCAATTGTCTTCTTTCTGTCAGAAAATGTCTTAGTTTAAGCATACACATTATTTCAGGATCAAAATGGTTTTATCATTCCAGAGATGTTTTCCAAAATGTTCCCATGACATGAAGTGGTCAGTGGACTTTTAATTCTGCAGATGCCA
This sequence comes from Edolisoma coerulescens, assembly GCA_013397115.1. Lineage (NCBI taxonomy): Eukaryota > Metazoa > Chordata > Aves > Passeriformes > Campephagidae > Edolisoma > Edolisoma coerulescens. The sequence goes on from VWZW01006375.1 coordinate 1,529,565, forward strand.
ATTAGAATCCAAGGTCTAAGAGGAAGTTCATTTCTGGGCAGTGAGAACACATTGTGGGTGGTCATAGACGCCACAAAACCTATGACTTCAGCCACCTGAGAAATTAAATAATGAACCCTGACTGAGGAAGCTGGTGGGCATTACATCATTTACACATAAAAACAAAAAATAGATTTATAGGGCACATGGGTGGCTGTGAGCCACTCTAGAAGTCTCAGCTATATCCAACAGACTCATGCCCTTTAATACCATTCTTTGTAGAAAGGGATCCCACAAACCTACTCCTCTACTTTGGGTTTCTGTTTCTCAGTTGTTGCTACAGATTGACTGTGACTCTCAGATGTGTTGCCTAAGCTGCAGCTGTACAGGGTGTGCTTTGCACTGAAGGAATAGGACGCGTGCCAGGTGTTTTTCCAAACCAGTGTAGCCCTGGAGAGATGAACTGCTGCTGCAATTTTAATGGGGATTTGGAACCAATTTGAGGGGTTTCTAGAGATCTGATATGTTCGAAATACTTTATTACGGTGGTACTGACTATTCAGAAGTGGGAATAGGGTTGTTCTTTTTCAGAAATTATCCTAAAGGTTTACTAACAGTCTGAAAAAAAACTATTTGGAAAAAAAAATTATTGCCTAATACAAAAGCTGGAGAACTAATAGCTTACAGTAGTAGCTAAGCAGTAACAGAGCTGCAGCCAGCGGTGTCAGAGGGCATAGCTCTGGTGGTCTTTGTTGGGAATGGGGAGAGGAAGTCCTAGGAGTGTCTTTAAAGGAAGGAGGAACCACAGGAAGGATTGAATGATTTTGCAAAGAGAAGGGCAGTGAGGCTGATTAGCAATGGGAATAGCTGCTGGCGAAACAAGAAGGCACGCAGGAGGCAATGGTTATTCCTTGGAGTCTGGGCCTCCATGTACACAAAGACAACTATGGGGTCTTTCTGAGTGTCATTGATCCCTATTGCTTGAGGCTCTGAAACTCCTCCCTCCCCCCAAAACACACCCATCACCTCAGGGAGCGGGTTGGACCACAACCAGCTCATATCCCTGAAAAGCACCCTCTGCACGCTGACCCTGGGCAGTCTCGCTGAAAGCATCTCTGAGATTTGTTTAATTAAAACTTTGATTCATGCTCAAGCAAGAGAAAACAAACATTGTCCAGTTCCAGCGTTCAGATTCCTCAATGGAAGCCAGATGTCACAGCTGGTTCCTACAACCGCTCTCGGTGTGGCAGCGTGACCTCCTGCCGCACGCCACACAAGGGCAGCAGGCAGGGAAGAGCCCGGTAGCTGCCCCAGTGTCTTGCTTTCATATTTAGTCTCAAAATATATTTCCTGGGCTTTATATGCCCACTCTTCTCTTTCCTTTCTTTTCTCTTTTCTCCCACCTGGAGGCTTGGCACACAGCACACTATCTGAATAGCAAAATGAAGGAAAAAGAAGAAAGAAAAAGAAAGGAAGAAAGAACACAGGCCTCCGTCTCTTTGTTTGTTTCTAAGGCAACAGGTAGGAGCTGCAGAGCACTGGCACTCTCCCAGCCACACGCCCGCAGTGCTGGGGCTGCTCAGTGCCCCACAGGGACTGGTGGGAGGCTGTCTGTCTGTCTGTCTGTCTGTCAGCACGGGCACTGGGGAAATGGTGTGAAACAAATAAGCCTCGCTTGTGCTCCCATGTCAACCCTTCGTGCGGGGCCACCGCTGTGGCTGCCCTGTCCCTGGCTCCTCTTGCTGGGTGACTGGAGACCGATGAGCAGGCAGGCAGGTGAAAAACACGATCTCAGGTGGCCCCAGATGACAGCCTAAAAGCTGAGACACATTTAAAACGACAGGGCTAGAAATAAATTACTTCCTCCTCCCAGGGTTACAGCCAGGTCACACAGGAAGGAGGACAGGATTATCACTTCAGGAAAGAGAAGATGCATTTGGCAGTAACAAATTTTACTGAAATAGATAAAAGAGAAGGCTTTTTCATCTGTTTTCTTTCCTTTGGTCTCTGGACTTCCTTCACCTGCCTCCATCCATCGTAAGCAATCATCATGGGACAACACATGAAGCTGGGGTCACAGTCCAGAAAAGGCAGGAGAGCACTCAGGTCAAAATGCGTCAAAGATGAGCAATGCTGAACCCAGCTGAGCTGTGTGGGCACTGCTGAAAGCCATCCTGGAGACCCTCCAGAGCCTTGTGGGTGCCATTAAAGGCATGGGCTAAAGCAGAAAGAGGCTTGTGGAGGGGTTGGATGATAGCAGCCTGCAGGAGTAACATAGACAAAAGGTCAGTCGCAGTGGCTGGCAGTAATGCTTTTCCTGCCTTTCCACCAGGTTAGGGCTAGAAAACGTGTTCATACAGATGGGTTACTTTGAGCTAGACTACTGGAAAATACGGAAACATGGCAGAGGAAGATAGAAGTTGTGATCAAAATGTGACGGATGTGTCTGAAACAAGAGGAGATTTACCAGAGGCAGGCCATGAGGGCTTGGCTCCTTCCCTGTCTTTCATTCTTTTCATGGTGGGGGGACGTGCTCCTGCGCCATGTGATGTGGGCCCCAGCCCTGTAGACTGAGGATGGCACTGTGGTCCTGTCTCACTGTCTGTGACTTTGAAGGTCCAACCCTGAGTTTCCCTGAATGTTTTTGAAGGCTGCATTTAACTTACTTGGAAATGTTTCATTGAGCTGACCCGTCTCCATTTGCCCAAAAGTATCAAGCATTCATTGCCTTCAAAACTAAGAAGACTTGCAGAAAGCTCTGCAGAATTTATTTCTGAGGTTTTCTGAAATATCAAGCAGCTGACCTGTCTTTTTAGCTGTTACACTAAATTTCAGAAAAAGCCCAGGGGGTATTCTGGATACTTTTTAATAATAAATTTAACTTCCTCTGACTTCAGTTAATGTCAGCTGAACCACTGGTGCCTAAAAAACCCCGACGTCATTTGTAGGATCCACAGAGAGTACAGGAATAATATGCCCAGCAATAAATAGTTGCAATTTCTGGGTAATCTATGACAAAAGGAATTATGCCAGAGTTCAAGGTGCCAGTCTCTGTACTTTCAGAAGTGACAATAGGAGTTTCTCTGCAGGCAGGTATGTTGCAAAGCTAAAATTTTTGTCAGAGAAATCCAGAATAACCCTGTTGAAAAGAATGACAGCATTTCTTTCCTAGATTGCAATGATTAAATTTAAATATGGGACTAATAAATCAACTCTTGCTCGGTCTAGTTGAGCCTTCCATATGCAGTAATGACTTTTCCAGGCAGAATGGGTTGGGTATTGGCAATGAATAGTGGGCTGTAGATTCCCTACATCTGTATCTGTGTGTGGCTATGGCTGTGTCTGGAAGGTGTGAAGCATGTGTGTGAATGCTGCAGGGGATGTTCAGCAAAAGAAGTGTCAATAGCAGCAAGAAACAGAAATTGCTTCTCTGCGATTGTGGCAGAGATCCACCGGTGTAGCTGCACGTACCTCCTGTTCTAAGAATTGTCTGTCGTGTACATCCTACCCAGGCGAGATTAAAAAGAAGGCTTTGCAGCTATATACCCAAATAACCTCAAGTGAATAGACAAAACCACCAGGATTTCTTACCACACCTACTTACCATTTTTGATTCTTATAGGATGGTTAATAAGTAGTTTTTGTAGCAGTAAAACTTTGCTTCGTTTGGAAAATTTTTCTTGTCTTAGAAAAGTAATGCCTTCCATTTCTAAATTAACACTAAAAAGATGTACTTAAAAAGGCATTTTGAAGCCCTCTTAGTTACCTGGATTTAAAAATTCCAAGCAAGTACACAGAGTGACTTAGTTCAAGCTCCAGGCATGGTTTAGGAAGCATCTTGAAAAAGATCATAGTCTAGAACTTCCATTTATTTGTATATTAACATAAAATGTTTTGAGTTGGGTTTCTTGTGGTTGTTTCTTTTTTACATTTGGAAGTTAATGTGTCCCAGATCTGTTGTACCTCATCTTTATTAAAATCAATGTCTTTTTTTCTGTGCATGCTTTATTTTGTAGTGGGGCTCCTTTTGAAAGAAGAATGATAAAAGAAAATTGAATCATACAAAAAAAATGCGTCTTTCAGCTTGTCAGAGATAAAGAACTGTAGCTTTTATTTTACTATAGGGAGAATGATTACCTAAAAAATGACTTTATTTTACAGCACCAGGCTTTCTTAAATTTTTTATCTCTCTGTTTTTCACTTTCTGTTATGGGATTTTTTCAAGATTTCCCATTCTATAAAAATCTGCATATTGCAGACATGAAACTGCCTACTAATGAAAAAAATATCAACATTATATTTTCACTTACAAATACTTTTGGGACAGATGTGATGAGTGATTATAGCATCATAACAGTGGGGAGATGTGATATTTCACATGGTAAGAGATAACCAAAACCATGCTCTTTGCCCTAAACAATGCTCACTAATGTTACATGGACAACCCCTGTGATTACAGCTCACTCACAGTTCAGGCAAAGAGGAATTCAGATCTGTGCCATGCCACACTTGAGAGACTCCAGCCTGATCTGAGCAGCATGGAGTTTGTGCTTTCCATGGCAGGAGGGGACGTGGCAACTGCCTGTATGACGCCAGACTCAGGAAAACGATGAAGCGTATCCCGGCTGAAGCACTTGAATAATCACATTGCATGTCAAACGTTCATATGGAACTGTCTGGCTCATAACATTTGGTGTTTGGCCAAATGCATAAATTAAAAATAACTTCTCCTGGCTCTCCTAAAGGCACCAGGACTTTTCTATCAAAGGAAATATCATTTGTATATCACGTATCCTTTGATTGCCCAAAAGGCCTGTAGCCAGACATGCTGGTTCAAAATGCAGCTTCTTTTTCACAAACAAGGAGATACTGGAGAGCTGCTTATGCATTCACTGGGCAAGCACCACTGCATTTAGGTCAGTGCCTTCACAATGATTGTAATGGAAAAAGACTATTCCCCAAGGTTTGGGGAGAACAATTGCTTTCCAACACAATTCCCCTGCAAAGGCAGTTGGAGTAAAAACCTATCTGCTGGTCTTTTCACACCAACCAGGGGTGCACAAAATTCTGCAAGAGCAGCCCAGGAGGGGTGTGTAGCATCCCTGCTGCTTTGGAGGTTGGCATTAGGGTTGGTGCTGCGGACCTTTGGCAATGCGCAGCTTAAGCACCATTTCTGATAGTGCTAGCTGTGATTCTGTGGAGACCCTATGGCCAGCATGAAGGTTACTCCCCTAGGGATGCTTCAGCTAAGGCAGGGAACCCTGAGCAAACATGCCCAGAGGACTAATTCTTGTTTTTCCTAGTGAAGACAAGGCCTCAGAGGCACAGTGCAGGCTAGCACATGTAGAAATGCACCCCAAGAACATCATTCCTCTGAAAACTGAGCAGCCTTTAGAGCAAAATGAGTGCCTTTGACAGGAAACTCACCCGCAAGTACATGAACAAGCTGTTTGCTCCCACTCCAGTTGCTGGCAGAATGACAGCCCCTTCTTCCTGCTCCCTGCAGGTCCTGCTTTAGGTAGAATAACTGTAGACATTAAGCTCTTGCAAGAGTTAAAAAAAATTCCAGATCCTGAAAGATGTGTCATTATCTGATGCTGGCACCACAGAATTGTAACTATGACTAATGCAGCAGCAGTATTTCCTTTTTTCCCCTTTCTTGCCCTTATGGTTCCACCTGAAATGAAGGGAACACTTCTGTGAACTAAAGCCCACTTCTGTTTATTACCAGCTGAGCTTTCTCTGAAGAGACAGGAGGAAGGCAAAACTTCAGCTAAAATTGTACTTGTTACAGGGATTTTCAGAAACTTGAATGGCAGTTGCTTGATTTATAAAGTACATCCCATTGCCAGCTTATAAATTATCAGCATTACTGTGCCTCTCCTTTCAACACTGCCCGTACTCTTTGCCTGCTGAAGAAGAAGATGGAAAAATAGGGGGAGGCACAAACACAACTTTCCAGGATCGGTTCTTATGTTCCCAGGATTTTGTGCCCAATAGCTTTCTAGTCAGTGAGGCATTGAAATGCTGAGCTCTCAAGCCAGTAAATGGCAAAAATAATCTGTTGGTCCCCTCAGTACAGAAAGAAATCTGTTCAGCTGGACTGCTTCTACATATGCTGTCAGGCAGAGAAAGATGTCCACCAATTGTCACCTCCTCCTTTGGCTTCTGAGGCGACTCCGCATAATTCACTGAGTGTGCATGGATGTTGCTGGCACGCACAGCAGCACAGGCAGCGGGGAAGAAGGCAGGCACTACCAGAGGAAACAGAGTGTAGTGAGAGCACCGTTTAACACCCTCCCACGTGTGCACACACACGTGTACACTCACATTGTGAAATATGAGAAAGAAGGGAGAACCTGGGGAGCAGTGAAGTGTAGCAGGTGTCCAGGGAGAAGGGGCTTGACTGTTGTGGCTTCTTTTTGACCGCAAGGATTTAATGCAACATTAATCTCTGGTGGTCTTGACATCCCTGATCACAGCCTTCTGATTTCATCGGAGTCGGCATTTCCAGCACAAACGTCTATTTTTTGTGGGAGCCTTGATTCACAGGAAAAAAGAGACCCTACATCTCAGCTGGATACTGATTTTTAGTCTCCAATTAATTAAAATAGAAAACTCTTTCCACCCTTGAATGATGTGAAAGCAAAGAAGCTCAGGGATAGCTGAGGTTGTTTTTAATTCACTTAATTTCTGGCATTTAAGGGGAGACATGAAAGTCACCAACTTTAGTATATTTGAGAAGAGACAGTATTTGAAAACAACTCAAAGATTTCAAGGGAATTATCAATCAGGTGCCTGAGAATCAAATCCTTTGCTATTGATACCAGTGGCAAAGCTAATTTGGCTCAACAGCAGTGGCCAGCAATCTCTGCACATGGCCATAACCGATACCTGGCACTGTGATTACATCGCATTCCCCCAGTTTACCCTGAGCTGAATAGAGCCAATTTTTAACAAAAGCCACCAGTGATGCCTGGAGCTCCCTTCTCGCCTCGCCATGCAGCCTGTCTCCACCAGCAGTCAGCTTGAGCTGTCAGGGCCGTGTGTCAATGGAATTTGCACAAAGCATAAGTGCTCCGACTTCAGAAAAGAAACAGGGACGCTTCTATGCTTGAAAACATGGGACAACTGTGGTAGCATCTTTGCAGTTGCAAGGACACCAACCCAAAGTGTGACCAAAAAATAGGCTTTTTGAATTGTTTTCCAAAGCAACGGTGTAGTTCTGTAAGGTTGTCATTGCCATTGAAATAAACTGATCACTGGGGTCTAATTTAAGAGTGGGCAATATGTGGATATGCTCAGCTGCCAGGGGAAATGAGGGAGATTTGACCGCTGTGATTTTGTCTACCCAAAATGTTTTTATCTGACGACTTTTCAGAAGGCTGTAAGGCAAGGGGGGACTGAGCCTGTGGAAGTGATTTTGGAGCTTACATCTTTACCAAGGGATAGAATGCTCTTCTACCCTGTTGTTTTGGGATTTTTTTCATGTGACATGTCTGCATACTCTTGGCAACAAAATATTTCTGCTGCATGTGAGAACCAATGAGCAAAGTGATGCTTCTTGTCATCCCTGAACCAAAATACCAATAAGGGGGAAAATTATTGGGAATATTATGTGCTAATAACAAAATACTTATGCTCGTCTAAGCTGTAACGTCCTTCTTTGGTCCAAAACCTGTCAAATAAGCATAGTCCATCTGTCAATATGGTTGTCATGCATGTTTGACAGTGGGAGTCCAACTGGTGGAAAATGTGCTCTGTGCATGCTAAGTGGCAGCTCTGTATATGGTGAAAGTTTAGCTAAAAGGAGTCAGAGAAAAATGCCCAAATACAAATTTATTATTCAAAAAACTGTATTTACTGTACAGTTTTAAGTCATTTTGGCATGGCTTTGTGAATAGGATTCAAATCCACATGGAAAAAAGTTCAAACAAGACAAAAAATATTGATTTTAGAGAATACATTTAGAGTGTGAAGTCATTATTTCTCCCTTCAAGCTGTAGTTTCTCATGCTTCTGGTGCAAACTAGTAACCTGAAAGCTAAAAAAAAATAATATGCATACTTGAAACATGTATCTGAACACTTGGGGTAAGTTGTCCTTTGTGCCAAGATTTTTTTTCACATGTGCTGTATGAGAATTGATTGCCTTTGTGATTTTTATCCTAGCTGAAACAAATGCACATGTTGTTCTTATTTGTATGAATGGCTAATCCATTTTAATATGCTGTTTTGACACATGTACATGACTTTTCGAAGTTAATAGAGGTGATTCACATCTGTCATGCCTTCCCTTCCGTACATTTCCCTCATACTGGCTTATATTAAATATAATGGGGAAATACATCTTTGTGCCAATGATAGTGACATGAATTTTTTTTAAGGCCTGGTAGGCATCAACTTGGTTCAGTACCAGTAACCCCAACCAGCTTCCCTTTAGAAATGACTCTCTACAAAATCACTAGTGTATGAAATTCCTTTAGGCTTTTTGTGTCTCTTCCACAGCTTGCCCCAAAATGCCTTCTTGCTGGAACACCCTGTGTGGGGGTAAGGATGAGGACAACCTTTTGGTACAAGGAACAGTCAGGGAGATTTGTGGTGGCTCCTTGGTATTTTTTCTTTCCAAAAGGCGGGGGTCAATCAGGCATAAAGTGGCAATGAGGAACAGTACTTTCCTGCTTCATTTGTACAGGTCTAAACCATTTATCTGGATATTAACTGTTATCTCTGAAAACAAGCAGATGCCTCAGCAAATCTCTCATAAGTTGGCCCATTAGTCATCAGAAAGAGCCAAAGGAAAGAATTCATTTGGCCTCACCTCACACGCCTAATTTTGGTGTCATTGCCAGATTCAAAGTAGGAGCCTGAAGTGGGAGCTGTGAATCATTGGCTGGAGGAGCAACTTTCGTTCCACTGATTGTAAGCGGAAGTCTATGAAGAGTCCCTTTGGGAAAGACATGGGTTTCTTCTCTAAAGAAGTCAACAGTCTATTGAATTTAAACCCAAATTCCAAAACTTGTAATCAAGATGTTCTTAGGAGAAGAGGATAATCTTTTGCTGTAGCAGACTGGTGAACATCAAAATAAGAGTAATCGAACTCCAAGCTTTGAGGAAAAAAAAGTAAATCTCCTATGGAAACGGATTATTTTCCTGATTATTTCCATCTGCACTACACCCCGGCTATCCCATGCGATTTTAACCGATTAGCAGAGAGGAAGAAAATAATTTTACAGAAATATTTTGCTGCCCTCATGCAATAAGTACATTCCGGTTCACAATTACTTTGTATGTAAGAGCCAGGTCCTTTTACAGTATGTGTATGAAAAGAATTATTTAAACAGGGGCTGTGTATGTTGTAGCTGCCAAGGTGCTGACCACATGAATACCCTGTGACATAGATTTGGCAAGAATGGGATTAACCTTGTTAACTTGGCCAGATTCCAGAATAAGTAACAAAAGTTGGATAACCTCATTTTCTCTCAATTTTAGCAGGAGATACTGAGCATGATGCTGCTGCTTTGTATTTTAGGTAGTTGTTCTCTTTATACAGGGGGCATATAGACTATTGCCCTCTTGACACCATATTTACCCTGGCACTCCAGAAGAAGAAATTACAATTGTGATACCAGGCAATCACACCTTTACTTGGCTCTTCTAACTCTTTCTTGGTGCTGCTTAATAGCTGCTTCCTCTCAGTCAGATGAGGGGAATATCCCCATACCCTCAGCAGGTTTCAATCTGTAATACTTACTATTGACTTCAGTGAATTGTCTGCTTGCTTTGCTGAAAGGGTCTCAGGAAAAGTTTGTCCCAGGACCATTAAGTCAGAGAAATAATGTGGAGTGTACTGAAACTCACAACTTTGTAATACACACTACTCGATCAAGGGTCTCCATTTAAATTTTCCTTGGTTCTGTTGGGAAGCACATGGCATCCTATCTTCTCATTGCAGGGTGAGTCCTGAAGCAAAGAAATAATGTCAAAAAGAGCTAAGTAGCTGTGACTGACAGTAAGGGACTGCTATTGTCATGGTAGAAAGCTCTAGATGTCCACAAGAGAGATCTGGGGTCCTTTAGGCAAGAGGTCTGTTCCCAATGTACACCCTACCCATGGCCTTTGTGCAGGCTAAGACTTCGTGCTAACAGCACATGCTACTGACACTGTTAGCTGCTTTAAGAGAGCTGCTGGATAACGGGAGCTGGGCATTAACAAGGGAGACTCTGCGTTGGTCTCTGATTAGAATCAGTGCTTGAGACAATGCTGGTCTTGCAGAGAAGGCATTGGCATGGAGTTAGGATTCCTGGGAGATGGAAATTACTTTTTCTCCCAGGGCTAACACTCCCATTAACTGGAGACATGAGATACCCCCCCCTTGCTACAAATTTAACTTGATATCAGACTCATTACTCAAGTTTCCTTCATTCAGGCAGTGTGACAGGCAGCAGAATACTGGCCAAACATCAAGCAATGGGTATAGCACCCTGCAGCTAAGGTCCAGAACTCACTAGTCGATGTCTCTATACAAAAATACTTCTAAGATATAGTATCATATGTTTGCTAAAAATCTATGTAAATGTCTGTACACATTTTAGATGTGTATGTAGTAACCACTACACTGCAAAAATAGCTGACTACCAAAGTATCCCCATCATTGCTGAAGAGCTGAAGCTCTTCCTGCTTGCAGATATTTCCAGCTAAAGTTACAGGTCTCTTTGGGCTAGCTAGGTTGTAGACCACTTGTTTTCACTGATCTGTCAACATCGACAGTACTTACATTATTCAGTATCTTTGCTTAATGCAGAGTAGATAGCAGCTGACGGGTTCCCTGCTGGAAGCCATGTTCCATTTTCCTGAGCAGGAAAGCCCCAGGTTATGTCCCTACTGGTGTTGTAATGAGCTGGGGGTTGTGTGTAAACAAACCCTAGGTTAAAACCTAAAGCTGTGCTATTCGAAACCCAAGTTGCCATTTCATGCAGAGTTACAGCACAGGTCGGGACAGCCTCATTGTGCCTGGCATCGGCTGCTGCTCTCTATAGATCCCTCTGCCTTGGGGGAAGTGCACTCATCTTGGGGCAGGTCAGCAGTGGTTCTGCTGCCTCCTCCTGCTAAACACTCCTGAAGGGAAGCGCCATGCTCCTGCCAAGCCTCCCACACAAACCTTGCACCTGAACCTGAGCACGCTGGCGGTGAGCCCGCACCTGAGGGGAGCTCTGCAACACGGCTGCTTGGTGCTGATGGGTGCTCTGGGACCAACAGCTGGGACAGATGGGGAAATTTCAGCGAGCTGGAATCGTGCAAGAGTCACTGTTCTGAGTGGTTCAGTTAAGCTTCACATTGACAGGGAACTTTTTTTAATATTATGACTAAGAAGTACAGTGGTACAAGTTTACATAACAAAGTGAAAGAAAAAAAGGGGGTTCAGTTTTAGCATTAATGATGATGTGTCACAATCTAGCATGAAACTTTCCTAAACTCCCTCTGACACGAAACTAGGTATTACAAAACAATGTGTATTTTAAATGCAGGTTGTAAAAACTTGGAAGTGGCTCTAAACCAGTATGTTACAGAGTATGTTATAGGCTTGGAGTAAAAAACTTCTGGCATTACTGTAGGCATTTCTTAAAATTAATTCAGTCTACACTCAGTCAAGGCTTTCATTGATATCAGTGGGAATTATCCTGAAAAATTATTTTGCAAAGCCTGTAAAGGCTGTTTTATGTGATTCATTTCTAATTACACCCTCCCCCCCAAGAAATCTGTTAATTTCATATTTGCTTCCAGAAACCCCTAGTACTTCTCAGTGCTGCTTAAACAGGGATCTAGATGAAAGTGCTTTGTGGAATATGGCTTTTGTTAGAGTTGGTAGAGCTGTTAAAATTCCATTCTTTCAGTTTTAAAAATGACATTTCTTTGCAGGCTAATATGAAGCACCAATACACACATGCAAGTATGTGTAAAAACAAAATGAAACAAACCCCCAAAACTCAAACCAAAAAACAATGCAGGGAAAATAAACTGGGTTGTAGATTTGAAAAATGCCATAGAGCCCTGTCAGTTAATTTCCATTTAATTTCCCATCTATTTTCATTAATGTGTTTTATTTGTTGTTCAGGCTCTATCCACTTATTCTATTTAATTAAATAGAATATTTTCTTTCAAAATCTTCCATGTGCCAAAACCTAATGAAAGCCAAACCTGTCTCAGCTATGGACAAAAAGACCCCATTTTCAATGGAACAAATTCACCTTCTGTTGGAAAGCCACTATAGCCGCCTTCTAGTACTTCAAGGGGGCCTACAGGAAAGATGGGAAAAGACTCTTTGTCAGGGTGTGTAGTGGTGAGATGAGGGGCAATGTCTTTAATCTGAAAGAGGATAGATTTAGATTAGATATTAGGACGAAATTCCTTCCTGTGAGGGTGGTGAGACACTGGCATAGGGTGCCCAGAGAAGCTGTGGATGCCCCATCCCTGAAGGGTTCAAGGCCAGGTTGGACATGGGGCTTTGAAAAACCTGGTCTGGTGGAATGGGTCCATGCCCATGGCAGGAGAGGTGAAACAAGATGATCTTTCAAGCCAAACCACTCTATGATTCTATTAAATTACACTGCACAAGAATGGTGTGCTGCATTTATTGATGACACAAATAACACACTTCTCCCAGATTTAGATACTCAGTTTGTTACTCTTTAATTCATACAATTTTTGCAGCCATTGAAAACCTCAGCAGACTGCTGAGACATATCTGCTGCCTTGTTTTCTTCTTAACTTTGACATTATGTTTATTTTAGATGTGTAGTTTCTTGATGTGAAAAGGCAACTCCAGGTGCTGAGGATCCCACTGAGGCTTCTCCTCTTAACACTGCTCTGTCCAGCCTCCCTCAGCCTCTCCTCCAAAGTCCTATACGACAGCCCACAGCCAGTTTGGTGCCCTTTGCTGGACTGGCTGCAGGCTGTTCCTGTCTCTCATGTAGAGGGGAGCCTGGAACTGGACCCAGCACTCACCAGCGCTGAGCAGAAATGATCGATCACCTCCCTTGACCTGCTGGTGATGCTGCCTAAAGCAGTTCTGCATGAGGACAATACCTACATGGGCAACTATAGAAGGCAAAGAATCTTTTGTACTGTTTGCAACACAGGTGAAATAACTCAGGAAGGGCAGAAAAGGTAAAGATGAAAGATGACCTTCAACAACAGGACAGGGCAGGATTTCTGGAAAAAGATGCAAAAATGCATTTTCATTAAAAAATGCTTTTGGAATACAGCCACTTCAGAAAAAGAATAGTGATATATAAGAGGGATGCTGTGACAAGACTGAGGCATACTGATTTTTTTCTGATTCAAAATGGGGAGTGATACTGTAAGGCAACTGGGATCACAGTCACTACAGCTGCAAAATTTACCAATGTTTACATGGAAAATAAAGGCCAGCGTCTGAGGGAGCAAATTCAAAGCAAAAATGTATAAAGCAAACCTGACAAATCAAGAAATAAAAAATAGATACTTTCTACATGCAAACAAGAAACATGCACATCTTTCCTTGTGAGTTTTACCTGGATGTATCAGAATTTTTTTCTGCTTCTTTCTTGCTTTCAGATCAAAACATCTTCTGGGTCATCCCATTCAGCTGTTTATGGAGTGATTGTACTAAAGAGATGTTCATAATAGTTAAATATACATAGTTAATTAAAATCTTCTTTCTCAAACTACTGAGACTTTACTTAGAGAAACCTTACAATATTTATTCTGCATTCATGCAGATAAATCTTCAGGAATAAAGCAGTGATGTGAAAAATGGGCGTATGAAAGCAAACATATTTAACAAACATTTTAATGTTGACTTATTTTCTCTCTCTGCCTCAGACTACATAGATTAAAAGAAGATGACAAACCTCTTCATCTCACTACACAGTGATCACTTCCACAACTATCTCTCTGATGTCCTCTAAAAGAAGGCCAAATCCTATTTAGGCTTACATAGCTGCAAATCGATTAGAAATGTATTGGAGTTACTGAAATTGCCGGTAGAATCACCACACAAATTACAGAAGCTGAGAGTCCTCCTCAGACAGCTTGCCTACTTTCCATGAGACTTAGCACTTTGACCCACTGTCCAGGTCCGTTATTTGCCATTGCACCACTATAAAAGACTGCAGGAACACTGTGCATATGTAAGGCCACTGAGAGAAATAAGGGTAGAAATTATATAGCAAATGTCCCTTATGAGGACAATGCTTCTGTAAAGGGAAGTGACTTGCCTGGGGTTAGATAAAAAATAAAAGGACAGCCCACCTTCACTGCTGGTTGGGCCTGTGTGCAAGCCTCAGACGCATATTTGTTGCTGAAGCAGCTCCTTGGCTATGGTCTAGAGACTCTCGCAGACTCTCTGATTCAACCAGTATGGTTACCCATAACAATTTCATTAAACTATTTCTGTGCAGTCTTTTGCTTGTTAGTCTTTCCCTTGGTAGAAGTCTGTATGTTCTGTGCTCCACTCCTAAAACAAACAACATGCAGATAAATATGGTGCAAAGCACTTACCACAACTGAAAAATAAACTTCTAACCACAGTGAGGGAGAGGAAAAGAGCTGGATATTTTGTGGTTCCTGAAGGAAATTGAAATCTGCTTTTTGGTGGAGACATGCTTCAAAAGATGAAACCAACCAAATGGGGAAAATGTCTCTTTTTCTTGGGTATGTGCACAGCACATATTAATGGTTGCCAAAGGTTCAATGGGAAGCACTATTGATATTTTTGTCTGTTTGTTATTAAATAAAAATCTTGCAAGCTTTGTTCTCCTCTCCAGTGGATTAAAGAAAGACATCACCCAGAATCAAATCTGATCAAGTTTCCTTTTAGCATATCATGCCTTGTTGCAATACGCTTCAGACAGTGGCTGCTGCAAAACATTTTGTTTAGTGCCTTGTTTATTATTGTTTTTCTGGTAGAAAAATGGTCCCAAACATTTTTTTTTCTAAAATTCCAATGGTCTGCTATACTTTAAAAGAAAACAGATGATAAAAGCTTCCTTTAAAATTGTATGTCTTCTTTAAGTGACTTCGTAAGAAAACTGAAATTATTCTTTAAAAGGAAAGAGAGAAGACCGGAGGAAAGAGAGGAAGAGAGAAAGAATGAGCAAATGAAAGAATGACAAAATGAGAATATGAGAAGGAGGGAAGGGAAGGGAAGGGAAGGGAAGGGAAGGGAAAACTTACAGATAGTTTGTGCAGTTAATAAGTTTGTTTTTAAAATAAAAATGACTAGTATTTTCTAGACTAGTATTTGTTTAAGCATTCAGAAAGTCACAGAATCACTGAATATGCTGAGTTGGAGCCCACAAGGATCATCAAGTCCAAATCCTGGCCCTGCTTGTGCATCCCCAAAAGCATTCTAAGAAAATAATTTATATAAGTTACTGAACCAGACATTTTCATGTCTCCACAGACTCTGGAATGATTCATGTCCTTTCCTAATGACAATAATACAGTAGGCTTTTGACCACTAGTGAGCAGAGCTGGCTTGAGCTGGTGACCTGGAGATGAAATGTTTACTGCCAATCTCCCAGGCAACCATCTCCCCCTACAGGCACCTTTCAATAAATCTGCCCTTCCTTATTTTCAAAAGACACTTTGGAAACATGCCATTTGAATCTTTTGAGAATACTTCCAAAAATCCTTTTGTTTAAGGCTTGTTTTTGTAAGTGTTTTGTGTAAGACAGGAAAAGTTTTCTTTCCTTAAATTTTGAGTAACTTGCAGATTTTACATGGTTTTATTCCTTTCATTTCTCAATGTCTTATGCCATGGCCTGTGGCACAGCACTTTGCAGGCGAGCATTCCCGCATTAGACACTGCTTAGGCACACAAATCCCAGCTGTCATCTCTGCTCCTGGGAGGATCCAAAAACGCTCTACATGCTCCCTTCCAGCTTCCTCTCCTGCATTGCCTTACACACTCCAGGTACCTCCACCTCTGCAAACCCCTTATTAAAACATTAAAAAAGAATTATGGCATTATAAAATTGGTCCTGATCTAAACTACTGAGTGCCACTTTAGATAAGGGAGTATGAGAGTAAATTACTCCACCATAGCCCAGCACACATATGCAGTATTATGTGTAGAGATAGAAAATAATACCTGACACATAGCTGTGTTCTTGGAGATCATCTTAAAATCTTCATGTTGAATATTTCTAGAAGGCAATGCTTGTTATTCCCGTTAGTTTCATTCAAAGACATGCCCATCTGTTTGTGAAACTATCACATAAAAACAATGGTTCCTGGTCTCTGTGCTTTACTCAGGCCTTTGTGAAACCAGTTCCTGGAATTTTTATCTGGGTCAAGGAATTCAAAACAGGGCAAAATAAATTCGAATTTAATATGATGAAACACTCAGAATGGAAGTTAATCTAGGGTTTTTTTCTTTATTTTTGTTAATTTAAGTGCTAAGAGGATATGCCCACCATACTGGTAAATGCTGTATTGTAACCTTCACAATGGCTAGTTTATCTCTTTACATTTCCATATGTGCAGAGTAAATTATGTCACTCTGCCTTCAGATTTGACTAGTTTGTATCTTTTAAAGGCATGGATGAAATACTTAACTGGGCTGCAGACTCAGACACCTTGTGTTTTGAATTTCAGCTACAATTTTAGCAAGTTTGTATTCTGTAACAAATATAACAAATTCATTTTATATGAGTGATCCACTCACAGCTTTGTCTCTTGAATCTTCTGTTCCACAGATGTCTAAAACAGACTGCTGTAACTCAGTGTGTCTATGAGAAGGCCAGCAGCAATGCTCTTTCTGCCATGTGTGGTGAGGTCATCCCTTGGTGAGGGGGATAAGACACTTCCCCTTTATGCTACAAACTTCGACTCCCTTTGCATTTTCTTTGCCAGTTCAGGACCTGTGGTCTGGTCTCATCATATCACTTCATCAGACTTACCCACAGCCACATCTCTGTATCCTAGTCAAGCTTGTCTGGGCCAATGCAGCTCATCGGCCACTCATGTGCATGCCACCTCCACACTTAGAGGATTTGGGCTTGGCTGATGCCTGAAAATCAAAAAAATTTGTTTGACTTTCATTGCTAACAACCACCAGAGTGGGCTGTACAACCCTCCTCTCTGAGGAAGGCAGTGTCTCATTTTACTAGAGGGAAAGGAGAGAAGATGTCACTTTTCCCTCACATTCCTGATGAGATGGGTGCAGCCTCCCGTGGGGGAGAGCAGAGAGGTTCTGTTCTCCTAAGCGTCTTGGTAACCTGGTGCTCCTTCCTTGCAGCTGGATGCAAAAATTACTACTCAAAGACAGCCAAACTCAAAGATTTACCAACCAAAGTTGTGAGCATTGTTGCTGTAACAGGCAAGGGTTTGTATCCTATGGTGTGTAGGAACTCAGAGGGACCAAGGAGCAAGGGAACCAGGAGGATTGAGCAGAAGGGAAAGGATGAGCTAGAGCAAATGGTACTTGGTTTGGTGCCGGCAAGTGGAGACCAGTGAGTCTGGTAATTGGGAAGTAATTCTGATGGTCTGATCTTCCTGGAAAACTCCATTTCCCTCTTTAGAAAGTGAGTGGTAATCTCCACCGGCATTATTATATACCAGAAACATATGGCATGGTAGCTGCCTTTGTGGCTTCTTTCTGGCTCTCTTTGTGGCTTTCTTCCCCTGTAAGGGGAGCAACCAGCATAATAGGGGATCTACTACAGTTTGGGTGCTGCACTTGAGAGATTACAAGAGCCAGCAATGCTCTGGAGCAGGTGCTTTTTAGAATATGAATTGGATTTCTTGTTTTTGGAATAAGCAAATGTACCTAATGCCTTTGATAATAAAGAATATTGAAATGGAGATGTGTGGAATACATGCAAACAAAAATAGATAATAATTTTCATCATTAACTGCATAAGGATCATTTCCATAGTTCCAGGTGACCAATTAATAAGCCAACTGCAACTCTTGATCAAGGTCCCATTTTAAATGAGATATGTCAAACTTGGAGGAGAAGACTTTTGCTGATACAATAAACTGTGGATGCTGTTGGAGGAGAGAGTAGGGGACAGAGAGCAAGGAGGCAATGAAGAGCCCTGAACAGTGCTAAAGTGAAGAAGATTTACGAGTTGTTGATCAAAAAAACAAAGAGTAATATGGGAAGAAACTTCCACAGAGAAAGTGTACAGAAATATGAAATACTAAAGATGAATGGATGGATTGCAGGCAATTTTTCAGCTTGACATGCCCATTTTCATATATGGCAACACACCCCGAGATAAAAAACAAAGAAAGAAAATCAAGGAGAGCATGACTTGCAATTACTGGGAATAATTTTTTAGCTACAGTGAGATGGCAGTAAAACAGCAACACAATAAGGATTTTAAGAAATGAAATGTCTTAAATATAGCATGCCATGACAAAGAGAAACAAAATGTCTTGGAATGCCAGCTTTGAAGAAAAGCAATGAATTTTGCATTTGAGAGGAGAAGCAGGTATTTCATGGGACTGCTTGTATATATCATGATCAGATGAGGAGTTGTGCAATGTAAAGAGCTTGCTCCAAGCCAGATTTAAGTGGCTAGGGCAATGGCTGTTGTCTGGGGTTGTTAGAAATCACGTACTTGATTGCTCAACAATGCAGTTGTAATTAGAAGAGTAAAGACAACTCTATGGAACAAGAAAAAAATTAAGTTTTATTCTCCCCAATGGGATGGTGAAAACTGATGAAGCAGAGCTTGCATTCCTTCTCACAGGGCATTCATATATGCTCTGTTACAGTGTGGGACTGCAGAGACTTCTGAGGCATCCTCACACACCCACCTGTGGTGGGTCTCGAAGATAGTGATGGAAAGGGAAGAAAGGATTTAATTTTGAGTAAGAGAGTTGGAATCAGTCACATTCACAAGGAATATTAGGAACTCCTCTGATCAGGCAACTCAGCAGGGATCTCAAAGCATGGAAGACAGCTGAAGGATTTTAAGTGAGCTGCACTAGTGACAAACCATTTCTTTTCCACTTTTGCCTTTCTCTTTTTGAGCAGCATTAAAATTGCTTCAGATTTTCCTAAGTACAGAACAGGTCTGATTTGCAAGGCTATTAGAAAAAATGAACTCCTAGCAAGAAAATGCACAATTTTTAAGAACTGTCTTTGTGTTCAACCCTCAGAATTTAATAGACAATTTCCTTGGCTCCCAATTTAGTTGTTTCTAGCTGTGCAGTAAGCAGAGACAGATAAGATTCCTCCTTTATACAGGGCACTTTTGATATTTTTTGGCAGGAGGACAAAGGATTGGTAAGACAGTAGAAAATAGATGCTGTAAGTTTAGGCAGAAGCTTGAGGAAAAAACAGCAGGGAAATCTTTCTGTCCTAGACGGACAAGTCTGTTCAAGGCCTCAAGAGTAATTGCTAAGAATAATAACTTTGTTCTTGCCTTGTGTCCAGCCATGACATTTGTGTATTAAAATGATAAAGTTCTGGCTGATTTTCTCGCTCTTCTATCCCCAAGCATTCTAGAAGATGTCTGTGGATTTTTGCATGTAGCCTTTTGTGGGTGGTTGAACATGAGACAATGCCAGGCTGTTCCAGGGTGAAGTAGAGTATACTGGTTGCCTATTAGGGCTTTCCCTCTGCATCCACATAGCAAGGTTCTGGGGGGTGACCAAGATGGAAAAGGGTCTTTGATCCAGCACCTCATGGGCCATGGGTTTGCCAGAGAGGTGAGAAGGCTGCTGAGCAGCTTTGGAAAGAGCAGGCTGCTGCTAGAAACTTTACATGTTTCCAGAAATGGATCCTAGAATCACAGAGGTATAAAGCTGCAAAGTACCACAGGGGATCATCTGTGCTCTCTTTTTACTCAGAGGAGGGATGACATTTGCCAAGACAGTCTGAATGGGAGGTTTATCTTACCTTCTTTCAAAAATCTTCAGTGAAGGAAGACTTCTACTCATCCTAGGCTGCCTGTACCACTGTTTCAATGTTTCTTTAATAAGAATTGCTTTTTCCTAATACATAACTTAAATGCCCTTTACTTAATCTGATTATTTCTTGTCCTAGGACTAGTGAACATGATGAACAATAAATTAATCTTTTTTATAACTGTTTACATATTACAAAACTGCCACCATGTGCTCCCTCATTTTCATCCCTTCTAGACTAAACAAACTCACTTCCTCTGACCCTTCTCATCGGTCAAATTTCCCTACTCAGCTCCTTCTTCCTTCTATTCTTCTTAGTACATTCTTCATATGGGGTAGTGTCCTGGGGTCCCAAGGTCACTTAATTTCCCTAGGTAAGATTTGGACTACTTCTCTTCAGAGGAAGAGGAGACAATAACCTCCTACTTTTTACAAATGCAAGTTCTGAAGCTGCACTCCAGAGGTCTTCCTTCTTTTCTGTTACACTGTTCATCTACAATAACTAAAAATAAAATGTAGGTGGGAATTCCAAGGTCCTCCTTCACCTTGCTGGTGGACGTAAGGATCTTGGTGAACTCTCCTCAAACTGGGCTGTAACTTCATAATATATATTGGTCAAATTAATTTTTTTATGACTACACTCCAGTTTTGGTTGAGGAACAGAACTGTACTGTAAAAATACTTTTGCCTCCAGATGGGACAAGATGGTAGAGTGACAGAGATAGACTTGTAGTACTTTGACATAGTCAGTCAGTCTTGTCCTACTTAAAGTCATAGAATCATTAAGGTTGGAAAAGATCTCCAAGATCATCAGATCCAATCTTTGAACAAATACCACCATGCCCACTGAACCATATTGCAAAGAGCTACATCTGCTTGGTTTTTTTAACACTTCCCAAGATGCTGACTCCACCACTTCCTATGGAAGCCTTTTTCCGTGCTTATTATTATACTATCCTGTCCTGTACACCACCATCATGAACAGGCTGCCTGGATTTGCAGTGATTTTGATTTTTTTCATGTTCTCTCCAGCAGTAAATTTAACAAAAAAAAATACGATCTGTGTGTCAATTAAGGCAGGAATGACATGCAGCATGGACTTTCTTTTCCAGAAAGCTCATGTGTCAAAGAGTAAGAAATGGCCACTGGTCTTTCAAAGTAACTAAGTAGCACCATAAAAAAAGAAAAAAGGATTTCCACAAAGAAAAGCCCATACAAAGTTTGTTGTCTTTATGCAGCTCACCAGGCTACTTTTACAGGACTTTTTTTGCAAAAGGTTTCTCTATTGGAAAAATTCAGGTAATCATGCTCGACCACAGGAAGCAAGTTCAAGATATAGCTACATGGAAAGATCCTCAAGGAATATTTTTCAGAACATCATCAGGCAGTCTTATATCGATTACATGGCTGTCTCAGCAGATTATTTTGTGCATTCAGAATAAAAGCATTCTCTGTAAGTGCAGGGATAATAATGACAGACATTTTTAAGGCAAACTGTTTACCAGAAACAGCCTATGAGGAGAGCACATAATAGACAAAACTGCCCCTCAGGCAGTTGCTGTGGATTGAAAGAGACTCAGAAGTTGTGAGTGGGTTATTTTTGTACTATTCTGTCCCTTTATTATCCAGGATGAAACTGAGAGATCCAAGACAAAAGTTGTAAATGTTGGACTTTTTGAGACCTCACAGGACACTTATCTATTTTGCCAAATAGTTTGCTTCAGATCATCATAAGTATTACAGAAGTTATCTTACCTATGGCCATGCTATTACAGTTCAAGTTTGTTGTTCAGTTTTTGGCTGTCAAAGTCTAGCAAAATGACAACTCTGAAGTGGTTGGTAGACACAGACGCAGAGGAAGAGAGAAGAAACTCTTTTTAAGTCTTGGTGTAAAAACAGGAAGTGTTTGACATCCTGCCCTGGCATCTGTGTAGTGTCCATAGCTTTTAGCTTAATTTTGGACATTTTGGTTCAATGAANAGAAATACTCTAAGCAGATTATCTTAAAGTAGTAGGAGAGTACCCCAGAAATGCCAGGGAAACCTGTGTCAAAAGCAACATATTAAAATCCACAGGATGATGCCCACTTACTGCAGTCAATACTGGGTCTTGTCCTGAGCACACGGATACAGATTTTACTTCATATGTGACCTACAACATTTCAAACAACATGAACTAACTAACCCCAGAAATACATTGATGGAGGAAGAGGGGGTTTTATCTGTTGCTCATGATTAGCTGCTTTGAGAACCTTCAGTAACTTTGGGTTTAACTCTACAACATTGAAACCAGTACCAGTTTTGTCATTGCCATTAGTAATAAGAGAGGGAGAGAATGATTATTCTATAATTCTGAACTTGGGCAAAGCTGATGTGTAATAGGTACATTAAACAGGATGCAAAGAGGATGATCTGAAAGCTGTAAATAATCGAGTGCTATCTAATCCTTCACAATTGCTTTTTATTTGAAGCATTTCCTGGAAACTCAGGCATTTGTGACCTACTACATAAAGGCCTTCATTTAAAAGACATGAGGGTTGAGAAACTAAAGATAAGGCATTCAAAGGAGGTTGTATGGTTTTGTCCTCTGTATAAGTTGCACTGGGAAAGCAAACCTCACACAGTGTCATGAGCTGAGTCTTCATTTCAATGTCAAAGATCCAAAAAATGTGAATTTCCCACATTTTTCTATGTTAGACTTTTATACATGTTATCATGATGTTTCTTATAAATGTTATTTATTAGTAGATGGGTTGCCTCCTGATGTTCTCCCAAAGAGGCCAGCACACTCAGTAGGAGCCCAGTAACTGAAAGTCAACTGCTTTTTGCTAGAACCCCACATGTACATCGTCACCGTCTTATCAGAAATTCACATTTGCATGTAGAACAGCAAAGGTGTGAACCTGGGTTTCAATGCTATACTTAGGTTTCCTTCCACACTCATTAAATTTGCACAAAGGAAACACTGGTGTTCAGACTTTATTCCGAACTCTGCTTTAGCCACAGACTAAGATTTAGGGTAATGTTATTAAGAGACATTTAACACCAACTGATTTAAAATAGGGTATGAAGGAACTACTAGGCTTTCATGCATTTTTAAGATGCAGTTCTTAACCTTTTCTCTACAAAGAAACACAATGAAAATATAAATTATCCCCTCAAGGAGAGATATAAACAAAGAAATTGGAGTAGAGTATTAATTACAATGATAACATTAAAAGATAATTAGTGTCTATAAATCAAGGGTGAGGTTTCATGACTGGCTTAGCCCAGTCTGTGAGCAAACCTGTGCCAAAGCCCTGGTCCCTCCATCACTACCTTCTGTTGGGCTGTTCTGGGGCTGTTCAGCCTGGAGAAGGTTGCATGGAGACCTCATAGCAATATTCCAGTATCTGAAGGGGGCCTACAGGGAAGGCAGACAGGGACTCTTCACTGGGAACTGTAGCAACAGGACAAGGAGTAATGCGTATAAACTGAAAGAGGGCAAATTTAAGTTAGAAATCAGGAAGAAATTTTTTACTCTGAGGATGGTGATGCACTGGAACAGGTTGCCTCGGGAGGTTGTGGATGCCCCAGCCCTCACAGTGTTCAAAGACAGGTAGGATAAGGCCTTGAGCAACCTGGTCAAGTGCAAGGTGTCCCTGCCCATGGCGACGGGGTTGGGACTTGATGATCTTTAAGGTCCCTTCCAACCTATTAGCATTCTATGATTCTATGAAATCCTCTTCGGACTGCCAGTGTTCTCCATGTATCATGATTCTAATGTGCTTATACTGGATGTCTTTTAGAACATTAAGGTCATAAAGTCCAAAACATTGTGTTTGGCTTCCAAAGGGTAACTGTGGGTTTCTGGGGTTTTTTTGGTGTTTTTTATGGAAGTTTGAGGTTTTTTCAATTGGTTGGTTGGTTTTGTGGCCTTGGTTTTGATTTTGGGTGCTGGTTTGTTTTTTTTAAAAAAGAAGCTTGTTAAAAAGAAGCTAGAAGATGCTGCTAAGACTGTGATTGGGATAATAGTGCAGAATTGGGTGCTGAAATCTTGCTATTGGTTCCTTATTTGTCATCTGTTAGGTAAGCCTTGAAAAAGGTTAAAGGGAAGCTGATGTGATTAAATAGCAAAATTGGGCTCTTTATTATAGACATAAGATGTTCTTCCAAAAAGATGTTGTATCCAGGCAAGGAACATACACTGTGATATGCGTTTTAGCAAATCAAATACGAAAACATAAATAAGCCAAAAGAGAACAAGAAGCAAATGCTGAAGGACTCAAAACCAAGACTAAATTATTCTAGCCCATCAGGAAGGCACAAAATGCTCTCTAGACTCCAAATGCCATATCAGTGTGTGTTGTACTGATCTCCTTCTTTTGAAAGTGTAATAAAGATGAGAATGACATGAAACATCTTCTCCAAGAGGAACAACTGAGTAGCAGTAGCCTTCAGGCTGAAAAAGAGACAGCTTGGGTGAGGTATGATAGTTGTCTACAAAATTATGAGTGGTCTAAAGGAGGATTTGACTTTTAATTCTCTACTCCCATATATGAGGTAGGAACCATCATACAAAGGTTGTAAGATCCAGGGCTGGAGTAAACAAGAGGGGATGGTTCTTCATGGGACAAAGATATACAGCTGTTCTTGCCCAAGGAAAGAGTTCATATGGGAACAAAGACAGACTGGAGAAGTAGTAGGAGCAAGGATCCATTGAAGGCTGTTGAAAAAACAAACTGCATCAGGCCCCCATAAGTTTTACTCACTCAAAAAAAGTTGGACATGGCAGACGACTTAAAGAGGGAAGAATAATACATTCTTGTACCATCCTTATTTACCCTTTGTCATCCATTTATGGACATTTATGGAGAAGGAAGACCAGGTAAAAGGGACATTTGCTCGCAACTAGTACAGACATTCCTGTGGCCACTCCTGCATCCCATGCTGATAAAATCAGACAAAAGTACTCCAGAGAGACAAAGAATTTTTATTCAACTAAACTAGGCAAAGTGAAAGCATCTTCTTGGATATATAAGATGCATAGATCTGCTTATCTTTTTTCTTATGATTCTTTTTTGAAAAATGAGTTGACCCTTCTTCCATTTTCAAGCAGCTCACAGGGTCACAGCGTCTCGGACAAATACTAGTCCCTAGTTCTTCCTAAGTACTTTCCTCATGTTTTCTTGTGAGGCATTTGGAGGGATTGGGGTGGGGAGTGGGTGGGTTGCATTGTTTTCAGATTTCTCAAGAGAGCAATTTTCTGTTTCCAAATTTTCCATTTCCAATTGACAAATGATATTTCATCTAGTATCATTTTAACACATAAGCCAGTCTAGTGCTGTTGGTTTCCCAGCAGTTAATCCCTAAAGATTCTAACAGCATAGTTCAAGGGGTGTACTTACTTGTCTGAATGTGTTCTTCCTCTGAATGAGGGTTTGAGTGTGTGCACACATGGCTGCATAGCTCCTCAGGAAAATACACACTTCAGCTCTTCCAGTAGCAGCTGGTTAATTCAGAACCATCTGTATGAAATGTCAATGTTCTAGACTCTGAGATAGCTCTTTGCCATTACGTATTTTTAAAATAATTTATACTCAAAATTCTGCATATTTAAGACATTTTTTTAACAGGTTGTCTGAACAGAAAATACCAGCTACTCAAACAGTGTCAGTCAGGACATGTGTTTTTTAGGCTAGATTTGTCAACAACTCATAAAATCTAATTCCTAACCCCGATGAGCTATACCATGGAAAAGTACCAATGAGTTAACCTTGTACACATGTGTAGGCAGATTACTGTCGATGTACTTTAGGGAACACTGCAGGTACATCATGAAGAATACAACATGACTATAGTGGCAAACAAACGGAAAGGGCTTTTTAAACAATTAAAAAGAATTCCAGCTTCACAGTGGTTCAGGTGTTTTTCTTTCATTTGCTCTTTCGTGTGTGCATGTATGCATATTTTATCAGTGCTGCAGGAATTATTTTTGAAAACAGAAGACTGTAAGTGCTCAATAAAAGAACATATATTCTCCAGGAAAAAGGGAAAATATGTAGAGCATTAAATGAGGATGCCCTGCCTTTCCTTCTCTAACCTAAATCCCTCCACCTTGCTAAGAATGTCAGAGTTTTGCCACTGAGGCAATGACAGTATAAACTAGGTAGAGTCAGTAAAAGCCTATGCATGCAGTTAGTTGATATCAGCAAGAGGTATCATGCTCAAAATATGTGCAAATAACGTGTATAAGATTGCACAGACATCTGGTAGAGAGAAAATTTTTACTTAAATCCAGTACTGAGACAGACACTAAGATTGCTGTCTTCAGAGCTATAAAAACAAACTCATATGGTTATGCTGAGCATGTGGTTGCTCAAGGAAGATGTTTCTCAAAGACTGTCAGGAAAGGGAAAACGCAACCAGGACTGCTTTCGTATTTCCATGTTTAGTGGTTTACAGCAGTGGAATTCAGGGCCTGCGATCTATTATAATGGGAGGGAGTATGTAAGTCATGGCATCATCTGGTTTAAAGGCCCATAGCTGCTGTTCTTTTCCATCTAGGATCAGACAAAGCGGCGTGAGGCTCCACATAATTAACAGCAACTATCCCACAGCGGCAAGGAAAGCAGAAAAGATTTCATTGGGAAGGAGGACTGAATACAGTACTTTAAAGACATGATTGTAAACAGAAGAAGCAAACCAGAAAATGTTTAACAGGAAAATAGCACCCTGACCCTCCCTGGATTAAACGCTATCAATCAAGTTTAAATTTAGCTCCTACATGGTCCCACATGAAAAGAAGGCAGTAGGGGCAAGGAAAGCTTAACGCCTGAGAATATTTGTATTGCATGGCAAGGAAAACAAGCCTAAAGTCAACAAAGGGCAGCCTGTAAAAACAAATAGTCCTGATGAGAACAGCACTGCTGCCCGAAAGCTCATTAGCAGCCAGAAACAGAAGAACTGTCTCTCTGCTCTTTCTTTGCTGACTGCCCCCAGCCCAGCGCTACCGCAGTGCTTCTGACTCAGCTGCTGCCTCCCTCCTGGCGTAACCCCTGAGCACTTGCCAGCACCCACACAATGCATGCCCTCGGCATGAAGAGTGTTTCCCCAGGGTGGGCTGGGCTAGTCAGGAGTGGCAAAAGAGCAGGAAATATCTGAGGGGGTTTTTTTCAAATAATAGTAATGCATACATACATGTATAGTAATTGTCTTTATCTGTTCTAAGATAAACCAGCAGAGGGAAATTTTGGGTGTAAAATGATGAGAATAAACATTGCCATGCCCACCAGCAAGCACATGGGATTTCAGAAATCATGTGAATTCCAAACCCAATGTCCCATCTGTCATCGCCTATTCACTGCTGGTGGAGTCACAGCTGCAGGGCAATGAGACACTCCATTTCCTCCTGGTGCATGGGAAAACACAGCCATGCATTTGGACAGAACTGAGATGTCTGGTGATCAGTAAGGAACACCAAATACATTTTTTAGCCTTGAGAGCCAAGATGTAATTTTCACAGACTTGTAACTTTCATTTTACCTGAAAAAGAGCAGTTGGATAATGTCAGAGCCCATTTACACAGCACTTTGAGATTTTTGTGCCTGTAGG
This sequence comes from Edolisoma coerulescens, assembly GCA_013397115.1. Classification (NCBI taxonomy): domain Eukaryota; kingdom Metazoa; phylum Chordata; class Aves; order Passeriformes; family Campephagidae; genus Edolisoma; species Edolisoma coerulescens. The sequence goes on from VWZW01006375.1 coordinate 1,557,042, forward strand.
TTTTACACTGGTCACAAGGTTCTGTTCTGTAGATTAAGTTAATCTTAATATGTGGCAGAGTTTCAGGTCTCCAAGGAGACAAAGATATATCTGCAAGCGTTATAAAGGATGTTCAACACTGGGATTTTATTTGCAAGTGCCAATTTTTCCTTTTCTGTTCTCTGTACAGACCACCAAAATGCAGATAAATGGACAGAAAGGAAAAAAACTTCAGTGAAGTTCCTCAAATGTAACAAGCTGAATCTGTTCTTCACAACAATCTCAATACTTTCCTGCATCACTGTAGCACCTTTCAGCTTCCCCATCCTGCTGCACTATTTTACTCCTTTCCTCTTCCAAACCTCCAGATGCACACCAAGCAGCCAATACCTGGGCAGTGCCCTGGTGCCCTGACTACTGGTACGTACTTGTGTACCTAATATATGACCACACACAGTCTGCTTATGAGCTTTATGGGTTTGTCTGTTTGCCTTCCTCTTGTTTTTGCATTTGTCTGTGTATTAGTGGAAACTGAAGTTAGTAGATGCATTGCCTACATCAAATGCATTGGCCTAGTCACCATCTCTTCGCCCATGATGGAAACCACTGGATTGTGTATCACTTGGAATATGCAGCAAAGCTAGACCCTGTGCAGTAGGAGGGTTCAGACATGTCACTTGCAAAATCAGTGCCAAAGTTCCAGTTAATTCAGCAGAGAAATCCTTGCTCCAAGGCTGACCCTTCAGTTCCTTACCTGTTACCATTCTCTCAGGGTGCAATGGGAAGGTAAAGCTCAGGACTAAAAATACCGAATTTAAGGCACCTGTATTTGTATAACACACTAATACACAGCTTTGAGTTGGCTTCATTTTCTGACGTCTGTATCATTTTTTAGTCCAATTACATGCATGCAAAGTAGAAAGGATACCCATCAAAGTAGAGGACCCATCCACCATATGCATGAATTTAGAAATAAATTTAATATCAGAAATGTCAATATAAGAAAAGTCAGCTCAGAGTAGAATCTAATGTCTTGGAAAACATATTTAAAATGAAGTAATAACAACATACATCTGTCTTTTAGATGCAGTTTTCATTTTTAAAAAGACATTGAGCTACAGCAGTAAAATTACAATTATGCAGGTAAAGTATCAAGTTATTCTGACAAAAAGTAAGAATGTCTGATTTTCAAGAATTTTCAATTATAGGCATAAATCTATCGCTTCAGGTCTTTGATTTCATAAATCTGTAGTCTCAAACTGGATTTTCTTAAGAGTAACTTTACCCTATAGATTCTTCAGTTAAACAAGTTTCATCCTCACTCTTTTCATGTTCTTTTTGTGTTTTGGTATTGTCCTCCTTTGCAATGGGAACTGTGGCAGAATTGCATTTTCTTTTGCAAACAGAATGGGGAAATTAAAAAACAGGGAAAGGTACCTATTATTCTGCTTATGTTGAGATGATTTTTAATGCATAAGAAATACCTAAATCCACAATATTAATTTGTTCATAAAACAATCTGCCTCAGAATATTTACATACTCTTGCATCTGGTTTAGAACAACATTTCTGTGAAAATGAATTTGAGGCGCTTCCCCTAGAAAATGTTCAGATAATCGACATAAAATATGAAACTAACAGGGAAGAAAGGCTGAAGTTTCCCTATGTTGCTGTGAAGAATGTGGGAAAATCATGGACACTTTTAGACTGACATATTATTTTCCAGAGGTATTTAAAATAAAGTTGCCTTTGAATCCCATGAGAAACATCCTTGTCCTTGTATGTCTAGTGGAAAGAAAGCTGGCAAAAGTCTTTGAAAAGTCACACAAGTGGTAAAATATCCGTAGGTAAAAAAATTAGGTGAGTCCATACCCTCCTTTCCAGCTCTGTGGCATGACAGGTATTTACCTTCAGAAAAACATTCTTCTGACTTGACAAATACGATCATGAGGAGGAAAGAAAAAAAGTCCAACTTTTGGTTGAGTTTACTTCAGCTTCTGCTGAATCCTTCATTGCTCAACAGAGACTGTGAGCAAGCATGCTGGCTCATCTCAGTGGTGGTGGCAAAAAAAGGTGACAAATGCAGAAAAGCATCTCCATTTTTTCAGGGCTGTAACCAAGCTCTGACTGTCCTGGTTTGGCAGCAGGCACTGTAAGATACGGTGTGGAACCACAGGAGGCACGCCCTGCATCTCTGGTTGCATGACATTGCAGGGTGCCCCCAAGACAGCTTTACTTGCCTCTCTGTCTGAAGACCAGAGTGGGAATGGAGGAAAAAAAAGGTAGAAATTGCAGAAAAACTGGTGGCAGGCATTCAGGATCTCACACTGTTTTACTGATATTAACCGGCCTTCAGAGAGGCCTGCCAATAAAAGCGTTTGAAGATCTGTTTGGGTGGAGGTATGCCTCCATGGGGTGCCTGAGACCAGCTGCAGAAGCTGAGCTGGTGGGTCTTGACCTCCCTCTCCATCCTTCTCCCAAGGGCCTGACCAAGGCTGCCTGACTGCCCTCAGGAGCTGGGTGGCTTCGAGAGTGTTTCTTGTATTAAACCCTTGTCACAGGTCAGTTGCTTCCCCCAGTTGTACTTCCTCTAAAAATACCCACGTCTTATGGCTTCTGTAGTCACATAACTTCATGTCTCCCTTACTCCTTCCCCAGAGGAATGAAGAATGTTGAGCTGCTGGCAGCTAAACTGTATTTAAAGACATTTTTATTTTCTGAATCATATTCAGTGTGATGCTTGTTTTAATTATATTTTATGCCGAGTGCTGTAAGATGCATGCATGAAAGCCTGTCCATAAATAAACATGTCTTTAAAAGTCCTTACTTATTTTCCTTGAGTCAATTCCTGCTCCTTTGCTGAGGTGCACAAAAGCTGGGATATATGCTCTCCAAAGCCCAGCCACAAAACCCAGACACCACATGATGCCGGACAGCCTCTTTGCACCGCTGCTGTGTGGGCTCGCCTGTGCCGTGGCACCGGGGTGACACCTGCCTCCCTGATGGCCATTCCAGGGGCCCAAAACAACCAGGATTGCCTGGGGAAATCAGCTACTCTGCCTTCTGGAGGGGCAGGCACTCTCCAAAAGCCTTTCTTAGGGCAGTTGTGGGGCAAAAGACAAAGGAACACCAGGCAAGCAGCCACAAGCTGCTCCTGTGTGCGAGGCAGGGCTCAGCCCTGAGCACAAGTCCCAGTGGAGGTGCTGTGACCTGGCTGTGCCCCTTCTCGGGGCTCAGACCCCCTCAGGGCACCTGTGGGATAAAGGAATGTCACCTGCCACTGATGACATGACCCCCAGCATTGGGGGATCAAACAGCGATAGCAGGCGTGGGCCTGCCCATCAAAGGACTCCTTTGAGGCCAATAAAAAAGGGATTCATGTTCTGTTCCTGGCTGGATTCTGTGGACGAGGCAAGGCTGAGAACAGGCCTGTGAACAGCGTGGGTTGGAGGGCAGCCAGGGGAGGCTGTCCCACCGGCTTTCACAGGACCTCTCGCTGCCGCCGGTCACCCGAACGCAGCCTCAAGCGCAGCTCCTGCTGCCCGGCCATGGCAGCCCTCCCCAGCCCCGCACCCCAGCACTGCCAGCAGAGCCGCCCCTTGCTCAGCTCTGCCAAACCAGCTGTCTCCTGACGGGAGAAAATAATCTGGGATCAAGGACAGGAAACTGGATCTGCACACGCAGGCAAGATTAGAAACTCATGTTTTGTGGCAACCCCCCTCAATCAAAGTGCTCCACCTCCCTCTCCCACCTCCAAGAAATGAGAAATGAAAATAAAAGGAATGGAATAAAAGCAGGTACACTTCACTTTATTTTTTTTTAACTTTTGTGTGGAAAAAAAAAGAAGAGAAAGGAAAGCATCTTAACTGCATTTTTTTCTGGCATCAGCATGCTCTCCTGCTCCCATTCCCATGACAGCTCCTGTGCCCTCACCACAGACACATGAGACTGTCCAAATACCTAGGGTGTTACGGAGAGGTGTGCCATCTGGAAAGCCACTGGCAAAGGCCAAGGAGGGTAGGGCAGCAGCCCTTTATGTCTGCAAGCCCCAGCCACTCTCTGCCTCTTGCTCCTGCCCCTCACACATCTGTGTTTCAACACCCCTGTGATCCCTCACACTGCTGCTGCAGCCCGCGCTGCCTGGAAATGTTTCGAATGACAGAATGTGTTGCTTAGAAGAAGAAAATGGCTTTTGATATGTTTCTCGAAAAGAGGTAATTAAAGAAAAGCAGCCCACAAGCCTTCAGAACTGGCTGTCCGACTGGAAAGCAGCTCCCAGCCAGCCCGGCACAGAGCGGTGGCCAACTGCCGGGAATGAGTGGAACCATCTGGTTCTGCTGCCCTCCGTCCCCATTGCCCTCGGGGGGTGTTTAACAGGGATGTGTTTGCTACACCAGCACCATTGCCTTAGTAACACAACCAAAGTGTTTGTCAACATGCAAGCACCATGAATGATGACGCCTTGTCCAGAGAGTCTGGGTTGCATGTGTGGTTCTTCTTCACAAAAGCCAGTTTCACCACTCGCCTCACGAAAGAGCCTGAGCGGGAAACTGGGAGCTGGGAGGGAAACTTTCCTGGGAGTCAAAAGCATATTTTTCTTCTAATTGTGTAGGAACTGCCTTGGCCTTTTGGAATCAGTGGCGTCTAAACTAATAAATACTACCAGTCTAAAGCTGATGAGAAATAGCTACATTTTAACAAGTCTCTGCTATTTTTAAGTAGTAACAGATCTTCTGCAGAAGTTCTGGAAGCCCACTATGGCCTGCCACCGGACTGCATCAGCCTTCTGAGGGCCTTTCTATTTCTGTAAATGTTTACTGAATTAGGTCTAAGGAAGCTGCTTATATCTCCCTATTGTGTTGCTGTCACTAGGTTTAAATGGAAATCTATTCACTGAAATCCTTTTTCTCACCAGCCATTTTTTTCCCAGATCGGATCAGATGTCAATACAGTCTTTATTGGGAAGGAGCAGGGTCATGCCTGAACAACGTTGTGTTCTTTTAATGAACAGCACAGCTTACTTTTCATGCCCTCATGTTCTCAGAAACAAAAAACCAAAAAATCAAATTCCTTAGTGCTATCCCTTATGACACTTTCTTCTTCTTCTCTCCTTTTCATGCTCTGGTTCATGTCAAAGTGCATGTTTTCCCATGACCAAGTCCTCTTGATGCACATCTCTGTCAACTAACAGCGCAGTTTCTCTTCACAAAAAAGATTGCAGCAAAACTCTTCATGAAAAAGGCACAAATACATAAAACTTTTCCATTACCTGGAAGAAAAATGGCACAATGGATGAACTTTGCAAGAATTCATTCCTGCTGCAAGGCATATCCCAGTCCTCTCTCATTCAGTGAACAAACCTAAAGTCAACAGATCTAGAGGAAGAAAATAGAAATTGAGAGAAGATTGATCAACTAGATGGAAAGATAAAATCCTAAAAGTCCTTTTGCACTTTCACCCTAATCCAGACAGCACCTAAACTTTTAGAAACTTTATATCCTAAAAACAGGCAGCCAAGTTCCAGTTGACTTCTAAGAGTGATCAAGGTCTAGACAAGTGTCTTTCCTTCATTTCGGTCCTCAGAGATGCTCAATTGAAAAGTGTTCTTGGAGCAGTCTCAAATATCTGCTATGGATGAGCTATTTTAAGACAGCATTATCAATTTTTGGGGTTTGTTTGCTTTGGTTTGGTTTGTATCAATCCCTTTAAATAATTACTCCACAGTTAGATTATGCAGCTAGACCATGGAGGACCTGAGCTTGGCTTTTTCCTTTCAAATCTGCGCATCCTATGAGACTCTGCTGACTGACACACTATATCGTAGTGTGCAAGGGGCTCTCTCTGTCTTTTTTGTTGGTGCTGGATTCAGAAGGCAGGAAAAAAAAAAAGAGCAATTGGGGAACAGCTGCTGGTTGCTGCTTCAAAAATTATATTTTATGGAATGGATCTTCCAAGGCAGAGAGCATGCCCTCTCTCCTCTAGTTGTAGTTGCAGGCAAGGTTAGCATGTTAACTTTAGGTTGATCCTTTCTTTGGGTGCCACGGGGTGGGGAAGCCAAGGTGCTACTAGAAAGTGTCTTGCACGGAGGCTAATGCTGAATATGTACAGTGCAGGGAGTCTGAGGGGCCACACAGGGATTCTGAAATTCCTCCGTGGGGTAGAAAATACAGGCATTGTGAGGCTCAGATTTTTATGTACATAAGGACAGAACTCAATTACAATCACCTAACCCCAAGGGCAGTTTAACCTCCCCTGTGAGGATGAGTGACCCACCAGCCTTGTCTAGTATACTCTGCGGTTATATCACTCATCCGCAGAGCCTTCTTACCCCGCCTTCCAGATTCATATAGCCCTGTGGCTCCCACTGAAGTCACAGAGAGCCACGAATTATGTGCATAAACACCTCCTTTACTGCAAAGAGCCCCGAGTCTCTGCGGGTCCTCTAAACACTCCTCCAGAAATTTCTATTGTCCCTGTAATGTATACTGTAAACTCCCTGCAGTGGAGCAGAGACCTGAGCTGAATGCAGAGGGAGAGAGACCAGGAGAAGAGACTGTCAGTAGTATTTCTCAGTCATCATCAGAGTGCAACATGAGATGTTCCCCATACTGTCCACACTAACATCTGTATATATGAAACAGAAAGAGTTGTAGCCACAGAGGGAGGCATGTTTTATGTGGTGTACTTCTGTTTGGAGTATGCTGTTCTGGATGACTTCAGTGCATTTTCACAAGTAAACAATGTTCTTGTGTTTGTATTAAAAAGTTAATTCTTCTTTTTTAAGTTTTAAGCCACAGTTTTAAAGATATATGAGAAAGACCTTGCCCTCTGCAGATGTGTATCAATCTACAAAAGATGTAATAATGACTTGCATTGCCAGTAGGACTGGTGTAGGTTCTTTGATGCTTAAGCATGGCAATTTATGAAGCATATTTAATGTTCTCCCATGTGGTCTGGTAGAAACAATGTCAAAAGAGGGATTGAAAATGGGATTTGGGTAAACACAAGTACAAAAGGAGAATCAGGTTTTTAGGACTACCAAATTATATGAACACATCTCAAAAACAGGGACCTGCTACAGTCAGAAAGTACTGTAGGAATGTTGAAGGGAACTGTTGAAGGAAGGAAGAGCTGTGTATCATGATGTGATGAGACAGACATAGGATGAAACAAGAAGAGTAACACAAAGTCTTTTGTTGCGTCCAATTTATTTAGGCTGAAAAATAAAGTGCTGTCAAGGTGTGGAGAAAGAGTACAGTTTCAAAAATTTTACCCTTCATATGAGTGGGCAATCTAGAGGCGATAGAACAAGTGGAAATTTTCCATCATTATCTTTATTGAAAAATAGAATGATAAGTACATAATTGCACATTAAAAGTGTACTATCCTAAAAATGTGAACATTTTGTACAACAAAAACAAAGAAAAAACCCACAAACATAGTTAAGGTTGGGACAAAAATATTTGCTAATCAATACTTGAATACTTTTAGGACAAAAGTGGTATTTCAGAGAAAGAATATTTTCTTTAAATTTTAAAGTTTTAAAACTTGGTGAATGTCTGCAAAGATGCCACTAGATTTTATTAGATCTTGTATAAAATTCTGGGCTATATAGAAGGAGGTGACAGTAATGAAAATGCCATCGTGTTCCATTTGTCAGTGGTGCGTGTAAACTGAGTGCATCTGCATTTCATGCTTTGTCCAAATGATTTTTGACAGACAAGGTGCAACTAAAAATCATATTTTTGGATGAGTTGGCATGTGCTTTAGGAGTTTTGCTTCTGTGAGTTAAGCATTGTAAGAGAAGAACCAGATGATTAAAGGTTAATATAATTTTCTTTTCTGTGTGCAAAAGATGACTAGGGCTGACACTAGCCATGACTCACCTGTGAGAAAGATAAAGCAGTACCTTGCACACTCTCTCAAGGGAAAGACAAGGAGAAGTAAAGCCTTGAACAGGAATGCAAATGCTGCTAGAGAGATATGAGTCAAACCAAGAACGAGATGTTCTCACTATATAATCAAGAAACAAATTTATTATGAGTACTCATGAACAACAGCCAAGGATCCCTCTTTGATCAGAGAAGTACCTCTCTGCTATCTCCATACCCTACATTTTTTTGCCCGGATTTTCAGTTTCTCTGTGTACTATATTTTTCTGAATGAAGCTATTTTCTCAGTAAAATGTTCCATCTCTGAGACACCAATTCTACTCTCTGTATCTCAAATTTGAACTTCTGAAACTACAAATCTGTGATTATTTTTCGACTAAAAAAAAAAATCCTTATCTGAATTTCTGCTACTTTTTCTGAAATGTTACCAGGTTCCACCTCAGTAAAAATCCATCTTGGTCACACCATAATTATTTCCTGCATCAGCTCCTGTAATTCTCATTTTAATGGACTCCTGAAGCCATACTCACTGGACTTCAAAGTGCCTAGAACTGCAGTCAGACCACACATTATTTGCTAAGGAGCTTCATCTCTCTTAACTTTATTCGCTTACTATCCCTCTGCCCACAGAATTCAAATCAACGGTAATTCTTTTAATTCACTTTTGCCTCACTCTGTATTCAGCCCTTGGCCTAACTATAATTCAGTTCTCCTCTCCCAAATTTTGCCTTTATTATCATTCACACAGATCAATTTCCATGGAATACCTACAAGCTAAACTTAGGAAAGTGGAACTTTTCAAGAGCTTTCTGTGAACTTTTCCAGCTGAAGAGGCAGAAGAAGTGTTTGGCCTTTGAAGAAAGATTTCCATTTTGAAAAGGAGGCTATCAAAATAATCTTTTTTAATTCTTTCCTGAATTTTCCGTAAGTCCCAGGAGTAGAAAAAAAATCAGATAAAGAGATCAGTGTGACCCCAAGCACTCCTGCGCCTATGTCTTTCCCTTCCTATTACTGGGCCATTACTTTGCAGAAGCATAGGAATTAGGGCTTTATTTCCATCTTCCTTTTATTTTAACACTCCCAAGCCTCTTAGATACCAGTATGCCTCGTTCAGGGTTGTCCTCAAAAGTGCTGTTCACCTTTTCTGCTTCCAGGAGAAAGTCCTATCTTAACAAATTTGTATTTCTGGTTTTACAGGTGGTAGTAAACCTGTAGAAATAAAATTTGTCTTTTGTTTTTCCGTATGCTATTTTAACTGTCTCATTTGTACCATACCTATTCTTGCACAATAATTACTCTCTCAGCTTCTAATCCATGACAAAATGAAGGCTGCTGTAATCAATCAAATCATATTCTTTTTAACTAATAAGCGTCTATAATCAAGAGATTGATTTCTGGGTGAACCACTTAACAGTGGGCTCTTATGTCTGCTAATGTTCATGAAATTATAGCACTAAATTCTTATTCTTGGTTTCATTGCTCCAGCACATCAACCATATGTGGTTGGAAAACTTTAAAATTAAACATCAGAAGAGTAGGGGAAAGAAAGTTTCCTTTTGCCTCTCAAAAAAATGCATTGTTTAATTCATTCAAATACAAATGGAATGCACATACTAAGCCACTAGGATGTGCTTAATTTCTTAAAGATGTTTTTTCATGTGACCAAGTATCATCTGACCCAATAAACCAACTCAACCAACTCTAGCCTGAGTTTGTAGGTTCGCAAAACATAAGCATTGCCCAACAAGCTTCCCACTTCCTTTTCTTTTGGTTTTCTGTATGTAAGAATCCCTTTCAGGGGAAATGCTAGAATCATATTTTCAGATATCTAGACAATATAGGACCAGACCACCGAATTAAAGAATTTTCTTTGTCTTAAGATAGCTTTTTCCTCTAAGTATGAATGAACATTTTGATCAGATCAATTGTTTCCTTTGACTTATAGTAAAAGAGAATTAAGTGGTTAAGCATATAGTTTACTGTTATTATTTTAAGAACAAACATTTTCATCTGATCATTTTTCAAGTTTTATGTTGATTAAAACACATTCTAAAAATTAATGCTTATAAGGAAGGTCACAATGTGCTTGGAGTTCATGTAAAATGTCAGGTGAACTAATAAAATGTCCTTTTATGTAGGCAGTGCAAATGCTGTAATTTAAAAAAAACCCTAAAAATACATATTATCTTAGATTTGATGTATGAAACAGAAAATCCTTCAAGTGATAAGAAGAAAAGGTTAAAATACACTTCTCACTACACTCTCCTGGCTGGTTCCACTCTCTTACAACTTCAGTCAGGGACAGCTGTGATTTGAAACAATAACATGTACATTTTAATGTACTGGGACTAGACAAACAGCGCTTTCCTAACAATGTAAGCAAGTTAAATTGCTTTGCTGCTTCCATTGTCATGCAGCTTTTGTGTTATCAGCCATGGAATGAATGCTCAAATGCATCTCACCACTTGTGTAGATTTTTTTTTTTTTTTGGACAAAGGCACGTCACTGAGGAAAATACCTAGGAGGTACTGGCTTTGGGAGACCAAGGGGATCCCAAAATTTTATAATTTTTCATTTATAAAAAAACTTCTTTAATATAACTCACTCTCAAAATACAGCCCCAAACTTCTAATATCATCATACTGGTGTTTCAACAAGTTTGTGTCTGACTTAAATAGATAACAAGACAACGAGTCCCCAGAATCAAGGTATCTGAACTAAACAAGCATTTTTTGAGATCTAAATGCTGAGGCAACCTTTCTAACTAATTTGTGCTACTCTCGTCATCAAACTAATGTGCCCTCTTGTCTACATCAAAAATGCTTTTGTGTTGCCATCGACTTAAAAATGTTAATATAATGTTAAAAATTATCTATAGAACTACATATTAGATCTCATTACTTATTAGTCATGACCCATATTGCTCAGTTTTTTATTAAAAAATAAACTGTTTGTGCCTAACTTTTGACATGAAGAGCTTGGCGTCTGCCTGGGAGCCTGTCTTTGACCACGGCACTCTGCAACAGAACCACAGAACCACACCAGTGACAGGAATTGGGGTTACTCTTCTTCTTATCACAGTGCTCAATACCCAAGAAAATATGGGGCTTTCAATAAAGCAGGAACTCCAGAACAAGGACAAATCTCCTACTTCTGTGCCTTAGCAGACGTAAAAAGGATACAAAAATCACAATGCAGCCAGAGTTTGGGGGAATTTAGCCTTTATTTCACCTCCTTGCTTCCTCACCAGCCCTGGGAAGGAGAGGTCTGTGGCTGGGTGGCACCCCCAAATGTCTCTCCTCCTCCCATCCTTATTCATGAAAGAAGAAAAGACAACTTGAATGGACAGAAGCATAATGGCTACAATTTCCTTCCCTCAGGAAAAGCTCTCTGTCATCTTCTGCCTCTGCCTATGCCTGGTTTGTTCTTCCTCCGGAGGCAGAAATAAAGGAGATGAACCATAAGAAAGGGCTCTTCTTGGCCATCTTAGACCTGTTTGAGGTCTAAATCAAGAGCAAGTCACCTCAGTTCCTCAGGAAAACATGGTAAAAGCCGGAATCAGCGTGCGTGGTGTTCTGGCAAGAGCTTCCATATGAGTAAGAGGTGCCTACTCCAGCAGGGCTGACTGGGTCACATGCTATTGGTTTTCCGTGTTCATGAGGACCAAATGTTGCTTTAAAAGTGGCAGAGGAATGAACAGCATTTAAAATAAGCCAATTTAAAGCCTGGGCTTTTGCTGAGCTTTTATAATCTGCTATTTACTGAAAATATCTCTGTGTGTGAGATCTTTTCCCCTAAGAACATGTGTCCTTCCTGCTTTTTCAGACTCTGATCCTAATCTCAATTGTTTGATGTCATAATCTGTAGTATGGGAATGGAGAGAAATGCCTTCAAAAAAACCCCAGTGCTAATTGAGAGAAGGTGCCTTCTGGGGGTTTTCTGTGTGCAATAGTTTCAGGAATGATTGGAAGAAAGCATATTAATCAATTTTGCAGATCATTTGCAGTGGGAAAAGATCATAAACCACTTAAAGGCTGGGGATAATACAGAACACAGTTTTCACAAAACAAAGGAAGAATCTAACATCACTTGGAGCATACTGGACATTCAGATCACTTCCCACAGCTATTCAGCAAACATTTTTGAAAACATTTTGAAAACCAATATAGATGCGAGAATGAATCAATGACAGTGTAAGAAATACACTCATGCCTTAGCCTTTGGAAGCACCAGGAAGAAACAGAAGTGTTTTCAGTATCCAATCTTATTCTCCTAAACTCCAGAAAAGATAATATTAGTCTTTAGCAAAATTAGTGCTGCCGCACTGTGCTGTTACTCTAGCAAAGGGGATGGGACAATAGCAATCTTATATCCTGTTCGAACATAACGTATTGTAAGTGCCCTTTTCTTTATGCTGATGGTAACAATGAACATCTGTAGAGTGCCTTTTAATTTCAACCCCCATAGCAAGATTTAGTCTTCACCCTCAGAGAAGATGATTTTTTCTAATGAACTCAAACCACTTCTTCCTTATATTCGCTAGCAATTCCAGCTACGTACACAAATCTCTGGGTGACTGCAGAGATGCAATTGCCCAATGTATGTTGCAAAGGTCAGTAATTTGAAGCTTCCAGCAAGTTACATCAAACATCATGGATTTGCATCAACATGCAAATTTAAATACACTTGGTAATTTTGCCTGTAACCCCCTGAATTGCTTTAGATATTATTAGCACCATTTTGTGAGGATGCTTAGAGTTGGAAGAGACCATGCTTAAGTAAGCACAGTAACTAGATTGGTAAAATATGCTTTGAGAGACCATCTCAGGCCTCCAGACAAATCCATCTGAATGTTTTCACATTGCCTTTTATTTACAAAATATATCATCTTTAATATAACTTTTTCTAACTTTTTAATATTTTTATGCCATTATCTCATTATCTTTTTTTTTTTTTCTGATAGCTCACATTTCAGAAATTTGCAAAGAATGGCCCCCATAATTGCTGTGATTTGACTGTGGAAAACAGAAAACGTACATTATATAGTATGCTTTAGACAGGTCTTTTGATTAATAGTCTTTTATCATCTGGGGGGATGAACAGAAAAAGAATGAGACTAAAGTGATCTCATCCTATTATGGGGCCCTTAGTAAAGCATTTCTGCTTTAGTGCCCTGATTTGTAAAAAGAGAATTAAAAACCTATTTCCTTAAGCAGATATTATATGGGAGTTAATTGATAATGTCTGTACACTGCTTTGAACACCTAAAGAACAACACGTGAATGATAAGTGCTGCTTTCTCTAGCATTTTTTAGTCTGTATCTCACATTCAGTTTGTATCTCTCTTCTCTAAACTCTTCCTACAGTCATTTTATATTTCTAATACTGATTAATCCAAATTCAGCTTCTTGATTCAGTCTTATTGAATCTGGAAAAGTTCTTCTCTGGGACTATGTTGCTTTTTATTTTATATTCCTTGTGTTATACTGACTGTTCTGTGTTAATTTTATATTTCCTCACTTATTAAAAGTCAGATGAAACCTTTACCTTATAATACTTATTCCCTTTTCTCCAAATTTCTTCTCTTTTCTCTGAATCATTTATTCTTATTTCTTTTCTGACTGTTCATATGCAAGAGCTTTCTGAATATACATTATGTGGGACCATTCAAAAAAATCAAGTCAGTTCTAGCTTATGCATTTATGAGACTCAGAGAATTTTGTATTCCTAGTGTGTAAGATTATTTTCTCATAACTTAATTATGGTAAACAAGAAGGATAAGGCCAAATGAAGAAAGATGGAATGTTTTGTTTTCTAATGAATTTTACACAGATGCAGCAGTTTCTCTCGTGCTGGCTTAAAACAAGGAGCATGCAAGTGGTATGAACAACACTGTCAGCAGCAACCTCATTTGCTTAACCTCAGTGCATAAAAAAAGAGATGAAGTTTTTTGGAATGCAAATATTATTGTGAAATGGGGGGGGAGGAAAGGAAAAAATATAGGTTACACATGACTGCTTTTAATGGAAATAGTATGATGTCGTTTCTCCCTTTCTTCATGGTTTGAAGTCAGCGATCCCCAGAGAGAAAAATTCTGAAGTTGTAATGAAAAGGGATCATTTCAGAACACATAACAGGCAGTTCCCTCTTCTTTTATGTTCTAGGGAGAGAGAATGTTTCCATTGTATGTGGCTTTTTGATATATGACTTTGAAAAGAATACTCAATCCTTCCATGAAAAGGTTGAATATTCTTCTTTGCTTAGTTCTCATTCCTGAATTACATTGAAATCCCACTCCCGGGTTATTCATAACTTGCTAAAGTTTCCCTGTGAGGCTTAAAATTGTGGCAGTCTAGTCTAGTGAAGACATTTTAAAAAGAAATACCAAGCTAAAATAAATAATGCATTGCAGAATAAACAATATCTGAGACATAGCAGAGGGAGAATCAACACCATCCTTCCCTTTTTCTTTCCCTCATGGTGACTACAGAAAAATTTATGCCAGTAAAAGGTTTTGCTTACATTAAATTGTGAGGCCATTTGTTGGTGCAGTGCATTCAAGCTCAGAAAGTACTGGAAGGCTGAACTTGAGATATTCGCACTATGTAATAATTGCTCCACTTAACAATTAAATCTTAAGCAGTTCTGTTACTGGATTACTCTTCTGAAGCCTGGCTTGAAAACCAATCCAATAATCCTATAGCAGTGTCCAAAAGAAAACTGGAGCTTCAAGAAGTCTGTGTTGGAGATTTTTCACTGTTGTTCCTCCTGAGCTGCCAGCGCAGTTTAACGTTCCACAGTGTGAAGAGTTTCTAAGAACAATTGGATTAAAAATAGACCTCAAACAACATAAGATGAAGCAAGCAGAGGTGTAAATCTGTAGAAGCAGGGTAATATGGTAATATCTGTAAATACCAGCTGAAATTTTTAATCCTCTTTATTAATCAGACTCCTTAGAAATAATTTCACAAGTTAAAACTTGAAGGAGTTGGACATGGTACTGCTGCACAGTTTCCAGCTGACTGATTAGATGTTTGCTTTGCAAATGTTGTGTTCTACTAACCTGAAGAGTGTTCTGTTCATCTTCCCTGACATTAGATCAACCAAAATTGTATTAACTTAAATATGTACTCTCATATCCTTTGTAGAAAGGGCTTGCCAGTTGCTTATGTGCCTTTTTCAGGATAAGATGACTCTCCCTGTGAATTTTTCTTTCTGTTGACATGGAAAAGAAGTTAGGGGATCAGTCCAGACATACCTATTATTTCAATGTTAATTCATGGAAGAATTGTAGCTCTTCGGATCTCATGGGACTTTGAATACTGCTTAAAAAGTATTCTCAAGTAACATTGAAAGAGTACAGGCCTCACGAAAAAATCTGGGTATGGTGTGAACTCAGTGTTTCATGGCAGGGATATGCGTTTCATTCAACAACACCAGGGAGCACAGGGAGTCACTGCTGACAAAAGTTCTAGTCCACAGGCTAGATGACTTTTATGAGTACACATCTCTGTTAATGGATCTTAGTAGTTTTGTGAGATTTAACTTGTCTTTTAAATAAAGTATGCAGGATTTAAAGTTTTAACTGACATGCCCAGGCAACTTACATCTGCATTAATTATTTCGGGATTTTCCAACAGTGTCTTGTGGTATTCATTTTCCATTTCTGTAATAAAAAAGACAGTGACTTTTATTAAGTAAGGCACATAGATTTAACTCAGCCAGTAGGACTTCAATCAGGGTGACTTCCTAACTTTTTATTGTATGTGTTGAAAAATATTAATCTCTGTTGTGATTTTGTTCGCCTTTTTTTACTTTCTGTCAGATAAAAGATCAGGAGAGGGCAAAAAAGCAGGCTCAACACTTTAAAGAATATAAAGAAGTTTATTACTAACAGAATTAAAGGTAAAAGAAATAATATGAACTTAAAGCAAACCCCCCTTTCTCTCCCAAACACTCCCCTCTTCTTCCAAACTGCACAAAAAGAAAACAAACGTGATTCAGGTCAGTATTGCAGTCCTTAAAAGTCTCTTCCATATTTGAGAGGAAAAGAGGTTCCTTCTGCTTAGCGTGGTTTCCAGACTGTTACAAGCAAAACCAGATTCCGCCTGGAGAAAATCTGCTGCCGTGAAAAAAACACCCCTCTCATGAATTTTGCAGTCTTTTTACACTACTACCATGGGTATCTCTTTTAAGGATAAGCGAATTCCAGCCTGAAAACAACAACTCTCTCCTTTAACAAAGTCTCTAAAACCTCTGGCAGGACCATTTCTCTTTTTCCGCAGGCTGCACACAGAATTCTCTCTTCCCCCATGTCTTTCACAGAGAANGCCAGTCTTCCAGAGCTGCTTCAAGCAAGTTCAGTTGTGCAGCAAATTATAGTTGTTTTCAGCTGCCCACGGCTCTTTCCTGCAGCGACCCAGGGGTCTGTGCCGCTGCGCTGGAGGGGGAGAGTGGAAGGCGCAGGGGTCCCCGGCCCGGTGGGGCTCGGTCGGGCCCGCCCGGCCACCCCTCCAGGCAGCGACTGGAAAACAAAAGCCCTCTTTCCCGCGGCCGTGCTGACTTTGATATGCGAAATCGTGAGAAGCAGTTGGTCTACAACTCTGTCTATCAACTCAGTTTTTTTTTCAACCCACTACAATCTCATAGTAAATAATTTTGTGAATTCCTGCTGAGAAATGCAACCCTCTCCTGTCCAACATACTCTGCAAGGGTTTCTGTAATTGCTCTTTTGTGTGGGATTCAGCTGACCTAACCCAAAACATAAAAGGTTAGCACCTTGCCTAAGTTAAGTCTATACAACTTCTAGAGACAGATAATCCATCTTAAAGCAGATGTTTCAGATAGGTGTACTGAATTACTTTCCTCAGGTGTGGGTGTCCTTCCTTCCAAAGGAGCAGAGATGGCGAATGCGGACAAGACACCTAGCTTGAAGAGAGATCAAATGAATTCCAATACAATGGAGTCTGTATTCTGTATATTCTTGGAGTAGAATCCTGTGCAAAGTTTCATGGAAGATGGTAACAAACTCTAGGCTTTTTTGAGAAGAGCCCTTTCTACTGGAACAACAGTGTTTCACAGAATAGGGATGATCGTTTCCCTTTACTCTTCATTTTGTTTCCATCACGTTAACCCCTCTGAATGCATTCTGATGGTTTCCAAAGCACCCAAAAAAGTTGAGGAAGGGTGGTATAGGCACAGGCAGCCTGAGAAGAGAGAGTAGCTCGGAGAGAAGAGACTGGGATTCAGGCGAGGCTTACATGCTGTTGTGGAGCGAGGGCAACAGTGGGATGATGGCATTTCACAGCTGAGACTGAGAATGACTGGGCCACCAGAATGACACTGAGTGATGGGGAGTGACAAGACCATAGTGGAAACAACTTGGGTTATCAGCTTAGAGGGTAAGGACTTGTAGGACTTAGAGTAGGACTTGTGTAGGACTACTGTTTCCCCATATCCCTTTACACTCTGGCCACAAACACATGAAACTCACCAATAGCACAGGTTTAGCTCATCCCCAGACAGTAAAACGGGATGTTTTGGCAAGACTCCACTTAGCCTCAAATACTTCAGGGCTAGATTTATACTTTACCTAATGCATTTCCTTGCATGGTTTCTACAACCAGTTCATTTTGGTCACTGTGGTTTGAGGATAGACTTGACCAAATCCAAATCTGTGTCACAGCCATTTTAATCACAGTGTAATTATAGATTACAGCATTTTAAAACGGTCCACATTCATGACTAAAATCCAAAAGGCCCATATATGAAAATCTACAGCAATCAAGTGCTTAAGCACCATTCAACAAATTCAGCTTGCAGTTGGGTAATGAAAATTTGAATCAACATGCTCTGGTAACCAGTAACCATACATTGAATGCCAGCTGAATATTAAACTGAAAATGCAAAGCAGAGAAGCACAACAACTCAATTACCAACTTCCTTTCTATAAAGAAAATATTGTTTTAAGTGAGCTGTTGTAATGATCAAGTATACCACAGGAATGTGTCAGCAATTACAGCGCTCAACACAGCACGCTTTTTTCAACTTCTCCTTATCTAGCATCTCCTAAGCACTAAGGAGAGAAATGTCTTTTGGCCCCAGACTATATGCACAAAAAAATGCTAGAAGCCAACTTTAAATAATTAGTCTTTAAGGAATGCATGTACTCACTCTGTGATCTCTCATCTCAAGCAATACTCAGTTAATGAAAAGATGGTGAACTAAGGGACAGTGCTATCTGCTGAGGAAGGCGCAGAGAGAATTGAAATAAATCATACTTTTTGATTTAAAAAACTAAAACTTGAAGCTCATGACTAGGTAACAAGAATCAGTTCAAAACTCACCTGTAATGTAGGCAAAATTGATGTCTGCTTCCCCAAACATGAGAGTTTGTGCTAGGCAGGGTGTGATTATTCCACCCCTGGTCAGAGATAGAACAGAGCTGCAGGAAGAAACCTGGAGAAGCAAGATAGGTACAGCTTCCAGAGGATGTTAGAAGTTAAAGCAGAAACTGCCTTGCTCTTCAGCACCATCTTCCATCCTGGCTTTCCAAGGCTCTGACACTGGCAAGGTTTTGCTGCCCTGTTGCAAGCAAGATTTGTATCACCTATTTTGAGGTGTATGGTGGAGCTGGGTTTAGCAGGGTGATGTAAAGAGAGCAGAAAGGAAAGGGGAAGAAATAATTTCTTCCAGGAACAAAATATTCTGGGGCACCCTGTTAGCACAGTGCCTGATAAACAGTGCAAATTTGTGCCAGGCTAAATACTGAGCACCTGCACATGCTGGGGGTGCTTTACCTTTGTAAGCCCAGTTGGAGTGCTAGAGAACAACATCATTCTAAGTCCAGTGACTGCACCTTCAGCAGCTGCAGAGCAGAAATTGCCTTCTATAGCAATTATTTAGTGCATTTATGACACATTGAATTGGAAATTTGGAATGATTCACTTGCAACCTACTAAGGATCGGAAGCCAGTTTCAGTCAGGGGTTCTTGTGTCATCTACCATATCTATTCCATGTAATCGCTTAGGTATTTCCACAGCACATCGGTCTTCATAATTTACT
This sequence comes from Edolisoma coerulescens, assembly GCA_013397115.1. Classification (NCBI taxonomy): domain Eukaryota; kingdom Metazoa; phylum Chordata; class Aves; order Passeriformes; family Campephagidae; genus Edolisoma; species Edolisoma coerulescens. Next base: position 1,575,977 of record VWZW01006375.1, read on the forward strand.
GAATAGCCTAGCATTCCACTGACCATGCTCCTGAATTCTTTTAATATAACACAACTTTAGCATAAGATTTCCCAGTTATCAAAAGTCTTGGACACTTTAAAATGATAGTCAGGATACTTAAACAGCACTAACTCCAGATTCTGAGTCAACCAAAAAGGTAACAATTCAATAATTTTTCCCTAAAGATGGAGATACAAAAGCAAATACTTGAACTCCTCCTAAGGCAACAAGAAAATCGTAGTGGAAATGCTGTTATATAAGTAGGTTGCTATTACTTGTGTCTCACATTTCATGCCTTTATGAAGCTTAACAGTGTGCATGATTTTAGACACGAGAGGACTTTAATGTGTGAGGAAGCTTGCAGGTGAGAGAACAAACAGATGGCAGGTATGCCATTGTAGCAACTGTGAACTGTGGGTATTTCAGATTTTTACCACAACATTGCTGAAGCACTGGGAGATATTCCAAATTACCTCACTAGGTCACCACAATTACATTTTTAAAAAGTCGGGGAAGATGACATGAGCCTGGGGCGGTAGGCAAGAAAGAGGGGAAAGAGACAGATGGGAAGGGGGCGTGGAGACTGCAAGAGAGAGAATGAAAGAAAGAAAGAAAGAAAAAGAAAGAAGCCTCAGAACGGTTCTTTCAATTTTCAAATGTTTTCCAAAAAGTATCAAGATGTATCGAGCCCTAAGGCAACAGCCTAAAAGCTCATCCAAGTTGTGCATGGAGAAAACAGGAATAATACCACAGGTTTCAACCATGATTTACAATAACCTGAATGAAAGTTGATTCTGGCAGAGCTCCATCTACTTAATGAAAAACTTGTTGAAGAGGAAAAAAAAAAGTCTAAAAAAAAGACTGATAGAAGATTAGCTAGAACTAGCATGAACATGATTATAGCATTTGTATATCTATCATTGAACATCATCTGATTAGTAACAAATATTTTGTTTCCAGTTTTTTTTAATTGCACTGTTCCCATTTTGAATCTGCAAAGCCATGATTAACTTCCAGTTCCTTGTAGATGTCACAGCACATAAAACTCTTGAATATGGATTCAAAACCTTCCAGTGTTATTCAAGGAAAGTGTCTATGCATGGTGGTGTAGCAGAAAATATGAAGGTGGCAATATGGAAAGCAGACCCAAAGGCACACCAACAAACACTTTGCTTCTCAGGTCCCTGTAACTCTATCAGTGTTTGCCTCTAGCCCAGCATCTCACTTTTGAACACTTCTTGGAATACAAAGAAAGCATGCAAGGAAATCAGATATTTGATTATCTCCTCTTTTGTGTCATTCCTTCTGAGGCTCAGGCCTCTGCTTAAAAAGGCAAATAGCAACACTATATCCTCAAAGGCATAGAAAAAAGAGCTGAAAAGCCATCTCTTACATCACTTAACATAGACTCTGCCAAGAAGAATTGCTCCCTACAGTACATTCAGAAGAGTTTCCTACTATGCAGCTCTAAATGACTGAAGTGATCAGGCTTCCGTTGTGTCCCTGGGGAGGTTTCACCGCAGCCTATTCAGGCACGCTGTTTGGAGAGCAAGAGACAGTGATTTCATTGTGTATCACATCTCAGGGTTTCTGCAGGGAGGTTGGCTCCATGCTGCACCTGGAGCAATCTGAAACATTCTGACGACGCAGTGGTGAAATTTCCTGTTCACTTGTCATCATGAACCTGATGGGCAACACCACCGTCAGCCAAAGTGCAAGTGAGCCAAATGCCTAGTCAGACCAGCTTGAAATAGATTCCATGCTAGGATACGACCCTCAAGTGAAAATATCTTGCAACTCTGCCTGGCTTCAATTTATGTCCCTTGGAATTCCATGGACAAGGGACAAAGCTCTTTAGGTAAGCTCTTTGGGACAGTGACTAGCTGATTACCAGAAGTAAATAACAAAATCAACAACAACAAAAGTTTTCAGAAGTCAATCTGCAGTTTTTCCAATAAATTGACATGATATATATCTGAGGCTAGGGCCACGAAGTGCCTAAGTCCCTGATTACGAAAGAGATGGAATTAGGGTACTAGTTATTTTCAAGAGATAAATGAATTACATGTTGTGATACAAGGCCTGACTCTGATCTAACTCTTCTCACCTGCTGGAGCAACTCAACTGGCTCCTGGGGCTCTTCTTGACTAACATCAGTGCAGTGCAGGAAGAGTGCCTTCGTTTGTAAGCTGTGAAGGTTTGGTAGCATTTACAGTGCCTGTAGCATTCCTTTCTGAGAAACAGTACAGATGTTGGTAGGATGCTGGCACCAGAAATTACCACAGTGGTATAAAATATTTGAAACCACTAAGTGGCTCATCTTTCTCCCATTGGATTAAATATGGTCCAAAAAATTCTCTTTGTAATTTATTTAAGCTGCTACTTTTTCCCAGGCAGATAAAAAGAATCTTAGCTTAATAACGTATTTTGTTATTATATTGGGGTTTTTTAGAGAAGTACCTTTAAGGAACGTGACACAGGGAGAAGACATTATTTAGACATTATTTATTTGCCTTTCTTCTGGAATCAAGCTCCCTGAACTCCTGATAATGGTTTCTAAAACATTTTTATAGTTCCAAGGATGAAATGCTTAGCATTTTCAGATGCTGCTTCCTAGTGCTGATGAAACACTGGAGTCACATTAGCTGCAGCCTTCTGCATTTGCTAGAAGTAATGTTTTCAGAAGAGCTTAGTGTTGGCATGATTCTGTTTCCTGTGATGTAAATGAAGATTTCCTTCAAACTTCAACAGCAGCAGATAGAGGCAAACGCTGAGCACAAAGTCTCACCCTTGGTGACTTGCCCCTACTGCAGCTAACTTTTAGGAAAGCCAGCATCATAGCAAGTGTATTGGCTGGTTTTAAACTACTTTGCTGCTTTCATTTGTACATAAGATCTATAAATAAATTCAGGCATTTTTGTTCCAATAAGCTCTATTCATAATGGCATTATCCTTAAATAGCAGGAATGAACTATAGTAATATAATGAATTCTTTTCTGTGTTTTGTTTGCAAGTTGATTAAGTGCAATCACAGTGGCTTAGTTCAGAATTCTTCCTTTATGGAATACATTTAAAAATAAAACAAAACACGGTCACCCGTGAAGGACTTCATAAAATGTCCAGGCTGTGAAAGGCAGTCAGCAATCTGTGCAAGTCACGTTCAAAACCTTTGTGTGACAAACTTTCCCAGAAGACTGCCAAAATGTTAAATAGCAACTGTACATGGAATTAGAAAATGAACAGAATCAGCTGACCTGAGAAAGATCTGAACTTGCAGTTCTTCCCACAGCCAACTGTATCATACAATTTTTTTTCAGAAACATTATGCCTGATAAAATCTCCCAGGCTCTGAATATTTACTGCTCAGTCATTTATTGTCCTTTTTAATAAACAGGTCAGGGCAGGTATTTGTGAACATGGCATATTTTTTTCCAAAATCATCAGGCAGCCAATGTTTTTCAGGACAATAGCCTACTTGTCTTGGGCAACTTTTTCATTCTGAACAAGGGCAAGAATATTTCAAGATTAGCAGGACAAATGACTTATTCATGTTTATCCCTGGTTTTGTTGTACCATTTCTTTAAATACCCTTTCATTCCATTCAGCTATCCTTACCTTCATTGGCTGGATAGTCTGGCTTGTGCATGAATTATTTTGGTTTCCTCAAATAATATCAGACTCTGAGGGTCCCACTACAGTAATAAGACCACCTTAATGAACAGTTGTTGCATCTCTTTGAAGGGTAATGCAGTGCAAAGACATGGATACAGTCCCTTGGGGGATATATTCACAGCTGTCTACAAATTAGCTGCTTACAGCAGGCGAGACCCTCACAGGTATTTGAACTTCTTCAGTGTTAGTTCAAACATGAGCTCTGTATTCCTATGCTCGTCAAAGTCTGCCTGTTTCAAGCCTTGAAATTTCATTGACTTTTCTTAGCAAATTAGCAATATTTTTGTCCTCTTGTCATTTTTATTACTTTTAGCAGTGGTTAGTGTGCCTGCCCTTCCTCTGTCCCCCTTACGATACCTATATGACCCCATGATCCACCGGAATGCAGCAGTGCATGTGGTGGAGATGAGAATGCCAGAACAGGAAACATGGCTGTGGCAGGACACTGCGAACACTCCCGGGTGCGTTGGCTAATGTTGCGCTGGGATGCGACATCAGAGCTAAGCATTCAGCCATTCTTAATTACTTCCTCCTGGAACTAGGACTCAGGGAACCTCAGATGGAATGATCAGCACTTTACTTTGCCCTGAGCAACACTGGACTTGAGTCATAAATGCTGTTGTGGAACAGGCACTCCATGACAGGGACCAAATTAGGCTCACATCCAACATCCTAGCAGAACCAATAAAAATCCCTCAATATCTATGCCATTGTGCCTAATTTCAAAAGTTAATCACTTAAAAATGTGTTTAAAAACATGTAGGACTACATAAAAAAAGGAAACCTCCAACTTTTGAAGAGTAAAGTCTTTGCAGATGGCATACAGATAATTCAAAGATAGTTGTCCTGATTTTGGCTGAGAAAGAGTTAATTTTCTTCCTAATAGCTGATGCAGTGTTGTGTTTTGGATTTAGGATGAGAATAGTGTTGATAATGCACTGATGTTTTAGTTGTTGCTGAGCAGTGTTTATACAGAGGGAATTTCAGCTTCTCATACTGTGAGTGAGGAGCCTGGGGTTGCACAAGAAGTTGGGAAGGGACACAACCCTGACAGCTGACCCTTACTGGCCAGAGGGATATTCCATACTGTCTGGAATCATGCTCAGCAAGTAGAGCTTGGGGGTGCTGGCCCGGGAGTGCCTGCTCCTACTCGGGGAGCAGCAGGGCATTGATCAGCTGGTGAACAGCAATTGTGTTGTGCAATTTTACACTTGTTTTGCCTATTCTTCTATCATTATTTTCCATTCCTTTTCTGTCATATTAATCTGTCTTTATCTCAATCCACGAGTTTTACCTTTTTTTCCCAATTCTGTCCCCCGCCCCACTGGAGGGAGTGAGTGAATGGCTGTGTGGTGCTTACCTGCCTGCTGGGTTATGCCACAATAACTGTGTGTTGGAGGCACAGAGCAAACACATGCCACACCCTTAAAAAAATCATGAAAAGACCAGAAGAAAGCAGGTATGATGGCAACTGATTGAGGAAGATCTCAGAGACCAGAAGATCTCTCTAAGAAAAGACCATTAGATCTGGAAGGTTAAAAAGAATTTACCCAAAGGCAGGAATTTTGAGAAACTACTTGCAAAAGATATGGACATGCATAAAAAATCATTTTTCAAACATGTTAAGAAGAGGCATCTTGCCAGAGAATATGTAGGGCAAGAGATTATTTAGTCATAAGGGCCAAATAACATCCTCTTTAAGAAGACAAGTACAAAATTACATTTCCACTGCAGCAGCTTAGGATCCTTCTTTGCACAGGATGCAGCTCATGATTTGCTTCAAATTGGTGCTAAAAATTATGTGAAACTGCAGGAGGACCTTGTCATAGTAACTGGCAGGTGGAATTCAACACAGATAAATGCAAACTCCATTCCTCACACCTACTAGGATAGTTTCCAAGTTGCTGCTAACACTGAGGGATAAAATACTTGTCTTGTAATAAATAGATATGTGGAATTATCATCTTGGTGCTCAGCACTGTTTTTTGAGGCCTTTTTCTTTGTTCTGGCCTTTTTATGTCAGAATAGACACAGAGGGGAGGAACAAAGATGACTAGCAGTGTGGAGTGGCTTCAACACAAGACCCAAATAGTCTAGAAGCACTCTTATACCTGAAAAAAGAATGAGTGATGGCCTTAAAACAGACATCACAAAGGACACAGAGCTCAGGAGGATGGTTGCAAAGGCTCTCCCACTGCAGGAGCTGGAAGGTGTCAAGTAAAGTCAGAGCTTCCAAAACAAAAAATAAGGAATATTGTTTCACATTCCACGTAGCTGAGCTGTGGCTTTCCTTGGCACAGGTTGCTGTGGACAACTGAAGTTTACATAGGTTCAAAAACAATTGGACAAAGTTAAGAAAATTCTCTCGGGGTTTATTAAATGTAAAAATGCAACCTCTCCTTTGAGAACAGCAAATCACTGGAAGCTAGGAGAATATCAGGGGATGTACCACTATATACTTATTTTGTTCTTATACTTTCCCTACACAACTTCTACTGATGGCTGTCAAAGGCAAGATCCTGGGCAAGGCAGGCCTTTCATTTGGTTGGATTTGATTTGATCCTTACTTTCCTATTGTTTTTTGAGACAGTCTGTGTGCGTAGGAGATCTATGGCTGTTACACTAAACCAAAACATCAGACCCATTTTAAAATACCTGAACCAAATTCTGGAAACATCCAGACTCTGCTTGCAAGCCCTAGGAATCAGAAGGTGGAGAGCAGAGTCCGTGCACAAGAATTAGCTTTTGTTCTCCTGTGGGGTCCTGGGGTCAGCTCCTGACAGACACCCCTGTGCCAGAACCTGGGCTAGGGAAAGCATGAGGGAGGAAAGTGGTACAAGTTTGTGCCATCTGTAAGGTCAGAGAGGCAAGACACAGAGAAAGGATGACCTTGAGTAGAGTGGCCAGATGCAAATTTCTAATCCAAGGGAATTAAGAATGTTTTTACTTGTGTTGCTTTTCTCACAAAGCTGGTATTTTCACTTACAGCTGTAAAAGAGATCTGCCACAAGTGAGGACCTCTGGAAACCTGTCTGAACTGGTGCATGCATGGACAGGAGGGTGGATAGAAGAAACCCACAGTAGGAAAAGCTCCAGTGACTGATGTATTTCCTAACAGTCAGCAGGCTTGAATCAGGTAGGAAACACTGAATGTAGTTCTGAATGTGATGACATCACAGCTATCCAACCACATAGCCAACAAAATAACTGTCCACAACAAAAGACCAGAGAAAAAGGGCAGTTTTCTGCTGTGTTTTGTGCATTAGCACCCTGCAGAGCAAGTGGTAGGCTGACATTATGGATTATTGTATAAAATTTGTTGTCTTTTCTTCTCTTTGTTCTGCAACCTGTATGTTTCAATTACTGTGTCTCACCACTATTCAAGGCTAAACTCCTTTCACCAGATTATTGGTACTTGAGTACAGATTTTTTGTTACATGGATATACATCTTCTGGGATTATGAGGTCTGCTCATGAAGGAAACAGCAGCACAAATAATAATACAACTACAGGTAGAAAACTTAATTATAAACTACTCTGTTAATTAAATAATTATCTCAATGCATGCTGTAGTGATGAATGTGATTTTATAAGAAAATGCCATCTTGGAAATACAGTACTATATGTTAAATGAGGTAATGATAGTAAGGGGACTGTGATGCAGAGACTGAATATCTTATATTGAACACTTACAGGGCGTGCTTCCAGACTTGAAAAGTAATTGCATGTTAGAAGGAAAATACCTATTACTTTATCATTCAAGGAATTCACAAGAGGGATAGGCAGCCAATGAAGACATTTCAACATGAGTAGAATGTTTACAGGAAAAAGTAATATTCCCTTACCTGATTTGCAAACACCCTCACTTAAAATTCCCTGACATTCGGTGTTAACAGATTGGCCTTGATTGCAGTAATCAGCTTGGTTACAAAAGGCTTCTGCTATGTGTGACACCAACGGTACAGCAGGTGCTGTTCTCAGCAGCAAAAGTAAAACCAGATGAAAGAGTAATGACACAGAAGTCCAGCCTGGATGATCACAGCTAATAATGGAAGCATTTGACTTTGACCAAAGTTTTAAGGGAAGAGACTTTGTACCAATACAAGAGCAGTGATGCAGGTGGACCATATCTAATAGTTCTAACTGCAGAAAATTATTTTGATGCATCTGCTCACGCCGGCCAGTTCGGCAATGGAAATTCTTAGATGTATGCATGAAAAACAAAGAACATGGTTCCCCTTCAGCAATACAGTGACGTAAATACAGATGAGACTTTAGACCTGCTTAGGTCTAAAGAAAGTAGGAAGCTGATTCTGTGATGGACAGAACACTTCCATTTACAAACATTTTCCTTTCTTGAAAATTCATAATGAACACTGCACAGCACACTTAGCCTGCATGTTGTCAGCATGGTACAACTGGAACAGACAAACACAACCCAAATTACTTCATTTACCTTGGCTCTGCCAGTGTGTGCACCCAGAGCTCAGCAAGAAGCAGGGCTTTCTGCTGCATCGACAAATATCAGCTTTACTAAAGTTCCTATGCTGTGGAAAGAGTACCAGCAAAGGCTTTGGGGATAGATTTCTCTCTTCTTTTGAGGGGAGCTTGGGGACATAACCTATTGAACAGGTTTAAAAATGAAAATAAAATGTTGCAAACATTTTCCATGACATGTCAGTGGAAAGTTGCTGAGCTGGTTTTAATCTGCAAAAAATTATTCTGATTTTTCTGCAAGAAGGAGAAAAGTGTGTTCCTGCTGAGGAGAGCTGTAACAGTTTTACAGCGTACCTCCAAAAGCCTGTCTACTCTACTCATTTACAATGCAGGCCAGGTCACCTCCTACACATCACAGGAGAACAGACAAGTATTTATTCTTCTTGCACTTGCTCAAAGTAGAGGAAATGGTAAAATTTCATAAGGCTTTTTTTTTTTTAATATGTATCAGATCAAAAAATAGACCCAGACCTTACTTTAAGTGGATTTGTGTGTCAGCTTCTAACTTCCAGCAGTGATGTTACTGGCAAAGCAGATTAGAAAATTTAAAAAGCAGTAAGTGAATAGGAGTTCATACAAAGAAGGATGGGAAAATATCCAAGCCAGCAGCATCAGCAAGAGAGTTTATAATTTAATTAAATTATGAAAAGAGTAATGGATCAAGTGATGAAAACAACAATACAGCCTTTCAGGGCAATGAGGGTGAGGAAGCCATCTTCCAGCTCACAAAAAATCAGTCCTTCATTCCAGTAACACAAGAGCAATTGTAAATTCTGTTGATTAAGTTTGCATGCAGTGAGATATTAGATTTGCTCTAAGCTCTGCAATGCCTACAATAGCAACTGTGCCACAAGCACACAGTGAATATTCTGAATAATTTTATGCCCATAGGATGCCTATGGACCACAAGTGTGAATTGAGGTCATCATACAAAAAATGAGCTATGAAAATGTTAGGATTGTCCAAAAGTTTCATTTTTCTTGATCTTTGTACAGCATTAAGATAGAGACTGTCAAATTTAACACAGAGGCCAATAATTGCCGTATAGACACCACAGAAGCAAAACCATCCCCGATCTCTAATGGCATCTCAGACTGAGCCTCATTCAGCTCTTCCTTCCCTGCCTCTTACCTTGTTTTCCCCTTCATTCCCCAGGAGCAGAAGGATCCAGTTCCTGATTGTCCCATACAGAGTTTTAGGACTACATTTTCTTTTGATACTCAGAGTATTTTTCCTTTTTCTGAGTTGTTTTATACCTGCTGTTTGATTTGCTTTATACAGCTAAATTTCTTCACATCACGACAGCTTTGGAAAAAGTATGCAAGAAGAAAGCAAGTGAACTTTTAGTATACATGCAAGAGCATTGCCTGACCTGAGGTTTTAAACTGGCTGAAGTGTCATAACCCCCTCCTGATGTCTTTTTAAAAAGCTGCCAGCAGTCCAGAGACTCATTGGAGTTTTATAATATTATATTGATCATAGTAATAATACTATTACTTCAATTTATGATTAATAGAATTACTCAGATATTTAGTTAATAAGCCTTTTGTCACTTACTTTGCCTGTTAGCAAGATGGAGTTGACTGTCCAGATCACCAAGCTATTTGTGTTGCTTCCTGTTTCATTTCTTTGGCACCACTTGTTCTGCTCAGGAGTTCAAAATCACTCACAAAACATAAGCAATTGCCAGCAGTTGGTATATGGGGAAAAATAGTACCATAGAATGGGGATTTTGATCTTGGAAACTCTCTATTTTTATTTTATTTTTAGAAGAAAGCAGCAGGATAGATATAATTAGACTGTGCCAAAAGAGGAAAGTGATAGAGATACTAAAAGTAAACATCTTCTCCTAAACCACACTGGCATGAAATCTGGGATTTAATTAAGGAAACCAACACGCCATTGAATGAAGCAAATGAACCTCCAACAGAAAATGAACTGAACAGTTATGGGAGATGTTTTGTCTTTAATCCACATGGGGATCCTGGACCAAAAGCTTCCTTAAACCTCCTTTGGGTTTTCAGTGCTATTGTAGAGATATGATAAAGGATCTTTCTCTTCACTGATCTTTCTTACAACTGCAACTCTATAAACCTTGTGGCTGTCTTTGGCAGCCCTTGATTAGTGACTACTTCACTGGTGATGAAAAGACTTGGAAGAACAGTTGTCTAACCACCTGACCAAACCATCTTAGTTAGGTCTACAGCTAAAATATAATAATAATAATATATCAGCTGTAGTGGTTTAATTTATATAATTTTTTTGATTACATTTTAGCTACAGAGCTAAATAGGATATTTTGATCATGTAACGCAAGAGGCTGCGTTATGTTTTTCCAGTGTTGTAATAAGCTGAATTGTTAAAATCCTTCACATTTTTTCCTATATCTGGACTGCAGCTGTTGATAGAGAAAGCTGCTAAGGCAGAAGAACAAGACATTCCCACACGAAAAAATATGAACAAGTAGCAGAGGACTGTGTTTGATGCATGAAAGAGCTACAAATACTGAACAGATAAAGTGAGGCTTATTATCTCTTAGTTCGTGCTTCAGGAGTTTGAATATGCTAAGAGACTCAGGAGTTTAAGTGCTGTAGCAGGAGTAATCTGGAGAGCAAGAAATATTGCCTAAGTGCCAGGACTGCCAGGCTGTCACATTCCTACCTGGGCTGGCTCTCAGACAGAAGCGTGGCCGGAGGTCTGCAAGTGTCTTGAATGCTGTGCATACCACCAACAGACTCCTAAAATGTTAACACTCCAAGGGTTGGGATTTTTTTTTCTTCCAATCATTATCGTTAATATTCAAGGTTTAGGGTGGCCTCTTTTGCCTGTAATTATAAGATATCCAGGGTGGGAATATATCACCTGAGGAATGGGGGTGGGTTGGGGTAACTGTTTTTCCTCTAAATTCTTAATCAAGTTTTCTGTTGCTTAGTGCTAAATACTGAGCAAGGTGGAAGCCAGTATCTTCTGTAGTTTGAGGGCAAGTAACTTTTCTCGTGGTAAAAACTTTTCTCTGCAGCTTTCCCATGAACGCAAGCAAGCTTCTTCCTGTGGGTAAATGGGTGCAGTTCCTCTCAAATCAATGAAAATCTGGCTTTAAGAAATTGTTTTGCAACTGTTTCTTGTTTTGAGTATTTTCCTTTTTTAGACCATTTGTCACTCCTGGTCAGTCAAACACTTCCAGCAAGCCAGGAACACTCTGTTACAGAGCCACTGATACAAATACCCTTGTCCCAGCTAATGCAATATTAAATGCAAAAGAATTTTACAGTTCTGTGATATGTTTTCAAGACTGAAAGAAGCCCATTTTTGTTAAGGAACATGCCAGGGGTCTGGAAACTGTTGTCGTATGAGACTTACAAATATGTTGTACAACAAAGATCTTGACTTTTCAGAGTTTGGGATGTTTTGGAGGGTGGCCTGGTACATGTCTGATTTTATGTTTTGGGATCAACTACCCTTTGTTTGGTGGGCTTTCTTTCATTTCTAAAGCTACTTCCAGTTCCATAATTTTTTCTTCAAACCTTCCCACTTTTCTAAGACCCCAAGATACATTATGTGCTCCTGACTAAATTCAGGATACATGTGTGGAGCCAAGCTTGTTCTCTTACATGCTGCTGTAAAAAAGGTCAGCTTTTTGTCATTCACTTATCCTCTTCCTTTTCTGTTTCTACATGAATCACTTCATTGGCAGGCTATAATTTATAGTTTCTTCCCTGTAATATAAGTGCAAATGGTTAATTTTAATGACATAAATTATATGCAAAGGACATGCTTAAAGTTGATCAGGCTTACGAGCCTGCTCTTACAGCCTTAATTTGTACCTTATACAAGAAGAAAAATAATAAATGAAAAAAAGAGTGGCATAAGGGAGTGTGACAATTAAAATAGGTGGGAAGGGAGGAGGGAGATCTTTTAATTGGAAACATTTTCCTTGGCAACTTAATTAACTCTAGATGAATCCCACAAAAAATGAAATAATTTGCAATTTATCTCTCAGTATGTGAACTCTGTATTTTTGGTGAAATAAAAGAGAAATAAGTATATAACCTTTATAACCACCCTTCTGGACATGAAATTAAAGAAAAGACAAAAAATCAAAAGGCCCTAAACAACAAGAAGTGAAGTTCATAAAATGAGAAGCACTGTGTATTGAAATTTGGGATAGGCAGCCAGCAGCAGCGCAGCAACATGTCTGGGTAGAGCAGGAAACCCCAAATCCAGTGAGCTGCTTTGTAATTTAAGATGCTGATCTCAGTGCCTGTAACTCTAGCAATGTGTCATTTCTGAACGCTAGGATGACACAAAACCTGTGTGGGAAGGAGGGAAAGCAACCTGCAATGTGGGACTGTTTGCCTTTTAATGAAGGATAGCTGAGAAGTACCTATGGGTTTTTTATGAATGCAGGTAACCTGATCCTGTGAAATCTACGGATGAAGTCCACTCTTCAGCTTCCTGTGAAGCTTGGCATGGGGGCTGCAATTGTGCACAGAATCACAGGAGACACCAGCACCTGGGAGGCAGCAGTCAGCCCTTGTTTGCTTTCATCAGTCAGCTCCAGAGCTGTGTTTAGGGTTCTCCCCAAATCATTCATGCTTTCTCTGGGAATAAGCAGCATCAGTATATGATACATCTTTCTGTTAGTAGAGGAGCTGCTGTACAACTTGAAATTTAATCCTCTTATTTTAAGTATTGCTTGGAAGCTTCAACTGATGTGCTTTAAGGAAAAGCAGCCACTGCATTCCCCTAACAAATTTAATGTACTGGTGTTAGACTTTACCATCTTCTTCAGTGCCAATGTAAGTAACATCAGTCCTGTTAGGACAAGGATCTTGGAGACCTGTGTGAGAATCATCACAGAGGGAAACAATAGGGACTACTTCTACCAAAAACATAATTTGCTTAACAACACCATCTGGATTTTTTTTTAACCTTTTTAACCTGAATCCTTCATTAACTTAAAAATACCTTTGGCAACTCCTTCCCAGATATTTTAAAACAGCAGAGAGAAAAATCTAAATTGTCTTGCATGGTATGCTTTCAAAACATCAAATTAGAAAGTGGTGGGTCATTTAACAAATAACCACCTAGACAATAAGAAATAAATTAGTGCTAATTATAAGCATTCTATACAATGATTTTCTCTGAAATAATGCTCCCAAATATCTACTGGAAATCTAGCAGCTTCTCCAGACATAATGGACTCAGTTTGCTCCCTGGCATTCATACCCTTCTGTTCAGGTAGGTGGCCATAAGATTTATGACATGAACGTACTCTGGCTTTTCCCATTACACCTCAGAACTAGGAAACTGCAGCAATGGAGAATATATTAAAAAATGCACCCACATCAGAACCTGCCTGCTTATTTGCCAGAGTCAGGAAAATGTTCCCAAGGTAGACAGGCCATCAGTTAGCACAGAATGTCTTGCAGCAGCCTGCATTTGAAAGACTCTTATTAAGCAGAGGAATCTGAAAAAGTTGACTCAAAGCTGTGGAAAAAAAATAGTCTTCTTCTGCTCTTCAAGAATATTCCTGTTGGACTACAGAAGCCAAATGGTGCCGCTTGTGAGAAGTTCCCTCACCACAACTGACTCCAACCTGCTGATTGCACCTGTTTTGCATTGCACCACGCATTAGAGCATGACGATGAAATGCAGTTTCTCTTTTCTGAAGAAACTCATAAAAATCCCTCCTACTAATGCTATTTAAACATGAAAACTGGACAGTTATTTTTCTGCAATTTCTAAAATTTCGCAGTCCCAGAAACAGGGTCAACACATCTGGGCTTCCAAAGGCTGATGTTGGCGTGTCTCATCTATAAAGTAGATTATATAACTCTTGCTTATAAGAGTGACTACTACTAAAATAGTATGGATCTTCATCCAGTAATATCAACACTGTAATGCTTTCCTTCATTTTTACTTCTGCAGCATGAATGAAGAAATTCCTGTGAATTATTGATCACTTAAGACACAGTCCTGGGTGAAATCTTGGACAGAAGCCAGTCAGTGGAAAAACTCCCAAGACAGCACGATATTTAGTTTAAAATCCTAGTTTCTCTAACCTTGTGAGCTCACTCTATATGAGAGATTGGTATTGTAGCTCTGAAGCCCTTCCTTCCTTTTGGACTTTTGTTAGCATGCGTCAAAGACAATCTTCACACTAGTTGGTTTTCTTTTATTATCACTCATTGACAATTATGTTATGCTGTGGAGCCAAAGTCAAAAGAAAAAGAGGAATAACTTCCAATCACTTATACTGGAAATTAATTCAGAATCTCCTTTGTGACTCAGTCAGATATACTGCTAAAATTCACACTGAACTTATTTTTTAAATTTTTTTTAGTTCATTCTAAAAAGAGCAGCTTAAAATAGCTTTAAAAATTTCCTGCAAATAACCATGTTCAAAGCATTGTTTTGACTTGATATAATATTTTTAAAGGAAATTGAGATCTTTCCTTTACAAAAATTTGAAGACAGTTTAATCAGGCTGAAACGTGAATCCAGATTGAAGCTAACTGAACAAAACAGATGAACTTTATAGAATCAGAGAGGGAGGATTCATACTGAAACAAGCTGACAACATAAATAATATTTCATCAAAGATTTTGGTTAACCTGAATGCACTTTTGTTTTAATCAGAGAGCATTGTCCACTTCCATACTGATGATAATTTCAGATTGTAGTCTCCATGGACAACTCCAAAAACAGTATTGGTTTTTGGCCAAGAGTAGAATAACTGAGTGCAATCCTCTCTTGTTTTACATGGAGCCACGACAGTGATGTTAGATTAAGTTAACTTGGAAATTTAGCCTATTTAGTAGTGGTCAGCTATGTGCATTGCTCAGCTCCACTAAACTATTCATGATTCAGAGGAAATTTAAACTCTGATTCAGTTGTATGCAACTAAAAGATTACGTTTCATCCTTCCTTCCACTAAACAAGTATAAAGTCAGTTTTTATTAGCAGTGGAATCATATCCTTTGCATTTTACCAAATAGCAAGTATTTTCAGTCAGCCTTCAGTGTTCTTGCAGTTCTAACTGCTACAAACTATCTCATTCAACCAGTCAAAAATAGCATTCAAATAATGCTATTTGTCTTCTCCAGTTAGCTCAGGTACTCTGTCTCATTATGGTGGGATATTACATGCAGCTACGCCTACCTTTGTCACTTCTTAACAGGGCCAGAGTAATAGCCAGGAACACAGGACAGGAAAGGACGTTCCAGGTAAAGTTTGTCCCACTGCTCTCCTTGGTGCCATGTCATACAACCTCTTCCATTAACTTGTCAAGCTCTGTCTTTACAACAGCTAACCTGGGTATGAAGTCAGTCAGCCCTCTGGGAATGCCAGCTGGTGCTGGCTGCTAAAGCACAGCCAGAAACACACCATTCCTATCCACTGGTGCTGGTCTCAGATTCCCACAGGAGCACGTCTAAATCCACTTACATAGGACACCAATTCTTCACGCCAACAGATCCAGTACTTGCAGCATGGGCAAGGCCACACAAGTACTGCTGAGAGCTCTAGGCTGAAAACCTTCTCTTGAAAGTGAGGTGCTGGTGGTTGTCCTGCTGCTCCTGGAAAGAAACCATGTGAAGGAAAGGAAGTCCCTCTAGGCTTGTGTGATTTTGCAAATACCCACCATGACTCCCATGGCTTTCCTTCCATTCACACCACACTTTGAAGGTGAGAAAACATCTTCCAGGAGTACCTCATATTAAAGTTAGGGTTTAACAGTTTAAAGAGAACAGGTAGGGCTCAGACCTGGACTTTGATTTTGATTTAATGTCTTGTATGATCTTATCCAAAGAGCAAAAATTACCTGCCTCTGATAGATTCCAATGTTATGTACCTATCAAAAGTACTTGTTTATCTGAACCTACACCAAGCCAAACTCATCCCACCACTGAAGGGGTGTCACATCCAAGAGCAAAAATCCCAGGGTATTATAGAGAATTTTTCTACTGACTTCATCCTGTGCTGGCCTGAGCCCTTATTTGGCAATTTTCCTGAATTATGAAAAAGGAAAAAACAGCATGTGTCTTCTCCTGGGAGACAGAAAGCATCTTGTCTGCCTCTCATTCCAGCTTTCAAACAAAAATTCTCCTTTATAACTATGTATTGTTTCTGGCAATAATTATGGATTTAAAGCCAGATAAGTTTGGTGTAAATTAGCAGCACTCTGTGAAGTCACTGGAGCTGTGCCAGTATATACCAGTTGAAGGAAGGGCACATAATGTGATGTTCTGGAGCTGTGCCAATATATACCAGCTAAAGGCATGGCCCATAATTCTGTACATCAGCATCTTTGTGCTGCACTCCTTTATCAACAGCTGCTACATATTCTAAAAACAGAAAGAGAGTCCTGTCTTTCAGGGTCTGTGGAAAACAGGCAGTTTTCTCATTACAACTATTTTACAGGGTCTTTGAGAAAGAGACACCATATGTGATTAAGCTTTCTGGGCCCCTTCCCAGTGCAAATAAAAAATAATAATTGCATTAGATACATGCAGTGTTTTTGCATGTCAAAGGTGGCTTGGTCCAACTGATCTTCTAAACTCTAAAAGATGCAGAGAACTGCTCCCTTCAGCTCCTCATACACAGGCATTTGGTACACAGCAGATTCTGACCATTGTACTGCACACAAAAGGCTCAAGCAACTCTTACCTACATCTGAGCTGCACTAGAAGACAAGTGCTCGGGCATAGGGCATGTTTATATTTATTCAGTTATTAATATAATTTCATATGTAAATATTTGATGAATTTGAGTGTGTATGTATTAAGAGGATTGAATTTTGTTTTCTTGCTTAAAAGCAGACCACCAAATTTTAAGCTCCAGAAGGTATAATTATTAATATTTTCACTTTGCAGTTATGGTGTTCTGCCCTGTATTCTAACACAGGACATGAGTTTCGCTCCAAGGTATTTACAACTTAATGTTGCCACAGGTAGTAAAATTTCTTTTTTTTTTCTTTGCCTCATATAATTTATTCTAGAGTCAGCTACATAGCTAAAGTCTGTGGCTGCCACCCCCATACTAATACTTGAGCTAGACCACCTAAAAGCACTTCTCTTACACAAATACAAATGAGGACAATTGCTAAGGATCAGTGTTTCCCGGCAGACAACATGACCTTTGTTCAGTTGATATGTGCTTGGGTTTTGTTGGGTATTTTTTTTCCTCTGAAAGAGTGGTAGCAGAAGTACAGCCTTCCCATTTTTCCTTGGAGCCTGGGATCAGTAGACTGTTGAGTGCGATTTCTTGCCTTATCTAAACCTCTCAGTGATGGTCACTCGGGAGCAGACAGGCAATGCCACAGTCGTTCCCAGACAGGAAAAAGTGGCCCCAGAGGAAAAGACTGAGCAGGTCTCTGCTTAAATGGATCTGACAGCTTTGCTTAGGGAAAGATGTTTGTCCCTGTTTATGGACGTGTCCTTTTCCCCCCTTACGATTCCCAGGACCAGCGTTACTTTTTACTGTGTGTCTGACTGTCTGGTTTGGGAGCCGGAGGTCATGTGTCCCACAGGCAGTGGGGATGGGTGAGAAACAAATCCACCAAGGCTGCTATTCGCAAGGGGCTTGAGTCTTTTCCGTAACATTTCCATTATCCTATTTAAAGTTTAATACCCCAGTGATGGAAGTCTCTCCGTTTATATCGATGGAAGCAGGGTCAGTGTCTGTCCTAACCTGCACGCGCAGATATATTTTCACATGAACCCTCCTCAGGCTGGAAGAACAAAAATGTCAAAACCATTTCACTGGTATTTAAGTTGCAAAGTGCAATCAATTGGTAATCAACTGCTTGTACCGATTCACAGATTTGTTTTTCCAAGCTGCACTGTATATTTTTACCTGTCAAGATAGAGACTATTATTTTTAAACAAAAATATTCTATAAACTTTATTTTTTGCTGTCAATATTTGCATTTTGAGGAAATCTAGCAAAAGTAAGAGAATCTTCATCCAGAGTTTAATTTTAGAAAGGAAATATGGTATCATGCTTGAAGATTTTCTTAATCAGTCAGATTT
This sequence comes from Edolisoma coerulescens, assembly GCA_013397115.1. NCBI lineage: Eukaryota > Metazoa > Chordata > Aves > Passeriformes > Campephagidae > Edolisoma > Edolisoma coerulescens. The sequence continues at coordinate 1,594,180 of VWZW01006375.1, forward strand.
GTCCTGACTTTCAACTTCAGATAAGAAAATAGACCATTTTATCACAAGGTTTTAGTGTGTGTGAGGTTTAGTGCCAACCAAAAATGGCTCCCAGTATCTTAGTTATTAAAGTCACATTTGCTGGTGATTATAGCTATTTCCTGCATAAAATGAAGTTTCCACAAATACTTAATAAGTCAAAAGAAGTCAAATAAACGGCATGCCTCTGGAAATATGAAATAAATTAATGTTTTGAGTATCCCATTCACTGGGTTAAACGTACGCAAGAACTTATATTTATTCCTGATAATGTCTAAAACATCCTGCATCTAATAAAGCTTCCCCAAATCATTGTTTCTATCTTCCAAGATGTTGAAGCTCTCTCTGTGCTCTCTCCTCTTTGGTGTAGAGGAGCCAGATGCTTTCCACCACTAGACAGAGTTAGAAAATAGCCTTCTGCTGTGATCTCAATATATGAACTCTAACCTCTCTTTAAAATCCCAGAGACTTCTATAATATTTTCAGTTACTTTAGTCAGTGGTTTTGCTGAGATTTTTTTCTATAAACTTTGAGGTATGTATACGTACATGTATATATATCTAATAGATAAGTTTTTTCTAAATGCTTATCTAATAAGTTTTTTCAGAATGGTTATCTAACAAGTGCTATATTTAATAATGTCACTGTTAATCAGAGAAATATGGTTATTGTAAAATTATTGATATTTAATTCAGTCCACACATTGTAGGAATAATATTTTGAAAGTGCACTAGGCCAGTAAGAGATAAAAGGAACTTTAAAAAATGACAAGACAAAACAATACAAAACAATGCAAAAAGTTGTTCCAATGCTTTTTCTTCTCTTTCCCACAATCCTGTGTTTCTGAAACAAGTGCCTGAAAGGCTTGATCCAAACCTCTGAAGATGAAGGGAAAATGTGCCGTGGATCTTTTGTCCTGTCCCTGTAGGTGCTCTTGGTGCTCCAGGTTTAGCAGCCCACTGTGGCTGCCCATGTGGAGTGGCTGCACTTGGTGTTTGCAAGACATGGATTAACACAGTGAATTGGATCCTGACAGTCCTGCACACTTTGTGTTAAATTTCTTTCATGAGGACAAAAGAGGGTGTCTTTCCTCTGAGTTCAGTGAATGTGAGTAAAGTCAAATATAAGAAGAGTATTTTGGAATAGCCATAATGGCTGCCAAAGAAGACACAAAATCTAATAAGACATGGCACTATTGCAGTTCACAGAACAAATGAAAGAATGGAAGGAAAGCTTGAAGTCCGCAGTCAAAAAAATAAAAGCCTAATCCTTGATGCAGGCAGAAACGATTATTTGCCTGCAGCAGTTCACTGGAAAGAACCACAAACTTGTGAACACAGACAGCTCATGATCTATTTAATCATTAGTGGACACACCCCACAAAATAATGGGAGGGTGCTAATTATACTGAACCATATACGAAGGTTCTAGTTCATTTTTAACTCTGGAAAACTGTCAAGAAATTAATCAAAGGTAGAAACTGAAGGACTTGGCATATTGTAGCTTACAAGCAGGCATCTACCACATAATTCTCTGGCCATATGGGTTTGGGCAGCTGCAAAATAGAGTTTTTCTGGTTTTTTCTCCTTAATGAAAATCTCATTAAAAATCCCAGAGATAAAAATTATTTGGAAAAGGCACCATAATCAAGGCCCTTAGTGTCCACCTGATTCATCTTTCACATCTGAAAAGTCTTTCTCCTCAATTCAACCAAGCTTTCAGCAAATGCTGCTGTACACAGGAGTGCAATTAAACTGGACATTGTCTTGTCATTGCATGACATGCTTACCTTGAATATCAATACAAGGAATATAAAGTTTCTCTGCATTTGCCCCCAACTTCCAGCATTGTCACAGCCTGCTCTCCCACCCCTATATAGTATCTTCACATCATACGTATCAGTGCTTCTTGTTGACTGGAGGAAGAAGACAATTCCAGATGGATTTCTGCACCAGGTTGCTCTACACAGAGAACTTGGGGGTTGAGGGAGGCTCCTAAAGAGGACAGGAAGGATCCACAGTCCTTTGGCTACAGAGACTTTTGCAGCTGACCCTGTATGATTTGTCAAAAAACACAGACCTACTAACTTTTTCCCCTGCCGTTTCTTCCAGCAAAGCAACTGAAGGTAGTTTGTCGTCGTCTCATGTTCACTCCTGGTGAAGTAGAACTCCCATATTTCTAAACTGCCTTGTACAAATGCAAACATCCCTATGTGCAATAGTGTGCTCTGAAAATGGAAATGAGGCAGCTACCTTCAGCTGCTCTCCCTTCTCCTCCGTGCAAGCCTTTGGACTTCTTGGGAAGGTAGGAGATCTTGAAGACTTCTGACATTGTGACACTTACCCAGTTTCCCTCCTCATTTGCCAGGGACTCACAAACATACTTTGAAGTTTCTGAACAGCTTCCCATTGGCTTCGGTGGGTGTTGGATTGGGCTTGCAGGTACAACTCCAAGTCTGTTCCCAGTGAGGCAGTGTTTCTGGCCCCTGTAAATTGGTAATTTGGGATTCCGTGCTTTTTTCCCTACCTAAGGGCTCCAGCTATAGCCTACAAAGTGCTTGAGCCATGCCAAGAAGCCAACTAGAATAATTTTCTGCGTAAGAACTAATTGGGTTAAGTTGGGTGCCCTGCTCTGAGGGATTCAATCACAGAGGCGAGTGCGAGAGGAGCCTGGCTGGTTTGGCATGAGCAGCAGTGAGGGCTGTGATTGTGCTGGTCTGTGAGAAACCTGGGGCTGGCGAGCAGTCTTCACATGATGTCACCTTTCCTGGACTTGTGAAAAGGTTGCAAGGACCTGCGGCAATCCTCCCAGAAAGGCTCGGCCTAGTTGCTCCTGGATGCAGAATGTATGGCTGCCTGGGCACACACCTCATTAGGGAGATACGTGTGAAGCAAGCAAACCCCACTCCAAGAGTGTTTATCTCATGGCACAGAATGCCGCATGCCACTGGATCAAAGCTGGTGGGAACAGATGCTGTTAGCAGAGCAGCAGCTGCACTCAGATCCTGTCCACACCCTTCCTGTTTGCAGTGGCCTACCCGGGGGCTATTATGTTCCCAACAGGGCGATGACTGCCCCGCCTTCCCACCCCTGCTGCCACTCTCCAGGGAGGGTGTACCGGCGCTCGCCTCACTGTCTGCCTTCAGGTTCTCATTGTTTCTTTCGGAAGATGCAGATAGTGGGCTAGACACTCCTTGGCTGGTGCTCTGATAAGGGTCTGGAAATTGTTCTCGTGTGTTACACAGAAGCCTGCTTGAAAGAAGGAACTCTACCCAAAATAACAAAACTGACCTCAGGGCTCATTATTTTCTTTCAAGTAAGGAGCTTGAGCCTGTCCAGACTGGAAAAAAGGAAAAGGTCAGTGTGGCCAGACTGTTATCTTGTACTGGACTGGAGTAAGGTGGCAGTGCAGTTAGTGATGTTACCATACTTTCTTGCAAGTGCTCTGGAGATTGCATTCCAGCTCTGCATGCAAGGAAAACTCTATTTCCTCACTGTCCTGCAATGATTTGACTGTTGTCCAAGTCATTTATATCAAGTTTGGCTTAACCAAAATAACCCTAACTGTGAGCAACTGTAATCTTTCTTCAGTAGGGTGGAGAGAACTGCACTCACAGCAAAAGGAGGTGACTGGGAAAGCAGATGGTCAACAAGAGGACCTGGGCTAGAAGGAAGCATGTCCCTTTTCATCCTAGCTGTCCAATAACCTCTGATCAGTCCATTAGTTTATGATTGGGTCAACCTGTAAAACACAGCAGACTTGACTCTGATTTTCACTTGTGAAAATCAGGAGTACTTGCCAAAGGTGTCACTGGGTCTAATCAATGGAATTTGGATTTTAAAATGCCTTCTGATTTGTATGTGTAGCAAAGACAAAAATCCTTTGGCAGCTTTGGTCTGGCATTGTCAAGCAGTAACACAAACATTCCTACAGGTAAAACATTTCCTACATTGCTCCCACTGCGAAGCCTAATTAGTTGAGAAGAGCCATCATCTTCAAAAGACCATTTTAAATACACTGCTGGCAGGTACAGTTTGTGGTTTATTTTTCCGTGGTGCTTGCAAGTTCAACAGCAAAACTGATACAACTGGATGTAATCTAAAGTTATTTCTCTCAGAAAAAATATGATCCTTCCCCTCTACTGGACCATAGTGAGGCCACATCTGGAGCATTGAGTTAAATTCTGGTCTCCACAGTTCAAGAAACACAAGGAGCTACTGGAGAGGATCCAATGGAGGGCCACAAAATGGAGGGCCACAAAACAGAGGTCCACAAAGATGATGTGGAGCTTCTCTCTTGCAAGGAGAGACTGAGGGAGCTGGGCCTGTGTAGTCTGGAGAAGACTGAGGTGGGATCTTATAAATGCATATAAATATCTCACAGGCAGGTGCCAGGAGGATGGTGCCAGACTCTTCAGTGGTGCACAGCAACTGGATGACGAGTAATGGCCAAAAACTAAAACACAAGAAGCTCCACCTCAACATGAGGAAGGACTTCTTTATACTGAGGGTGGCAGAGCACTGGAAGAGGCTGCTCAGGGTGGTCGTGGAGTCTCCCTCTCCGGAGAAATTCAAAACCCACCTGGACTCACTCCTGTGTAACCTGCTCTAGGTAACCCTGCCTTGGCAGGGGTGTGGGACTAGATGATCTCCACAGGCCCCTTCCAACTCTAACTATTCTGTAATTGTGTGGTTATATCAAAATTCTTAGATTAGATTGCCCACTAACTTAATTTCTTGAAACATCTTTGTTTGCTGTCTTACTGTCCCACAGAGGTGGAAAAAAAGCAGCAACTACACTGATGACAAAAAAGGCAATTGCATTACCTCACATCAAAGAGAATCATAGGATGCTCCAAGTGACCAAGACAGTGAGTGAACAGAAAAATAATGATAAAAATTCTGATAAATATTAAATGTGTTTTGTATTAAAAACATGATTTGTAGGTTAACTCATTCAGAATTACAGGAGAAAGTGACAGACATTTGTGCACTCTTGGGACTGTGTTGGTCCATGTGTCACCTATTCTCTAACATGCTTGTCCAACCTCCCCTCAAAGTTCTGGTCCTTGCCCACTCTTCAATACAGGATTTTGGATCACAGAGAGAGCTTTTGCCATTTCCAATGTCCCCAGCATCTTTGCATCATACTTTTCCCAAGTCAACTTCTGTCCTTACGACCCACCATCAAACACCTCCAGATGATGCTTTCAATGCGAGTGCAAAATGTGCTGGCATCCACGGCTGTATCTGTGATGATAAAACATGCTGAGATCGGGGTACATGTTCTCAGTTGTGAACATTTTTAACTTTCTGAAAGGTCCCTGGCACAGTTTAGTCATGCCAGTTAGCAATTCTCCTAAGGTGTTCCTGGCCACAGCTCACATGGGGCCTGTTCCAACAGGCAACCTACCCATGGACACTCTACTTTGGAGGTTAAGAGAGTTCAATAGCTACAGGTGTGGCCAGGCTGTATCTCCAACTTTGGAGCCAGACAAAGGGCTTTAGCACTGTTTAGTTTACTGATATGGATGCAGCCAATGAGTTTTAAAAACTCTCTCAGTGTTTTCCTGATTAACCTTTCCCTGAAATAATACTGCAGAGGGAAACTCCCTGCTTACAAATCCTAGATCAGGCTGCCTCTTTCCTGGGTGTTTTCTCTCTATTAATTTATTTACCCTGACAGCTTATTTGTTTTCCCAATTGTGCTTTCCTATCTGCCAACTTGTGCAAGTTGCACTCTCCTTTCCTATTTCCTCTGTCTCTGGTGTTTCCTCTCTCACCGTCATTTTTACACTGTGGCATCTGTGAAAGGGGCTTTCCTTTCTCCTCATCGCAGTCCATAAGTGCTGGCTGCAGCCCTGCCAGTGGGAATGGGGAGGAAGGAAGGCAGCTCTGCCTGGTGTTTGGTGTTGGTCCCTCTCCTGCACAGGGACTGTCCCATGCTGCTGCCACACTTAAACTGGTATGGTTTTTGATCTCTGCTGCCAGCAGTATTTTGTCTTTCATCCAGAGTCTCTGTAAGGCAAGAAGCAGGTCTCTGTCCTTCCTTGCATTGTTTGTTCCTCTGCACAGTCACCATATCAGCAGGACAGTGCAAAATATCCCCCAGGCACAAACACAACAGGCTGCCAGGATGGCATGTCCAGTTTCAAATGCCTTGAATCCCTTCCCACTGTGGAATGAGTCCCCTGGCTTCTTTTCTCTGAGCAGTCTGAGTAAGAGGATCATTTAAGCAAGAGAACTGTCAGATGTAGTGTAGCAGTAGCCACAATGTGCCCAGTTCATTTTGATCATAGGAAATGTCCCACACAGGGACAGATTGTCTCTCTGCTTTAGAGGAAGACAACATCTCTGCAACCCTAACCCTACCTTTGACAGCTGGAACTGGACAGAATTTCCAACACAATTCCAAATTTTTTGTTTTCTATTAACTGACCATAGATGGCTTTCTGGTCAGGGTACTCAGCACACTTTGCTAAAGTGATAGAGGGATGTAGCTCTGACCTTCAGATTACATTCTGGGGGTCAAGCACACAGTTTGTAGTTGTGCTGTCTTTTTCTTGGATCTAGCTCCAAACAGCTACTAACTGTGAAATACAATTCAGGGAGCGAAAAGTCACAGAAGGAAAGTGACAACACGGATATTAATGGAATTGCTGCCTTATGACTGCTCTCTCCACAGCCAGTCCAGGTCAAGAAACCAACAGGAGAGAATTTGTGTTTATAGTACAGCACAATCGAGCAGTAACACCAAGATATTTTGGCAGACAGGTGACCGTTGCATGCATGGCTGAACGTGTATGCACAAGAGGGAAGAACAGGCACAAGAACACACACGCACATTGCAGAAGGCATGAGGTGTCAGAACACTGCAAAACCTAATTGCAGAGAAGTGATGCTTGGGTGTGTTTTCTACTTAACAAATTTTTAAGGGTTTTTTTAAATTATTATTATTTTCTTAAACATCATTCAGGACCCCAGCATAAGCCAAGAGCCATTACTTATATGTAGCTGCGTTTCATCCTCCAGAAGGCTGCTCCTGGCAGAACGGCAGAGAATAGCATGGTGTACAAGAGCTCCATGTCTCTCTCTTTTTTTTTTTTTTTAACAGTAAATAAGTGTTTTGGAACAGCATACAATACTGATGAAATTAAATTTCATCCTGGTTGACGACTATGCTGGGACCAATCTCTCCTAGATTTCCTAAGAACCGCTGATGCTTAGTCCATAGATTCCAGGTAGGTTCTGCATCCAAAGAATGAAGATTTTAATACAAAAAGTACGTGTTTCTGCCAAGAATCATAGTATTACTGTCATGGGTACTGATGTTGAGAAATTCCAAGACTGAGCTGATATTTGAAGACACTTCTGTGCTGCTACTAGTTGAAATAACAAGAAAGTGGGTTACAAGCCTCTCCTCATGAAAAGAGCTGGATGCTCCTGGAACTCACCTTCTGCTTATCTGGAGCCTTGACCCCCGCCTGCACCATTTGATCCGCATGCCTGCAACTGCTGGAGACTTATCTCTTGCAGGAGGAATTTGCCTGTGCCTCATGCACCCATCTTACAGCCCATTTACAAAGTGGATTATGGGACTAACACTTCAACGCTCACAAGTGGGGAAACCTGAGAGCAGGTCGCGGTCTCCATCACAGGCGAGGTGTAACAGAGTCAAGTGGGAGGTCAAGCAGAACTAACAGGGTGAAGCTCAGCATGTTTCATGACTCTCCCCAGCCATAGAGACTCCAGGTGTTATTGTGGAAAAGGATCACCACAAGCATATTTAGTAGCTAAGTAATTATTTATTTCATTGAATGTAAGTCATTTTTTCTTCCTGCTCTCCTTCCCAAACTTGATCTTTCAAAAATAATTTTAGACAATAATGGAATACTCACCTTCCCAGGGCATCCTGCCGCCAGAAAGACTGCTTGGGCTAGGGAAACCAGGAAGAAAAGCCTTCTCCAAAAACACTGACAAGTTTCAGAAAAGGACGGAAGGGACATACTGTAATATTATAAGTCGCGTGAGAGGAGACTTGTCTTCCATCCTAAGAGGAAATATGAGCTAGATTAAAAAAAAATTATTTTTGTCCAATACAATGTACTTTGGTCCAAAATTATTTCCCCTTCTTCTTCTCCTCTACTGGTATATTAGTAATTTTCTGTATATTCTAAATGTGGCAGTCAAAGCTTCGTGCTTTGGATATATTTATTTTTCAGAACTCTTTTGTTGTACTTGAATATATTGATTCATCCCACTGCCCCACTACCCATTATGCCATTATTCTAAGGGAAAGCTGACAGTGTACTTTTGGCTATGACCTTCTGGGCTTTTCATGGAGTGCACTATTTCTTAAGGCTTGTGCTGGGGTGGTTGTGTCTTCCAGCCTCTTTTCCAACTGGCAGCCAGCAAAAAGCATTTCTTAAAAATGGAGGACTTTCCTGAGCAACTTCTCTAGCAACTTCTTGAGTCGTTAACTGTTGAAGGGGAGAGAGGAGCAGGCAGAGGCAGGAGGCTGTGATCTCTGCGAGCAAGCATTCGGTTTCGCCTGATGACACATGGCTTTCCAAATTAGAGGGCTCTGAACAAAATAAAAAATATCAAAGCCATGTGTCTGCTTGTGGGTGCCACATTCCTTAGGATCACAGTGGCCGTCCTTCTGCATGAATGTCACAGAAACGGCTCGGTTTCATCCCACTTGAATGATGTGGCAATATTGTGAAACAGGGTGGAAAAGCGTCCCAAAAACGGTCAAGCGATGAAACCGCTGGAGAGCTGGAAAGCGGCTGTAGAGACCCAAGTGCTGTCACTTTAAAAGGGTGATCGGCCTCTGCGCCTTTGAAATCGTTTATCACAGAAGCCGTAACATCTGCCACCATCTTGGATTCATTCGAGAAGTGCGTCTCAGTAGCCATTTTAAATATGTTTGTTTTCAATTCAAAACACATAATTAAGTACAGGCTGGGGTAGAGTATATGCCTAGAGCTGCTTTCTCTCACCGTGGTTCAGAGCATGGCTTTTTCACAACTTTGTGCTTTGAATTGAAAGCTTTTTTTGCTTTTTTTTTTAGGCCTTTTTTTTCCTGCAGGCCTGTTGTTTCTCAAGAATCAATTGAAAGTAAGACTGCAGATTTAAAGGAGCCCATCTGACAGGAGTCTGAGCATCCTGAGGCCAGAGGGGCTGCCCAGCCTCCTGGGGCACTGAGCTGCTCCTTCCTCCAGCATGGGTGGAGCTCGGCCCTCACAAACTGAAGCTGAAGCCTTGCTGTCAGAAGACTAAGCTATGCCTTGTGTTCAATTTAGCCACGTCCCACTTCTCAGACAAGAGACACTCAGATGATTTGTTGTCATGGAAGGAATGAGCAACCTTGTTACAAGTCTCCAGAGAGGCTACAAAAAAGGTAGTTATGTCCTCAAAATACTGTCCTTAATAAACTATTCACATCCTTTTCCCAGACTTTCTAGGAGGCACTTCAGAGGGACAGCGTGAAGACAGTGCTTGGCTGTTTACATTGCCTTCAGTTCGGCCGACTTTTATCACCATCACTGACATGTTGCAAACAAGCCTGGGGAAAAGACGAGCAAATGCTCAGGAATGAGCCACTCCAGACCGACAGAAGATGGGTTGGACCTGCAGTTCTAATGTTATCTCCTAAAGAGACAGGAAGAAAAGCAAGTCGCTAATACAGGAATGAGTCAGAAGCAGAGGCAGAGCAATTCTCTGTCCACTCTCCCAAAGAAGAAGAGGTTTTTCTATGAGGCTGAGACAAAATCCATCTAGCTGAAACTTCAAGTCACACAAGTTTTCTGAATAAACAAGGTGCTCAGATGCTGGTGCTACACGTGTGCTGGTGCACCATCCCCTTTCCTCCATTCAGGCAGGCAAAGAATAGGTGGGGGCTTGGGGGTGCTTAATAGAGATCTGCTCCCCACCCCTCTGGCTACTGTGGCTCCACTGCTGAGGAAAATCAGGTCTACAAATGGGCCAGGATGTGCATCATGCTTCAACCACCAAATTTCAAGCTGAGATGGTTTCTGAATGATGGGTGAACTGGGACTTACTGAGCAGGTATGTGCAGCTCACCCTAATGAAATACAGAAATAGATTATCTCAGATTTCAATGACTCCATGCTTTTAAACATGACACCTTAATTTTAAAACACAGTGTATGTGAGGCAGTTTTTCTTTCCTGAAGTTGCCTGTCAACACCTGAATTCAGAACTATGCAAACAGAGAAGAGCCTGTCATATGTCTGCAGTGAAATGAAGAAGCAGAGAGCTTCTGCATAATTTATGCTCCAGGTTTCTGTAAGAGATACCCACAACAAGTATGTTCCTCTGATGATGAAATCTATTCACTATTCTGTCAGTGTTTTGATTGAAAGGAAAAAAAAAAGGGAGGAAAAAAGAGGAAACTAATGAGAATATTAGTAATGATAGGGTCCCTGCAAGAGACAACTTCTGTCTGGGGTCACAGTCCTGTACAAAGGAGATGGGACACATCTGTGTTGAAAGTAAAAGTATCTGCTTGGTATGCGTGCTCCTAGTGCATGTTTGGGAATAGATTGTAAATCTGATGTGGGGAATCTGAGAGCAGAAAAAGTAAGATACCTGCTGCTACTTGAGCTCGTGCTTCCGAAAGACGAAACCAAAGCATGCTTTTAATTTTCTACTACACACATCTTTCTGAAGTGTCTCATAGCCATGCAAGGGGGGGGTGTTATGGATTCCAAGGAGGAGGGGATTTGTTTTCTTTTTTCATATGAATCTGTTCCCCATGGGCTTTCTTCTTTGGGCACACATTCCAGCATTACAGATGAGTGCTGAAATTACAGGGGCGAGAATTCAGCCAGGAACGAGTAACATGCAGCCATACGCACGAAACAGAAAACATCCTCTTTGACTAGGTGATAATTAGAAAGGCTGCCACATTGCTGTGTATACAAACAAAGCACATCCCCTTTGGGAATGTATTTTCTTTCCTCTGAGGTGAAATACTTTTTTTTGGTGGAGGACAGTTTTTCACTGCTCACTTTTAAACACAATTTCTTGTTCCAGCAGCTGCTTCCACATATAGGCAGATGATCACTACCTAAATGGGTCTAGCTGGTATGTTGGAGAACAGAACTAGTGTCTGGTTAGAAAGGGTTGATAACTTATCAGCGCTCCATGCTACCAGAATAAAACCAATTAAAGGTGTCTTGGAAATAAGGTGCTATCTCTTCATCTTCAGCAGAAACACAGACTGATAACCCCGTGGCCACAGCTGGTGACTGACAGGCTGAGCCAACTATGAGCAGCTGACTTTTTCTTTCACTAAAAGGCTCATCTTCTCCTAATCCGCTTCCCTTGTTTTCAATCCAGAATGCAGGGGCTTTCCTCTGGATCTGACCCATCCTCTGCATTTCCTCACCACGGTCTGACTGCAACTTCAGCAGCCTAGAATGACCTTCCCAGAAAAGCCATATCTCCCCATTCAGGCCATAAAAGAATAATTTCTGAGTAGTTAACAGATGCAAATATGAACTTTTTGGATTAAAGGGATGACAGGCTGAGACAGTATACTGTTGGATATCTTGCAGTGACACACATCCCTGAAGTCTTTTAGGGAAAGGACGGAATATACTTTATTTGCAAGGGAGGGAGGGAGGAAGGAAGGAAGGAAGGAAGGAGAAAATACTTTTTTTTATACTATCCTTCCTGTGTGCATTGTCTGCTTGAAGAGCGGCAATCACATTCAGAATCGACCTCTCTTGCCAGAGTGCCTCACAGCAAGGCTGATGGTGTTGACCCTCTCCAGCTAAGCTTGGCTGTTTTTCTGATCTACATGGAAGCAAAAATAAGACAACAGCACTTAAAGTGCCAGGGAAATCATATGTAAATTAAGGTAACAGACATGTGTAAAAAGTTGCAGTTCTTTCTGGTGGATAATTACTTCAGGTTCTGTGTGATCTTCAGGAAAAAAGAGCCATGTGAATTCAAAGAGTAACTCATTAACTGGCTTACAAACGTTCATACAGTGAGGAGGATATTAAGGTCAAAGCTGAAACTTGATTTAGGTTGTATGTTTTTATTAAGACTTACTAGACATTCTTCCTTGCATTCTACAGAGAAAGGGACAGAGCCTCATAAAAGTTAACAAGTCTTCTTAAGGTCTCTATTATCAGCAAGGCAAGAAGTGGCAAGATATCATTTGCTTTCAAAGAACATCACTTTCCATATTTGGATGTGATTTTGTATTCAACCAAAACAAAAAGAAAAGATCGTTTGATGAAAAGGTTCAACTGAATTTAAATGCAAATTGTGTAAGAAAACAAAATGTTTTCTCCCTTCTGTATACAGTGGTAGCAACAGGCCAATACTGATGCATTTAAATGTATTCAAAACGTATAATTTACATTTTTCTTCAAAGTTTTAGGATATATGCACACAGCTTTCAAAAAGGGCTTTTGAACTGAGATTTAAGTAGGACTCACAAAACCCACTCCTAAATGAGCACGGTTCAACAACTAAAAAAATTTGTGCACCAATTTCCAAACTGACTGTAAGGCTCTAAATGCCATTATATTCTAATGCCATTGCACATAAAAACACTCACGTAGGAAGCAGGTGGCATCTTTTAAGATTTAACAAGATGAAACAGAGGTCAGGTTTGCAACAGGTTTTGTACTTTTCAATGCACATACATGGTATACGCAACAGCATTTCAGCACAATCTGGTCCTGATTCGATAAAATCTATGATAACACACCCAAATGTTGGTATCTAGCAGAACCCACGAACGCAAGTCAATCTTCCATCCCAGCATGCTCAGTAGGTCTCTGCCACATATTTAGAGTCAAGCTCAGGCTAAGGTGATGTATTCAGGATCAGAGCCACCCTTCCTCACCCTGTACGGCTGGGATTGGAGCCACCTCCCTGCCTGACCCAGCTCTGCTGGGTGATGTTGGTCCTGTGGCAAAGGGCTGGGACCTCCTTTGGCTGACCATGGAAGGCAGTCAGGAGTACAGGGCAGCCCGTGCCCTCCACAGAGGCTGGCTGGGGCCATGGGGCAGCAAGGCAGGGGAGGTTGTCCTGCCCCTGACGTGACCTCACCAGCTCAGAGCCAGCTGCAATCGGCTTTAAAGGGCTGCAGGAGTGCAGGGTTTTCCACAGACCGACAGGGAAAAAGGAAACAAAGCATATAGTTTCATCTTAATCAGAACAAAATATGCAACAAAGAGCTTTTTCATCTAAACGTGTGTAAGTAATTTTTGGCTAACATCTGTGCGTGAAGTAGAGTTCTTCCCATAGTAAAGCCCCACAGTGGTAGTTTTAAGTCATAGAGAATTCAAGCGCTTTCTAAAGTTAAAAAAAAAAAAAATCAAACTGCAAAATAGAGACAAAGCTGTGTCGCTGGGTTGAAATTCCTTTGACAGATGCAAAGGTCTCGATGACAGTTATTTTCCAGGTCTGCAGCTCAGCAATCCTGCCCCTGAATGGTTTCCCACATGAAGTGTTTTAAGAAGCGGTCGACGTGTGACTGATCTCCAAGGCCCACTGCCTGGTCTTCTTTAAGGATGGGGCAGGGGCAGAAGGAAAGGTGATGCTGATAAGGGAATCTGAACCAAATGTTGTCACATTCTAGAGGTGATTAGATGCCCTTGCTGTGACTTATTACACAACCTGAAAGTGGAAAGAGAAAACCTGGGGTGAAATGCAGCCACAAGAGGGGGAGATGCTTTTTCAGCAAAGAGCAAAAGCCAAGAGAGAAATTGTTGTAGATGTCTAAAACAGGTTAGATACCAGAGCTTTTTCTCTGCTGTGAGAGATGTGATGCTACAGTAAACTTCCCCCCAATGAGACCTACTGTGATTTCCATTTATACCTTCACAAGCTGCTGATTATATAAAAAAAGGCTTGTCTTTAATAAAGAACAGGACAATGCTAAAGGCCATTTTTGATCAATCTGGGTTATTTCAGGTGTTGCTTTTTCCTTGCTTACTTGAATGAATTATAGCTTTGAATCCTAATGTATGTAGCAGAATTAAGAGACTTAAAATCAAAATACTCTCCAAACTTCTAGAAAATGTTTGTATATTTATTTCTAAGAAAATTTATTGATTCATATATTTCACATTCTTAATATTTGTCATGGCCTATGAAATATGTAAATTATCCTCCGTTTTTCCCAAAACATTTTTATCAAATGTCAAGACCTTGAGGCAAGGATTTCAGGATTTATTATGTTGTCATTATGCATTTTTAGGTATGCATTATTGTAAATATGCATTACTGTATGTGTTGATACAACAAATTGGTGTGCAAGTACAGGGGAAAGTGCAAATTTTCCTAGTCCAAAGGAAAAACTGGCAATTTCCTTCTTAACCAGGTGACACACTTCTCTCCAGCCCCAATACCTATCACATATAGCCTGGGTTAGTTCCACTTCTGGATGCCATGGTGGCTACTAATTACTCCCCAGGTTATTACTTAATTGTTGAAATTCTGACTGAGGATGGCAGCTAAAATGCCATACAGAAACACTGCCCACTAAGACTCACCCAGATGTCCAAGGAATCCTAAGAAGCTTTTCAGAGTATGAGGGAGGATTTGATTTAAACTGGATTTTAAGTCCTGTTGATACCTATCTGCTCAGGTTCCCCATGTTCAAAATAGGCCTGATACAACACAAATCTGCTATGCCTGGTGAGGCACCCGTCTGCCCCTAAAGCTGAAGGGTAATCTGAGGAACAGCCCAGGGCCAGAAAGACCTTGCTGGGGACACCAGCTGAGCAGAGGCAGCAGCTCTGCTGTGGCAGTCTCAGCATCCTGTTGTCTTTTCCTGATGTGGATGAATAGCCATTTTAAATGCTGGCCTTTATCAGGCCTGCAATTACCTAAGTAATGTCCCATGGTGATTATAATGAACAGAAGAATGGATCCATGGTCTGGGAAAGATTAAAGTGTGGGCTCTCCCTTTTACCTCATTTTTGTAGCTAAAGAGGAACCGTGATGAGACTGAGGTTTTACCACAATGTAAATTATTGGTTTTGATGTCCCAAAAAATGCATGTCTGGAGGCAGCCAGGTGGTGAGCACTGCTTTGCAAGCAGCTGCAGGAGTGCTCTGTGGAGTTGAGATCAGCAGGAATTTGGGTCGGGAGTGTGGCTGTGACAGAGAGGATCTATGCCTCAAAGTTTCCCATCCCTCTGCCACATATCATGACTCACTGTGTCAAGCAAGAGGTTGTAGGAAGGAAAAGGGCAACGAAGGGACAAAGAGAAAAAGAAATCCTTTCCCCTTGGTTCCTATCTTCCCCAATGTTATACCTTAGCAGTTTGAGAGATGTATCCTTTTTTATCTCTTTCCTCAAGTCTGTGGAATTTTAAAGGCTGTCCATGCACTACCTTCATACCTTCTTTTACTCTTCCGTTTCCCTTCATCACAAGCACTTGCCCTCAAATAACTCTGGGCACATTTGTATTGCAGGCACTGGCAGATGAGGACAGCTGCCTTCAGCATACCCTCATTTCACCCCCATTCTGCCCTTCACCAGGTCTTCAACCCCTGCCTGACCCCACTTCTTTGCTGACAGCCTCATAGAGGTCTGAGCGGCTCATCCCTGATGTTGGGCCAAAATACACCAGGGACACAATGAAGGGTGCTGCCCTTTGTTTATTTTCTGTTCCAACAGTAAGCAGGAAGCTTTACAATATAGTGTTGCAGCACAGATACTTAGTTTGCAAACTCCTGCCACATGTTCATAGAGTGTCTGCAGACCAGGAGGTCCAGCCCATAATGATAACCATACCAAAGCCTGTATGGGCTTTTTTAAATACATCTGCATGCAGAATGAGAACATTGGACCTGCAGAAAATGTTTTATTGCTTCAAAAGATGAGTCGGGCAGCTTGCTTAGCTCTTTGTGTGCAGAGTGAAGTCCCTGTCCAGATGTCGGGAGGGCCTGGCTGAAGTCTGAGCTCAGCAAGAAGCCAAGAAGGACACAGCAACATGTGACAGCAGGGTGCTGCAAAAGCTCTGCTCATAAATGCACACCAAGTGGGGTTTACCCTCCTTCTCACAGCTGCCAGCTCACTTAGGTATATGGCGTCATCCTGCTTTATTAAATCAAGGCTTCGATCTTCCTTTTGTCAGGAAGACTAGCTCAGCTCTGTTTTTTTCCTCAGACCTGCTATCCAGTTGTCTTTCTGGTTACTTGACATAGTCTCATATCCACAGTCACTGCGTTAAGCAGGGAAGTTTCAATCCCATTTTACAGGTGTGAATGTGAGGCATAGAGTGTGCTGAGAGACAGCACTATGCAAGGAGCTTACTTCTGTTTCACCAGCTCTCTTCAATCTGTTAGTTTGCTCTTCCTAAAAGCAAGAGGGGATGCTAAACTTCAGAGGCAGTGGGCACAGGAGGGAGCAAGTAAAGAGGAGAAAAAAAGAGGCTCTGGCATTGACTGAATGCTGATTGCTTGCCATGCTTTGCTGTATCAAAGCTTTTATTTAGAGGCAGCTACTGAAGATCCCAGTCCAGGCTGTCAGAAAGTGATGGAAAAGAGTGCATGATAATCTACAGGGGAAAAAAAACTCAGTCGGAGAGTCACTGGTGAAATCACCGCAAGTGAACCCATATGGTCCACTCCATATCCCCCACAATTCGTACCATAAATGGGTGCAAGAGAAATTTTCCCACACGCATCCCTTCAGCAGAGATGGTGGACAGGTGGACAGGGGCAGGAGGGACTCATTTGCCTCTCTCTGTTTCTTGCAGCCTTCCTTGCCTTTTTAATGCAACTAGGTACACCTTGCTAAAGGGTTAGAGCCTGCTCTGCCCTTCCAGCTGCTGGTTCAACACTCACTTTTGAGGTCCCCTTATGCTGTAGCCTGGTGTACCTATGGATTTTCCTCCAGTGGAGAGTATTTTTACTGCCAAGTTTGCAAAAGGCATACACAGTGGGAGTGTCAGCAGCTCCTCTGATTGCTGCTGAAGGATGAGCTACATGGCCCCACGGGTGCCAAGGCTGGGGAGGAGCTGGGAGAGAAGAAAGATGAAAAAGTGGGAGGGAAGATTTGCTGTTTCTGAGGAAGCTAGGACTTTACTCAAATTCAGGTTTTTACATCCCTGACCCCAAGGTGACCTGCTGACCTCTCCTCTGCCTGGCTCCAGCCCAGCTGTTTCTCCTGAAGGAAAGAGGCCAGACTCACCTCCTGCACTCTGCTTGACAGCGTGTCCAGGCAGACTGCTTCCTGCCAGAGTAAACACAATTACAGAGCGTCATGCACAGGATTCGGGCCACCTAACACCAAAGAGGTCAACAGGATAGGTGCCCCTGAAAGCCCTGAAGTGACAGTGCCACCATAACAAGTAAATAGCTGCACATGTGCTACTCCTCTGAGTTTGTTGATTGCATAGGTAAGAATTGTTGGATGTTGCTTGTTCTGCACATATATGTAAAAAACTGTAAAATAAAGGTCTGAAGCAACCCATGAGATCATGCATCCAGCTTGCAAAAGATGTTCACTAATCACTTTCCTAGTCAAAAGACCCTAATAAAAAAAGCTGTGGCAGCATGAAGCATGAGGGCTAAAGCATCATGGACTTGTAGAGGAGCAAGAGATGTATGGCTAGCTCCTGACAGAAAAATTATTTGAGAGGAAGAAGCAATATTTAAAAAGCAGTCAAGAAATAGTCTAGTCCACAGCCAGGACAAAGCAACTACAATTATAAGTGCTTGTAATAGGAAGGAGCAGTGATTCCATTACTAAACTCCTTCCTCAGGCAAGAGATCAAAGGAAATTACACCCGTAAGAAGAATTTCTACAATGCCTCACTAATTAAACAACAGTTATTTCATGTAATATTGAAATCAAAAACCATGTAAACAAACCTTGAGACAGGTTTGAATATTTTCCATTTCAGACATGAGCCTGAACAAACTCTATCTTGCACTGTTTCTGAATTTTGAAGAAGTTTGAATCCAGAGATGGATGGATTCAATTTTTGTGCTCTGGACTCATCTTCACTTAATATTAACAGAAGTCAAATCCGTAGCAAGTAATATACAGTAGCTTGAAAGAAAATGCAGAACACAGCAAATGACTGATACTAAAATGTCAAATGAATCCAACCTCAATGATGTTTCAAAACTAAAAACCAGCCTAATATGTCACATACTTAGTTGCAAGTAAGACATTCAGCAACTTTTAAATAGTTAAGAAAAGGAAAGAGCATTACAGTAGCACAACTAATAGCAGCATCTTCCAGTATGAGCGAGAAGGTTCCCAGGCTAGTGGCAAGGCAGCAACAAAGACCAGCAGCATACTTCTTTCACACTTCCCTCTGAGTGAATTTACCTCCCAGAAAGTTTACGAGTGCTGCAATGTAGGTTGGGCTGCGCTGGTCAGAAAGGCACAGAACAATAACTAGAGCTCACCACAGCTTGTTTATACCAAAGTCTATGAACCCTGACTCTGTAACACCTACAAATCTCTTCCAACAGAAGTGTTTTGAAGGGGCTATCCCTGCAACCACATCTGGGCACCTAAATTAAAAAACTGATGCCTAAAACTAGGCCACTGTGGATTAATTGGCTCTTTTCCTTTCCATTACCATTTTCTTCTCATTGATTTAAGACTTATCTGCAATGCTTCTGTCCATCAGAGTTCCTACTGGGAATATTGTGATTGTTTCTCCCATTCATGACAGAGATCTCTCTTTTTCCAAACTAACTCCTGCATTCCAGTTTTGCTCTGGCTATGCCTGCTCCAGTGAATTCAGCAAGACAAGGCAAAAGGCTTAAGCACCAGTCCACGACTGCCTCTGACATTTGGCTGTCAGCAGGCTCCTGGGAGCTGTGCCGACAGCTGCCTCTGAGCCTGCTCGCATTGCTCGGGCATGGCTAGCAAATGCCAAGAACCATTTTCTCACACTAGAGGTAGCCCTGTAACCTCCCATCCCTCTCAGTCACTGCCCCTTCCCCATATTCAAGAACCACCTCACCTCATTCACAGTTACTTTCATGTTAACAGGGGTCTGTACAAATTCACACAGTGTAATGCCACAGTCCACTGCTATTCCTGTTTTTCCCTTTGAATCATAACCCTGGAGCTCTGCAGCTCTAGGCAGCCAAGTTTCTTTCAGAAAGAAGATTTACAAAATGAGAATTTCCTTCTCAAGGGCTCATCTGTTTAGTCCCCACCTGCACTCCTAATCCTACCAGTGACATCAGAGGGAATGGGCAGACATTTGAATTTTCAGTAAAAGGCAAAAGTGAGTGGTCTCATATTTATTGTCTCCACCCACACCCACCTATTTCCAAAAAAAAAGCAAAAAAAGAGAAGTTTTAAAAAGAAGAGAATAAGTAGAAACAATAGCAAAAAAACATGCACACACAGAAATATGACGGAATCTAAAAGCAAACACTTCTGAGTTTCCCGTAACAACAAACTGGATTCACAGTTCAAGTACCCTTTGGATGGGGTAACCAGGAGCTGGAACAAGCAGCCAAATGCTCAGCACGGATGTGGCCTCTCGCCAAGGGCAGGGTAGGAGATTCACAAGAGCCACACTTTCCCTCTCTGAAGGCAGAGCACCAGGGAAGCACATCTCCCTCCCTGGGAGCCAGGGTGGCCACAGAGCTGGCCCAGGTTCATAGACAGCCTCAAAAATCCTCCCACCCTTTATGTTTCCACAGAAAAGCATATTCCTTTCCCAGCCCACCTGTGCCAAGTGCTTCCCTCTCGGGGCAGCTCAGAGCTCTGCTGCCTACCACAGACATCTGCAGAGGCTCCTCTGCACACAGCTACTTCCAAACAGCTTAACCCGCACAGATTTTTTGCTTTGCTGGAAAAGGACATCGTGCTTAACTACACGTTTGAAAAGTGCTTGCACACACATGTACACTCACACACACATTCACAAACGGTGGGGTTAACAGCTGTTGCCTGGAGAAAAGTGTATTCAACACTGGCTTAAAGCATAACTCCACTGCATCCCCTCATTTGATGAAAAAACTTAGCAGTAAAATGTCTTAGGAGAAGAAGCCACAGGGCTGTTATAGCTTTAACAGACCCTGAATGCTTATCTCAAGCTGAGAGAGTGATTTCATGGCAATAATTTGTTTAAAGTGTTGCTGATTGCTTCCTATTTCTTCCCAGCAAATGACTTTTACACCTTTCTACTGTTGCTTTTATATGAGCTGCTATGGCAATTACTCTGCGGGAGGCTGTGTAAACATCACACAAACCCTTTTATCTTCCCACCAAAGGCCATAGAAGACACTCCTGAGATCAGATATAAAGTATTTTCATACCTTTTCTCCTTCCTTGAAAAAAAATATCGTTATTATGTTGCTAACAGAGTTTTCTCTTATTCTTACAGAACACATTCAAATGTACTTCCAACAGAGACTGCCTGATCCCTGTGTGTAGCCTCTTTGAAGGGAACTTAAATAAAGTAATAAATAAAAATAACGAGAGTTCCAGGGGGCAAGGAATCTCCCCTTCTCTGCTAAAAGAAGAATATCTCTGATAAAATCATTTGAAATTAAATTGTCTCTTTCAGAAGAACTGCGGGTATGCAGGAAATGATCAGGGTTAATCTGAGGAATCTCGTTCTGGTACCTCTGGTGCATCCTCTTATTCTCCAGTGCCAGTGCTAGGTGTTAGCTTAGCTGTCTGTTTCTCTCATCCCTGCAAGGAACAGGTTCATGCAATGACTTTTGGAATCTAGCCAAGGCACTTTGCATGTTTGATTGGGGCTCCAGCCCAAGGATTTGGTTTGGCCCATGAAAGTTTTCTTCTCAAATCCCAACTTCAAAGTCGCTGCATTCTCTGGTCAACAGCTCTCATAGATATGTGCCCCGTCGGATCACCCATGAGGCCCAAGCTCCACCCCCATCTCTGTCAGATTAACCAGAGCACGCCTCAGAGTCTGTGCCAGTTTTAGGCATTTTTCTGACAGTTTTATTCTGACTTTAAGAGGACTTAAAATAGCTGAACCAGCACAAATTTAGAGCCGCACAGGAAGATAACACAAGATCTGGCACAAATCCTTCTGGTGCAAGGTTGGGCTGTCAATGGGTTTTGGCACACTTATGCTGATGATGTGAATTTCTTCCTAATCAGTGTTTTTTGTCACGTGACCATAGTGGTGGGGTTTTTTCTTGTCAAGAAAATCCCCATATTATCCATGAAGAGTGAGAAAGACACTCTGATAGCAATTAGTAGAAAGAGAATGACAGAGCATTAAACCTTACAGGACGATTAACTCAATAATTCACTATTTTAGCAAGAATTGTGATGCCAGTTCCATTTTAATGCTTGATTTTCAGTTGTGTGGGGGATTTGATAGTGTCACTGCAACTTATATAAAAAGCATAATTGAAGTGCTACATGCTCAGCAACATTATCTTCCTTTCTATGATTTAATGCAACAGTCTAATATGATATTTCTTTTTCTGATATTCCGTATGAATGAGATGTTTCAAATGTCTTATGGATGATGTCCCAAAATGCAAAAGGAAAACTTTTAACTCTTTTACTTGTAGGCAAAATGGGGAAATCTCTGTGGTGTTATCACAGATCCTTAATCACCATTTTCAATTTTGTATACAGTCTGTATTATTATTCCATTTCACAATCTCTGAGCTCATATTTACTTTGAGACAAGGTAAATTTGAAAGGAAGCACATCGGTTTACTTCCAAAAGCTGCCACGGCCATTGTCTCAGGGATGAAGAGAACACATACAATGTTGTGAGGGGGGCACTCTCAGATTCGTCCAGTTGTGTTCTTTACCTTTTCTGAATTACAGGTCATATTGGTCTTCCAGAGAATTCACTGCCCTGTTGGTCCCTCTGCTGTTCATCCGCCCCTACTTATACACCATTAATAATACACAATGGCAACTTCTTATATTAGCCTCCCACAGTAAGTTTTGGGTGGAGTTTTTCAGTGTTTAAAATGTGTCATCGATGTTATCAGAGAACAGGACTCCAGTAGATCAAACTCATGCTCAATAATGGGAATAAAGGATATTATTACCTAGACACCTTACCTACACAGAGTTCTTTCCTCATCTTTATTTGCACCTCTGGGCAGCAGAATAACCTCCAGCTTTAAGAAAAAAGCAGGTACTCATCAATAGTCTCTACAACATCTGTTGAAAGACATGCTGTGTGCAGCATGATGTCAAACAGGGGAGCGTGAGCTTGTTAGGATGTTATGAAAGGAGTTTCCTTGCTCCTTGGACTGAAATCCCATTGCTGTCTCCAGGTGCTAAAAACATTAAAATAAGACCAACTGTGCAACTCTGCTTATTTCACACAAGCATGAATTGGTGTGGTACAAGAACTGCCTGTCAAGTAAATGAAATGAGATAAGCAGGACTAACACAGTATTATGCTCTTGGCATAACAGTAACTCCTGTAACATTATCTAGATGGCTCCATAAATCGCTTTTAAGTACTCCAAGTGTTTTTACATGCATTTTCTTTACAAACAGGCTTGGTAACATTGTTCTTCCCGACCTTTGCACACCCCTGTATGCTCTCCTTCAGCTCTCATAAAGGAGAACTGTAACTGTGTGAAACAAAAGCTGAAATAATTGAAGTAAAAGTCTTCTGAGATCTATTTGCTGTATATGCCCATGGGTACATGAAAATTCAATGCAATACTGCCCCCTATTAAGTGAATATTCATTTGCCCAACATGGAAAATCCTGGTTCAAGTTCCAAGATGTCTACAAGACAAAGACCAAACAAAAAGGAAACTGCTGTACAGAATGTGATGATCATTTCCAAGCCAACACAGAGCTAGCTAATTCATCACTGTTCCTTAATATTATCCAATTCAGTCCTAAAGTCTCACTTGATGTGAATGGTGGCACTATTTCACCACAAAAATTTGTTTCAGATGAAAAAAACAGTCTGCGTCTAGTCAAAGTTTCTTCCCAAATACCGCCCCCTTCAAGCCACTTTATACAAATGAGACCATTTCTAACCTGTTTAAGTGGAAGAGGAGGAGTACTCAGAAAAACTCTCACTTTCCCAGCTCCCTTTAGCAATTTCACTGGTGTGGTTACAGAGCCCTGGGAGACGTGCAAGGCCCCCAGGCTGCCTCATCCACCCTGGGTGTAAGGGACCCTAGGGAGAAGAAGATCCTTTTGAGGGCTACCCCTGGCTGCCTGCCCACAGACACAGAGAGATGTGGGAGCCCCCAGGACACCAAAGACAGAGTGAGAGGCAGGTGGGACCTGCGTTCTCTGGACCAGGAGTGTGAGTAGCCTGGGTGTCACTGAACACCAGTGCCCATGAAGGAGGTCCCAGGGGCAGCCTGGGGACAAGAGGAAATGGCATCAAGTAGCGCCAGGGGAAGTTTCAATGGAATATCAGGAAAAATTTCTTCACCAAAAAGGTGGCCAAGCACTGGAACAGGCTCCCCAGGAAGGTGGTTGAGTCACTAACTTCAAGGGCTGAAAGGAACCTCTGGTCCTTTTTGTTCACTGGTGTAGGTGTAACCCTGGGTTTCCATGGTGACATTTCTTGAAGAACTTCACAGTCTACCCAAAGGGAGTGAAATAATAGATACCAAATTGTGTCTTACTCTAATACATTAATGTAATTACAGCTTACAATAAAATAAATATCCAGATGTCAATTTTCCAGCCTTCCTTAATCACATCTGAATAATCACAAATCTCTCCTTCAAACAGAAAAAAAAGGAAATAAAAGAGCACACACAGAGAATTCAAATTTGTCTAACATTTCTGTCTAAGCTTTTTCTATCACTTCTCTGAGATGTTCAGGATTTTCTGGTTTTGGCTTGTCCCTCTCTAACCGTCCTTTCAGAAGCTCTGGGAATCTGTGAGATTATAGCCCCTAACAGGTTATTGTCCCCAGGGATCTCCCCACCTCTGCACTCAGACTCAGCTGCCATCTGCCTCACAGCCTAAGCCAGTTTGGGTAACAAGGTTGGCTGGGAGTAGCTGAAGAGTGCATACTTCATCTGTCCTCGCATCCCTGAAATAAGTGAAGTCGCTTGCTGCTTCTAATCCAAGGGTGGCCACAAGGAATGTTCATGGGACTTGGGCTCCTAAATCGTTACTGTGAAAGCTTGACCCCAGATCTGGAGCATGATGTGTAGCCACTCACTGCAATGTGAGGAGACTTGGATCTCTCTGTTCTTAATGGTTTGACTGTGTTTCCTTGCTAAAACAAACATTTTAACAAGTTTGTCTCTGTAAGCCTTTGAATTTATTATCCTTGCAATGTTTGTTCTTTGAGTGGTCTGTTGCAGGAAACACTTAATATTTCACATTCTTTCTGTATCTGGTAACATACAAACTTCAGGCCTGTAATCCTATTCTTTAGAGTAATTGTAAATCATTACATCTTCTTTCACACTTCCACTTCTCTATTACTGCTCAGATAGCAATTGTTATAATCCACAATTTGTGAGATAGATGGTGAAGTGAAGATGACAACAGCAGAGCCAGCAACATTGCTCCTCCTGTGTCCTTCTAGTCTGTGCTCTTCTTCCATTTGGGAAAAAAAAAAGAAAGCTGTTTTTTTTAATGTAGGTTATTTTGTTAGCTCTGCTCAAATGATGCAGTGATTGCATACAGTCTGTGAACACTTTCCTCTGAGACCCCATGGACCATATGGTCTCCAAATAAATCATTCTAGGAGATAATTGCCTTATTTTCTACTTCTCCAGGAAACTACAAACCTGAGAATGGAAGAGGCAATAATAAACTATTTTCTTGTTTCCTACTACCAAGAAAAGTAGTAACGAAGTCTCCAGCGTAGCAAATTCTCCAACCTAAAAGCAACTGCTGTAACATTTTATATCCCTTTCTACTAGCGTACCTTTCAATTACTAGCTTCAATGTAAGGCTTTGTTTTCAGTTTAATAATAGAAATTTGCCACATAAATTTATTTCCTATTGTGTAAGAATTTTTATAACTGAAGTTTATTGTCACAGGATCATAGAATCATTTAAGCTGGAAAAGACCTTTAAGGTCATGAACTCAGCATTACCAGGTCCACCACTGAACTCTGAACCTGAAAGCCTCATCTACACAGCTTTTAAATACCTCCAGGGCTGGCAAATCAAACACTTCCCTGAGCAACCTGTCCCAGTGCTTGAACACCCTTTCCATGAAGAAATATTTCCTAATACTCAATCTAAACTTCCCTTGGCACAACTTGAGGTTGTTTTCTTTTGACCTATTGATTGTTACTTGGGGAAAGAGAACAACATCCTTAGTGTAGCCATCTTCCTCCCACAGCAAGTCTTGAGACTGCATATTTCTGGTCCTTGGAGGCAAACTTATTAATTCTCTGTCATCTTTAGTCACCTGATTTCTCACCATATATATGTTCAGCCCAGCTGTCAAAATAGGAGCATTTTCTGTATTTCTGTATTTACTTACATTCTCTTGTCCCAGTTTTCTCAGGAATGTATTATCATGCTATAAGTCTTTATCTATTGAGTATTTCAAACTCACTGCATGCTTTTAAACTGGATCACAGGCAAATGAAAAGTATGCGTTGCACAGAATGGCCAAGTCAGTGGCATTTCTTGGACAAATGATGCTTCATTTGAGTTTAGGAAAAGAAAATACAGGAAATGATTCAATCTACTTATCAATGAATGTGATAACACAATTCTTACCTTTATGTAAATGAAGAAAATCCCTAATTTTATATTCAATGCTGTTATTCTTTGCAGATTGGAAATGCATATCTGCTGAGAAAAATGTTTTCTTTCAAAGGCACAAGCTCCTAGGACTGTAGGAGGACTCAGACAATTTGGCAGTATGTCTGGCAGCAGACAACATAACACCTATTGTTCTTAAACCTCTTTGAAATATGAATGAAATCCAGTGGAGAGTTAGCAACTTGACTGACTTCACTCATCATGAGAGGTATCATATAACCAAGCAACAGTCAAAGTCTGAATCCCGCTCCTGGAAGGAAATGCCAGTTACCTTGAGGCAATTCCACCCCTAGGGAAATACAAAGCTCCCCCAGTTGCAATGACGCAAGGTCACAGTGAGTGACACTACGGCGAGCAGACAAACACACTAAATCTTAACTGAAAGAAATGAGGCGGGAATAAAGAAACAAAGACCAAGTGAAGGTTTCTCTGTTATGAGGGGAAACTATACAGGTGCCTTAGCTGCTCTTCTCCATGGAAAAGAAGAGGTGGGGCTGGGCTGGGAGGGTTGGAAACCGCATGTTAACAATAAATGGATTTTTGCCGAGAGAGTAGACAGCTTTGGCGAACACCTAACCAACACAGTGATACTTATGCTATTCTTCTATCAGATCAGATTGACTCTTGGCTGCTTTAAATGACATCAGAAGCTGGAGTCTGTAGGCTTAGGGAAGCAGTAAGTTTCTGCAAAGCATCCTGCCTCCATGTTTGTTCTTTACCGCTTCAGGAATCCAGCTCAATTTATAGGAGCTTTTTTGTCTGCTTCGACGTGTTCTGACATATTCTGACTCCTGCTCCTCCGGCGTGTTCAAGCAGGAGATCACAGTTATCACAGCAGCATGTGTCATTTTGGGATGGAATCCATGTTCACAGACCTTGACAATTATATTATAGGCCCTCATCTGTTCAGAGTTCAATTTGCAAAACATTTTTCAAATGCAGAGACATATTACGTGACTCATTCCACATGATACAGCAACTTTAGCATCCTAAAGCAAAAGCTCCTCAGACATGGTCCATGACATATTGCCCAGAACATTAAATAAATATTTATATTTTATCACTATCTTGCTTTCTTTTCCATCTTTCCCTTTCTGTGTCTTATATTTTTGGTGACCTAGGCCAGTAACATAATACTGAACCTCACATGCAGAGGAGCCTTCAGCATCCTGTCTCTAAATTTGGACAGGAGCAGAGCTGATTGGCAATACAGTCCAGTGACCCTGCCTTTGTGCTGTGCAGCTGGGGAAAACCACAGAAGTTACTCTCTAGCAGGATAACTCTGAGCCTTCTTTGCTGGAGTTTACCAGAGACATCAGTTTTTAGAGTGTAAGAGTCAGTCTCTCACAGAAATAGATGCTTTCCAAATTATTTATATGCTAGTGTGGCACTTTCAAACGGGTTAATAACAAGTTACTTGTGGCAGGACATTCACCACAAGCTTTCTCTATGTTTCTGATTGCACAGCTCTGCTAATCAATTTTACGCCACTAACGTTCCTGATCTACTACCCAAATGTGCTCTTGAGAGTTCATAGGATCTGCTGTAAGCCTGATAGTATAGTTTTTAAATTAGTTTGCCTTAGAGGGGAAAAGATTAAGGCCCTCTAGACCCTTGACTACCTACTTTTAGGTCTTTGCCAGAAGATGTATCTCTTTTATCTCTCTTGCAGAGAAAATTTCTCTCATTTTGTGACACTGGAGGTAATACTTCAAAGCCACCCAGTATAAATTGAAGGACAGAAACCTGAATACCATTAGCTCATGGAAGCCCTGTTACTGGCTCCAGGGGGGAGAACAAATTCCGATACAATCATGGTGCAGTTTTTCTTTGCACTAAATCGGGGTCCGCCTCAGAGAATGTTATTTAGTTGCTTCCACTGTTATTACTTTTGGCATAATGTGCAACAGGTTTCATATCCCAGAATGCTTAGTGCTTTATCTCCGCCTTGAATTTTTTGTTTGCATGGAGATGCAAAATACAAACGGTCACAGATATTTTCTATGGTCAATAAGTTAGAGAGAGCTCACCATGTATTGTGGTGCTTTCTGGAACTGATTTTCTCCTGCAGGATATCCCCACTATTTTAAAGAAACATTTCACTGAAGTTACATTAGCATAAACAGATGCAAAAGAGAAGTTAGCATTTGACTGTATTTGTGCATAAAGGTCCTCATTGTCTGTTTCTCTTGCAGCTTAATACCTAAGTTCTCTGCAGAACAGCAAGTATTTGTAAGGCAATTTGTTGTACCGCTCTATTTTTTTTTTTTCATAGAGTTCTGCTAAAATTCTCTGCTGCAGTCCTATTCATGTAAATCTCCATACAGGCACTTCTGAGAAAACAATGTACCCCACACAAATCAAAACAAAACAAAAGCACAGACCAAGGACTGTTTTGTCTGTCCCCATGACTTGAAAAACAGAAGAATTTATCTCAAATATGAAGTCGAAACTGCATCTATAGTCTTAATTAAGCAGCTATGCCATGCTGTTTGCAAATTTACTGGCTGTGGAAGCTGCAAACATACAATGTGGAAATAAATAAAATGCATTTTAAACCGTATTTACAACTACCACAGAGTAAGAAAACAACATAGTTTTTGAAGGTAGATACATAGTTCTGTACTATTAGTTTTAGATTTCTATATATTTCTGGTTTAAATTTTTTTTAAGATGGGAATTTACCATTTGTGATTCACATCAGAATTTCATTTCTTCCACCAGGATGCCCCTCACTTCCAGCAAATCTCTTAGAAAGCTGATCCATCATGATTTAAACAACTCAAGTGACAAACCAAGAGTGTGTCCTGGTAATGGACAGCCTATGAGGTACACTCGTTACATGCCCCCAGATTGTCAAGTAGTGAGACAGCACCCTGCAATAATTAGTGGGAATATTATCATTATTGCCCTGCTAACAACTTGGGACTCAGAGAAAGTGAGACCAAAATTCTGTCTATGATGCAGGTCTGACATCCTCTTCTTTCTGTAGTTGTCTTTCTTCATATCCTGTCATGAAAGAATGCTCAGCTTGCAAGAATTAATATCATTAAATATTAACCCCAAGCATTCAATGAAGCTTTCCAAAAAACAGATTATATATTCCATACTCCATTATATTCCTTTGAAATGTCTATTACTATGAAGGCATTCCAGATTTCATCAATACATTTATTATTCCAAAACACATTTATTGTTTCCCAGGAAAACACAGAATTTATTGCATAAATTTTACTGCACAAAACACTGGTAAGATATTAGAAAGCCTTTTGGAGAGTTTTTTCTCAAAACTGTCCTGTGCTAGCCTGGATGTGACACCTGAAGGGAGTAAACCTTGTTCTGCTACCAGTATGCCACAGTGACCCAAGAGTATTACAGAAGTGACCCAAAGTCCCCATTTCTGGGTTTGCCACAGGGGTGGCTGGGAGGGACTTCAGGAGGACACTGCAGTCAAAATAGTCTTATTCAGGGCTATTGTAGACTGGAAAAAAAGTAAATTTATAAACTTAACCAGAACACTTTACGTATTGATCTGTTTACATTTAAACTGTTTCTGTTCATGAGCAGCTGTCAGAAGAAGTTATCTCCTTCTACTTTTGATGTTTAGATTGTATTTTCACTACAAATTTGACCCCAATGCTTATGTTTAGTATCAAGAGCTAAACAAAAATCAATATATTCAAGACCATATGAGATTAGATGAAGCAAGAAAATGCTCCCAGGCTTAAAAGTTATTATTTGTTCTCAGACAATACCTTGTTTCTTTCACAGGTTTGCCTTTTATATATATACAAAATAGCTATTGGTCTTAAATATTTTTCTAATCCTGTACTTCTTTGTTGGCATACAGCTTTTTATCCAGAATTCGATGAGGGTTTCTGGCATGCAGTTGCAAGGTACGTACAATCGTAGATGCAGTTTTGTCCATTGAGACCACATACTCACTGAGATCAGTGAGGAAAGTACATCACACCTCCACAGAAAAGTCAATGAAAGTTTAGATACCAAGTTTTAGGCTCAGGAAAGGATTCCAAGAGCTTTTTGAATGGTAGCCTGGACCAGCACAGGAAAGCTGGCCTTTGCTTTTGATATTCACCATTGATACATGAGTGCTTGGGAGCGGTATTCATTAGCAGATATTTATTAGTCAGGACTGAGCCATTCACTGCCTTACTTGAGCCTAACAAATATGTAGATGAATAGGAGTTGTCTTCCTTGTGCTTCTCAGGGAATAGAAACCACAACCTATGTCTTCTCATTAATATCTCTATATCGCATGCTTACTAAATAAAGTAAAGCTCATAAGCAAATGCCCAGCCCACTTCCAAGCTCTTTTAGTGATCTCTCCCAAACACATCTCTCTGCCCTCTTCTGCCCAGTGTTGCTAGAACCTGACCAGGAATTTCCCCTAGAGAGAAACACAAAGCACTATACTCTGCTTTTTAAGCTATTCATGGTTACTCAAACCTGTCTCAAATGTCAACAGCATTTACAGAGCTATCAAGAGAACAGCTGGGGCTGGGGCCAGCACCATGCCATGCATGTGTCCCTCACTCTGCGGGATGAGGGTGCATCCTTTGCCAGACAGCACTGGCTCAAGAGCACTTTGATTCTCCTTTACCAGTTCCCTGTCTCCAGCTCACCTACTCAGTTCCCCTACACACTGTGAAGCAGAAAGGAAGGAGAAAAATTGTTTATTGTTTTTCTCTTGTCATTACAGTCATGGTTAACTGTTGTTTCTGTGCCATCTGTAGTGCTGCAATGATCTACCAGGTTTTGAGGTGTAGAGGCTGCAGCAGGACAGTGTATTAAAGACATGATGAGCACAAGTCCTTCTCACTGTTGTCCCTATGCTTACCAAGGCAGGGGACAGAGCACCCTTTTTCATTCCTTCATGAAAGCTGTGTACTGGTGGGAGAAACAGGAGAAGGAGGGAATATGAAATGGAAAGGTGGAAGCAGAAGAGAGATAAATGGCAAGAGATAAAATAAGGAAGGGAGAGAAGGGCCTTGCATAACCTCTGGACTTTGTGCAGCCAAGTCACACTTTTTTCAGTTGCAAGCTTTGACAGCTTGCTGGACGATTCAGAAAATACTCCTAAAAGAAAGGGATTTTAACTTCTAAAAAGCCTCTTCTTTTTACTGTCATTATACCCTGATAATTTTCAGGATTACAGAAAACATGCCACTTTTCAGGGAGACATAGAAATCCATATAAGAAATTATTAAAACAAGAAGCACACATAAGAAATTAATAAAACACTTTCTGTTTTGCCTCTTTTTTCCTTTGATAAAGGAGGCCATTAGCATCTTTCATCTAAACTGCTTCCACCCAGTTCCTGTGTACGAGAGCACACAGCAGCAGCATGTCCATGTGAGACTGATGTATTCCTCAAAACTCACAAAGCATGCACAGTACACCGTTGGCTGGAACTGCAGACCTCCAAGACTGCAGAGTGAAAGTTCATTTGACATAGTGAACAGTAAACACACAGTACAATACTGTCTGTTATATCAATTAAATGGAAAAGTCCTGATCTTTTTCTAAAATTGAAGTCTACTCATTTCCCATGCACAAAACACTACAGAAAGAGTTATGGATTAAAAATGGCACCTTTAAAATACTTCTTCAGTGCTTATGATTTGAGGACCTGTAGCCCACAGAAAGCCACTAACATGCAGAAAAAGTTCTTATACCTCAACACTTGTATGGCACAGCCTCTCAAAATCAACCTCTTGTCCTCTCCTTTAGCCCTGTCCTTCCTCTACAACATCTGGTTCTTTGTATAGAAATAAAAGCAAAGCCATGCTGGATTGTCTTTCTTATTCCACCGCCCTCCCCACCTTTCTCATTTTCAATTATGGGTTAAAACATTGAGGAAGAACATTTCATATCTCTTGATCCAGAGCTTCAAGCTTAAAGAGAGTGAAGCAGAAGGGAAGTGAAGAAGGGAGTGGGAAGTCCCAGCAAGCGCAGATCATCTTCTGTAGTCTGTGAGTCTGAAGAAAAAAGCGAAGCTGGAGCCCAAGCACACTATGGCATGCTCTCCCTGTTTGCTCTAGAATACC
Source organism: Edolisoma coerulescens (assembly GCA_013397115.1). Lineage (NCBI taxonomy): Eukaryota > Metazoa > Chordata > Aves > Passeriformes > Campephagidae > Edolisoma > Edolisoma coerulescens. The sequence goes on from VWZW01006375.1 coordinate 1,625,977, forward strand.
CCCAATTTACTGACAGCACAAAGCAGTACCGTATTGTTTATAATGTCATTTCTCAAGAATGCAATGTCCCACCCTCTCCCACTCTCAGCTTTAAACTTGTTTGATGAACACAGTTTTCCAGTAAAGACAACATGATATTTGGCCAGAGTGGTGGAATAAGAAACATGATTCTTTTCATGTTGGACACTTGCATAATATTTCTCGACATCCAAAGATGGGTTTATGCGGGATTACAGCAATCCTTTTATTATTTATGAAAGATGACAGCATGCCGTGTGATAATGTTTAGGTTAGTCATCATGCAACCCTATGTGGAGGGAAATATGAAATTCTAGTTGGTAAAATGAAGTCTTTAATTAATTTCATCTGTCCAACATTTGCTCTCTTTTTTTTTTTTTATTCGAGCAGTAAATATCTTCCAAAAGATTCACAGAGCAGAGGCTTGTCTTACAGCAACAGCTAAGAAAAGTACTTATTAATGCCCTGAGCCTGCCATGTATGACACAGCCAGGTTTGTCACGCTGTGAATCTCAGATCTGTGTGAGAAAAACAGATTGCACACAACCCTTTGCAGCTACTCCAGGCCTGAGAAGGCTTGCATGCCCTACACTGGAGAACAGCATTTCTCAGTGGAAGAGGAAGGGAGACAACCCTCAGCCCATCACCACCACCTCCTCATGTATGTATTGCTACTACCTCTACCAGAGCAGGAGAAACATAGAGACATCCTTCCAGGGAGAGATGAGGAAAAAGCACTCACACCACACATGAGACCTGTTGAGATTAACTTTTTCAAAAAGCCTCCATCCGACCCTCTGGGTGCCATCAGTAATGTTAATCATAGATGATCTTCTAAAGGCAGCGATATGAGGCATGGATGGGCTTTATTGCAGTACAGACATAAATAATTAAATACAATGTAATAAATGAACCTGTCAAAACCAGGTGGCATAAAGTTAGACTGACTAATCTGATCTGACTGCCAAAATCAGCACACAAGAAAATCTCCATCTGTGAGCTGAATGCCCAAGGTGCTCAGGGGGCATGTTGTGCATGCCCGTCTCAGCTACCCAGAGCAAAGATGATGCTTGGAGGTGCCCTGTGATGGCAAGTGGGTGTCCCATAGGACTGAGGAGTGTGAAGGATAGTACTTAATTGCTACGGCATGTCACCATGTGTCATATATAGAGCCTAGCAGTGGATTTTTATCTTTTTTCTTTTCTAAATAAGATAAAACACTTCGGGGAAAGCTGACCCTCCAGTAAAAGTTTTTTCTTGCATGTGCACACAACACTTTTTACCTACATGAACTGTGTTAATAAAATGTCTCTGGTTGTGTGAAGATTTACTAAGAGCCAAGAAGTTAAAACTACACCCTTAACTCAGAGGCTTGAGCATTTCTAAAATGTGACTTTTCTTCTCCCTCCATTGTGCTAAAAAAAAATTAGTAAAAAGGAAATTAATCTGAAGCTGACCAAAACACACAAAAATGCTTCATAAAAAACTGGCATTTTTGGAAGATGACTGTTGGCCACATATTGGTGATATTATTGGAGTTTTTCCTTTAAGCTCAGACATTTAATCTAAGTATTATTAACACTTAAATAATTTGCCAATTTTTTTCCCTTACTAAGCTTTCTTTTTAAAATGGTTATTGGTTTGTTTCCTTTGAAACTGTGTTTCAAGTGTGATTTTTAATGAAATTTCAATAACAATATCCCTTTAAAAAGTCAAATACATTTTTGGGAAATGAAAAATGGCTCAGAACAGAAACCTTGCAATTTTGAATCAGCCTCAGCAGCCTCAACACTTTCTATGCTGCACTCTCTTATTTATGGCTGACTGTCCATTTCATTGAAGCTAAAAATCAGACAGTAAGATATTTTTGCTGTGTCTGCACACAGGTATACATGTAAAAATGCATACAAATACACACATATTCTATTTTTCCAAGGCCAATTTGGATAAACAAAAAGTTAGACATGCCTGAAAATGGTGATCTCTGGTGGAATAACTGTGTAGCTACAATAGGCATCAGTGTTACCAAGAGTTTGATTTCTCCATCTAATTGCAATTAACATTCTAGCGAAGCCTAGAGATGTTGTTGTAATTGTAATTTATTAGATTGAGAAAATGATTTCTTGATAGTCTCTTCCTTCTGTTGGGGAAACATTAACTTTTTTAGTATTTATTTATTTATTTATTTATTTGGAGTTGGGTGTATTTTTGACAGGATCCTCCACCCCGAAACAAGACCAGAGCTAAAGCCGATGACAAGTATTTCAGTGTTTGAAATTTTTTTGTTGACGCTTACACGACCTTGTGTGCATCTCTCTCTTTTACATTAGGACAATAAAGACAAAGGCGATATTATCCTTGCACGTACTGATGCAACATAAATATTTTGAAGTTACTGGCATAGATAAGGAAAAACGTTCCTGTTTCTGCCTCCCTTTCTGCGTCACATTTTGCCAACAGCTGCTTCATTTAGCTATTGCCAGGCGTGGTGCATAAAAAAATGCGTAGCTCTGAGGGGAGCTTTTGCTTGAGTGACGTTGGAGTCAGAGCGAAAGATTGGCAGATCGGATGTGGGTAACGCGAAGGCAGCTGTGAAACTCCCTGTCACCCAACACATGCCAAGGATCTTCGCACTTGCCGTCTAATCTTGGTTGCAGGACCTGCAGCGCCAGAAAGGCCTCCACCTGTGACTTTAAACAGGTCGTGAGACAGGTCCCAGCACCACAATTCCTGCTTTTCTCCCGCTCCCGCGGGCGGTGGTGCCCGCAGGGCTGTGGTGCGTGCAGGGCAGGGCATCCCTGCACACCAGCCACGTCTCCCCGCATCCCGGCGCTCCTAAGTACACCAATAAATCTGCCGCTCACTCACGCAGGACCGCGGGCTGGCACCCACCTCCTGCCCGCTTTACGTGCTCCTAATCAGTCTTCCTGCAGGAGCGACAGTGCCGGGGCAGACGGCGGCACATTTTGTGTGCTGGGTACCTGCCTTGGTGGTGGCCTTTTCTTTGGAATTGCAGCCCACAGCCAGCTGGACAGAGCGGCAAAGGAGCTGTCGGGGCTCGGTGGGGAAGTCTGGGAGGAAGGCAGCCCCGTGCGGAGAATGGCAGGAAAGCCGCTCCGCTTCCCGGTGGCTCTGTCTGCTGGGAGGCAGCGCGGCGCCTGGAGCCTGCCTGCCCTTCAGGCGCGTCCCGGGATTTCCGAGTCGCAGCCACAGCTCCTGCTAACAGCCAAATATTTCACTCTAGAGACATGCTACACTTCCTGATATAGGATGCACTTGCATGTCTCCTGGTGACCTTAAACACTAATAAAGGAGTCATAATACGACCTAGACAGGCCTTGAGAGCCAGCCGGCACACGGGTGACTGAAAGGGAGGTTCACGGGGTGGGAGCGCTTGTCTGCTCTTTGTTCGGCAGCTTTCGTGTCGTGTTCCTTCCCTTTTGATTATGCAGAGGAAGAGATTTTAAAATGCATTTTTGTTGCCCTTTTGCCAGCCGCAGAAATTAATCCAACGTGCTGGGAGAGAAAAAGGTCCGTGTGCTGGCGGCTGGGGCTGACCGGCATCTCCCAGCAGCTTGCACCCGACCAAGGAACCCCCTGGCTCTCGCTCCCCACAGCGGCAGCCTACCAAGGAAAAGGGCGACGCAGTGCGAACGCTGATCCTCCAACGGGTCCTGCTCACTTATTTCCACTGCCTGGGCAGGCAAGAAGCTGTTGTGCCCATGTATCACAAACATTTTAGGGCTGCCTTGCAGTTGTAAACTCAGAGAGACATCCAGCTCCTACCCAAATCACAGGCTGAAGGAGAGGTTCTCGATGTTGGGCCAGAATTTCTTCTGGTGACCACAGACTTACCTGCACTCAAAAGAGTAGAGGACTTAGCCCCTTCAGTGTAAGGAAATGCAGAGGCTATCACATGCTTCCTCCTGCCACATGTGGAGTTTTGTACTGCCTTGGCCCTACAGCTAAGCAAAAATAAGCAGAAAGAGGTTAATTTTGGATCATGATGGCAATCCAGCTATCAACCATAAAATGTGCTCAGACTTGCTAAGTAATGAGTGAATGATGACTTTGTTACCAGCAAAATGGTACATTGTCACAGTGTTAGAGATCAAATGCAAGCGGAGGAGAAACAGGAGACCACCAGGACAAGAGGCAGACTTTCTCATCAGCAGAGAAAACGATTTTGCTCTTTAAATAGCTCTAAAAATACTGTTTGACTATGAACCTATGTTATTTAGATCTGTTTATTTGTAAAAGGAAGGATAACAGTCTGTCTTCAACTCTATATTACATAAGATCAGCTGACATTTGCTATGATATCATAGACCAACAAAATGAAATAACTCGCAAAGAAAATATTGACTTTCTTTGTCTGAAATTAAGCCAGCAGACAGAAGAGAGATGAATATAAAATAAGAAAAAATATTAGAGCAGTCACATCCAAACTAAATTTAGATACAAGTGATGCATGTCCTAATTTAGGAAAGTGCAAGAAAAAATCTTAAGCATTATTATCTCCAGTATAAAAGCTTTAAGTTGCAGAAACCAATCCTCAGCTAAGAAACAATGCATTGAGACAATTCTCACAAGTAATGAAAAGTAAAATGCACCATGATATCATCCTCCAACACTTTCGCAGAATTCCCACTGATTTTGACAGGAGCTATGCGCACATTTTGGAGGGAGGCCTTCAGCTGCCTGGAGAAACGGGAGGCAGAACCTGTACACATGGCAATTCTTAATGCTCATTTTCACCACACAGCCCAGCAACTCGAAACACTTTAAGTCTGCTCTCAGCTGAGACACTAATCAAAAAACCTCACATCTGACATGCCCTTAGAGTATCAGTCTGCCTTCAAGACTCTTTCCCAGGATCTGACTGACAAGGGCAATTAATCAGGGCTGGGTCCACTGTTGCCAACAATGTGACGTCAGTGCAAAGTTGGTGAGAAGTCCACACCAGAGCTCTTTTTCTGCATCAACTTTGTTCTTAACGTAGTGCTGTTGCTCACTTACACCTCATTTTTTGAAAATAAATACACATTTTTGAAGCTTCTAGTAGAATCTATTTCTCAAGTTGACTCAATTCAGTAAACTTTAACAGCAATTTCTACAAAATCCTATTCACTCACATTCCACTTTTTGCAAAGAGGAAAGAAGCAATCATGACTGTTTGAAAATTTCTGTCATAAAGACTTTTCTAACATTTCTTCTATATATTCAGAACAGTCTCCTGCATAAGTCTTCTAGGGTCTGATATGCTCACTTGGTTTTTTTAATTCACCATCGTGTGTATGGAAAATATTCTCCTGACTTTTTCCAAATTCTCCAGTTTCAATCCAATGCATCTAAACAACAACTCTGTCTCCCCCCAGTAGTAGGCTTGGAGGAGAAGAAATGCTGCCTGCTGTGTGGTCTAGGGTTTTAGGATGGCAGAAGCTTTGAACGTGAATCTTTCTTTAATATTTATAGGAATTGATTCATTACACTACACCCTCACTACCGAGTTTATACTTGTATTCATAAATCACGCCAGGTCAAGAACTGTATTGAGGACCTGATCCATTCAGCGTCTGGCCTGTATGTAGCAAAACTAGCTTTAGAAGACTTTGGAGACCTTGCCACTTCTTACAGAATCCTGGAATTTTACGTTATTTCTGTTTTCTTATAGCACCTTATTAAACAGTATTTCTATCTCCTGTTACCCCTTACTAGATCTATACAAGGAGGATTGTTAGCAACCCCCTGCAATGCTCCAGGCCTCATCACCTCTCTGCTTCTTCCTGTTGGCCTTTTGTCTGCTGTTTCTGTTGAGTATTTCTGCACAACAGTTCAGTTTCTTTAAAGGCAACCCTATTGGTGCCTCAGCTGATCTCAATTTGTATGCTACACAACAAAAAAAAAAAAAAAAAACCAAACCAAAAAAAAAGTCTGAAATACCATTTGCTTTTTACTGCGTAAAATACACCAGAAGTTCACCTCACTCCATGTGCGTGTTTCCATTCTCCTCCGCATCAGTTTTTCCATGGAAACTTGCACCAGCGTCACACAGGACGGGAACGCCCCGCACCTGGGCTTCCCCTGCGTGGGAGGAGGAGGGCACTGCTAGGAAGGTGAGTGTGACCGACAGACAAATGGCCTGAGGCTCTTTGGCACATGTGTTTCTCAAGCTCCAGTTGTGAGTTGACATGTTTACATTTCAAACCACTCACAGATTGCAGTGGGTGCAAACAGGCATCTTCAATTATTCGTGTGGCCTCTTCCCCATAAATAAAATATTAGGAAAGAAAGAAATCTGTCTGCTAGGCTGTTTACTACCAGGATTTCTCTCATCTTGTGGTACACAAGCAGAGTGACTGGGACGAACTCCTTGGCTGTTGTGGAAACAAGAAATTATGACAAATGAGCCCAGACAATGGTCAGGTGAAGGCGCTCCCTCTGGGGCCAGGAGAAAGGGCACCAAGATGATGGGATGGCCCTGCAGTGGGGGGAAGGTCAGGGCCCTGGCTTACATGCAGGCATACTTCAGCGCATCATCCCAGACTTGCTGTCCCCCCACAACAGGGAGCTGTTGGCCACATCAGTCCCGCTTGCCCTGCAGGTAGAAACAGCCCTTTCAGCCTCCCCTGTGGCTGCCAGCACTCCCACCAGAGTTACATAACAGTTTAACCCAGGTGGCATCCCTGTCACATCCAGCTCCTATCTACCTCAGCAGGACTCCAAATCAATGCCAAGGCAGCTTCTTTTGGGCCATAATGCATGTTCATGTGTTCAGTCAGACTTTTTTCCAACATGGTAACATGGTGCAAACAAAACCACAGGCAGATGTGATGTCCCATGTGAATCTCATGTAGATGTAGAAATAGTTTTGGTCTAGGTATGTTTCAAACGGTGGGTTTTTTTCTAAAGAACCTACTTGAGTGATAATCTAAACACCATTTTTTGAAATGACCTTAGGGCCTGCCTCCCTCCAGCTCTTGGTCAGGCTAATAGCTTCTCCAAGCTGGCAATTAGATCACTTCACATGTGGCTGGGCTTCTCACTTCTCGATCCATAGATATCACTCCTGTTTGGCACATGGCAATGGAGACAGGAACACGTGGTCACAGGACTCATGCAGGGCACTACATGAGCCCTATGTCACTGCCTGGCACACAGGAGAAAATAAGCACTTCAGTTCATGCTGGGCACATTAGCGAAGACTGCAAGGACCAGTTTGGCCAGTAATCTTAAAATTTTGATCTTTTGTAACTAATGAAAAAGAAATTTATAAACAAATAAATTAGTCAAGGCAGAGAAAAGAAACACATTTTGGAAGACCAGTCTGCAGGTACAATCTATGAAGTGTGGTTCAACAATGTTTGGTTTTCTTTTCCACAATTTCCTAGGAGTTGTATTCATCCTGCCTTCAAGGATTGGTGCCCGTGTCTAATCAGATTTATAATAAGCCTAATATTTAGGTTCTCAAGAACAATTTGAGATTTCCTTCCAGTGAACATTAGAAAATGATACTGTGATTAGCCATGATATCTCTCTGACTGGGACTGTTAAACAAAACAAGCAATTGGCACAACTATTTGATTCGGGAAGAAAGAGAAGCAAGAGTAATGACAGCCAGTTTCCAGGTTTTTAATAGAGGAAATGTTTTTGATACAGAAGTCCCATCCCAGCTGTGTTTAAGTTCACATACTAAGTAACACAAGTTGTTTTTCAAACATGGAAAAGTTCAGAAGAGCTGATTAAAATTATTTCTTACAGCCCTCTATTCACCTTTTTCTTTATGCAGCCCCTGAAAGTTAAAAGGGTTATGACATGTAAGATAACCAAAGGGTCAATCCTGCCCAAAAATATATTAGTCAGTTCAGACAAGAGCAGATTTTTGCCTGGCTTTGCCTTTGGACCATAAGGACTTTGTTAGCATAAAAAGAGACATTATTTTTCAGAGGAATATGATGTCAGTAGAACTCTTGAAGAATTAACAAAATCTTTTCCTTCATTGTGCATTATAGTCTTAGAAAAATAGTGAACTTTCTTCTCACATTTTTTACCATGAGTGATGCACAAGGCAGAAAAAAATTTCTGAATAGATTATGAAATTTCAAGCTGAACCTAAAAAACGTGGAAAAAAGTTTTAGATTTAACCACTGTGACACTGAAACAAGTGACAGAACAGAACTATGCAACTTTACATTTTTGTTTTCCATGATTCAGTCTAATCTCTTCTAAAAACAGAAAGCTATACAAGGCATTAAGTAGAGAGCTGTTTCTTTTTCTTCAAATTTCAAAGTGCTTTTTTTCCCTGTTCTGAAAATGTCTTGAAAGTAAACATCTGTCTTTCATCTGCTGGATGGCAATTTAAGAACATCTACCATTAACCCCCCAGGTACCTCTGCAGATTCAAGGTCCCTCGTAGCAAGAGATGCTTGGGGCTCTTGGGGGTCCTTGGCTGCAGAGTAACCCAGAGCATCTCTATCTCTGAGAGAATGCATCTATATTCTCTTCCTGTGAAGAAGAGAACATAGCACCAGGCATCTCTTTCTGCAATACAGCTGGGGCATATGAAAAATGTCATTAAAGGATCCTAAAACAAAACATCACTTACAGTGTTTGTCTGTTCCTACACATGTTCCCAATAGCATCTTGAAGACAGACCTGTTTTGTTTTGTTGTTTGTTTTTTTTTAACGAGAAATATTAGCACCTATTACAACTGAACAAAAAAATGTACTCTATGGGATTTTTATGTCTAAAAACGCAGTCTTTCCTGTCATTTGCCTTCTCTCATCTTTAGCACCCAAATCTATCTACTGCTCTCTTCTGGAGCAGCTTCACGAGTTCACCTCCTGTCAAATACTTGAGCACACTCAAGGTGCAGGCACTTGACACTCTGAAATATGTCTAATCTGTTAAATGGGAAGAGAATTCTTTGCCTCCTTTGTTTGATGTGCCACCTAATATATTTCAGGGAATATGAAATCAGATTGAGCCTGAAATGCCATGCCTCACCCAGTGACTCCTCAGTGGCATTTCCATGTATTTGTGATAAGCACTGGATACCATTTCTTCATAGAACAAACTGAGCTTTATCCCATTCCAAACTGGCTATCCCAGGACTTGGAACGGGCCTCATGAAATTTGAAGTATTGTCTGCCAAATGACTGCTTCGCCACTAGAGCAGTACTAGTCCATTTTGGCCCTTCTTAACCCGAACTGCAAGACTTCTTCGACCAGGGAGTAAGACAAAAAGTGATGGTGGCTGGGCTGAGGGAGACCCAGGTGCTGTGACACACTGCTAGAACATTGTGTGTGTTGCCTCCAGCATTTAATACAAAGCATAAGTATTCACGGGACTAATGCCTAAATATCTTTCAGCCTATTCTGTTTTGTTTTATGGGGATTACTGTGCCTTGTGTTTTACCATGGCATCTGAGCAGTGTGTTTCCAGTAGTACACAAGGCAGCCTACCACTAGACCTGTTTTTAAAAAATGGGATTTCAGTTCACAAGTCAACTAGGCACTTTTGAAAATGTTACTCCCAGTTAGACTAAGCTCTTCGGGCTTCCCCCCAGAGAAGCTGCTGGGATGCCTGGGACCTACCAGCACAGAAGCAGTTAATTTCTATGAAGACTCTGAGGAAAAAAAAAAAACAGCCTAAGAACAGCCCTGTGTTGGGAGGAGAGCTAGAAAACGAGGCTGTTGCTGTTGTTTTCATTGTGTGCACTCTAATCAGAGAGAGTAAGAACAATAATGCATGTAATGCTGATTTTGGACCGTTTCCATGCAGCTTTTCCCAGGCTAGGCAGCCTTGGGAACCACTGATAGTGTGGCACACCAGGGGCACAGCCTCAATCACCAAGCACAGGGCAGGGCAGCCTTTTCTGTGGATAAAATATGTGAGGGATGACAAGAATCTTCCCAGCATGGGAAGTGGCAATAACAAAAAAAAATATACAAGGGGCTGAAGCTGAGTGCAACATCCACTGCAGAGCATGCCTGCAGGCAACACTCAGATTTGAAAGGTAGACTGCTATTTTTCATTTCCTCCCCCATTTTGTGCTTGTTTGTTTGTTTGTTTGTTTTCCCTTCTTTCGTTAGATGCCCCCCTCCCCCTCTCAGCACCACTTTGAAGCCAAGATGAAAGAATTGCTGTGGCTGCTGGCACAGAGCACACACAGGGAGACTGACTGAAGTGTGCTTTAGTTTAAGATGGCATGGCTTTTTTTTTTTCCCCTAAGTAGGGGAGGGACGGGGGGAGGAGAGAAGAGGAGAAGAAAGTTATTCAACTAAAAACAATATATTACACTTCATTGAAAAGCATATTGTACAGCTTGGATTGAAACATGGTCCTAATTTTTCAAAGCTTTGCTCTTCAAGGACAGAGGGTTTTGGGTAGCTAAGATGTGGCATCCTCTCAGACAGCAACTGCCCATATTTTATTCATAAAACCTGCCACATCAGTATATGATGAGAATTGACACAACAAGCTCTAGCTTCATGACCTGTTTTGAATAAGTCGGTCAAATCAATGATGTTTGTCCCCTAGTAGCAGAAATTTATGTAGCCACTGAGGGGTGGAAAAAAGTCACTTGCTACCATTTTTGTTTCTAAAACAAAGAGACGCTTTTGAACAGTAACAATAAAAGGATCAACTTGTTTTCTTTTCTTTTCTCTAGCAATTGATTTCTTCTGACATCTACTTAAAAAAAAAAAAAGAAAGAAAGAAAAATTTGGCAGAAGAAGGGATAGAATTTACACACTTTTTCCTTGACACTGGAAGATGTGATTATCTTTGAGTGGCTGAAATATTCAGTTATTTGGGGAAATCCTGGTGTCAGTGACATCAGCAAGGGATTGTCAATGACTTCAGCAGATCAACAAGTTCCAATCCCACCAAGTTAATCATGTGCTGTCCAAGCCTGCAAGGACAAGGCCCCTCCACCAACCCAGACTTGTCCCGATGATGGGAAAGTTGTGCGAAGACTGTAAAATCCAGGGAAAAGGGAAGGTCACCATGGATGGTTGCAATATTTTCTCCTGCCTTCAGCTCCCAGCCCTTGCCCCTATAAAAGTGTCATTCACCACTAGAATTTCATGCTTATTTAATATCTGTTAGTCACTGTTAAACTGCCAACAGCTAGCTAAATTCACACTAATGTTCTTTTAAATATGCAGCAGTCCTACCATTTACAATCATTATGGAATTAAACTGTAGAATTAAACTCTCAGGTCAAATACCTTAACATATATATAAACCAGCATTAATTAGCATGTCCAAGGATTTTTTGGAAGCCCTTGAAGAGAGCAATTACATCAATTGGTGAATATCCTTTGAAGGGTGGATTGCATGCAGCTTAGCAAGTTAGAACTTCTGACTATTAATTTGTTTTGAACTAATTCTGACCCTGCTTCTGTCTGCTAACTGCAAGCCAACTTTCAAAGGCCAAATATACTGGTGTACAAAGTAAGCCAAGTTTTCTGGAGAATAGAGAGCAGCAAGCCAGCTCTCAGAGGGATGGGGCTGGTTCCGTATCAAAGATTAATAGAGAAACAAAAGAATCACAAAATAGGTGTTATCATGATCTGTTACATAGAAAAATAATTTTATAGTGATATGTTTTGTATATGGAATAATCCAGGGCCCGTGTTAGGAAACAGCACAGCCATTGTAAGAATTTCTTGTCACACCAGTAACAGAGGGGACTTGTTTCAAGCTAAGCAGTTTCCAAGCAAGTCGCAAACAGGATTTTGTGACTGTGGCATCACAAGAGAATCATAAGCAGACCTTTAAACAATAGACAGACTACAGGACTTGAAAAGGTTTTCTGACTTGGCTCCAAGGAAGGACCAGTTATGCCTAAACTATTCCAGGCATGCTTATGGAATCTTGTCTTTAAGATCTCAAATGATGGAGATTCCTCCATTTCCCCAGGTAACATAATTCAGTGTGTAGCTGACTGCGCATTAAAAATCATTCCTAAGATCTACCCCAATCTTCTTTATTACTGCTTGGTATACATGCATCACATTCTTCTGGAAGGCAAAATGCATTACACTTTAATGTTTTCATTTGGGCTGCCTTTATCCTTATCATGGATATCTCCAGTCAGGTCCATCTTCCCTACTAACAGCTCCAGGATGGTGAGATTAAAGCTGGAATATGCTCCGTTATTTGCAGCATTTTGTCTAGCCAAATTCTAATTGTAGGGCTCCCTTTTGTGCGTGCTGTGATACACTTCCTATCACTATTGTTTTAAAAACACTGGTCCTTTCAGAAGCGTAAGTAGGAGGGGGTCAGAAAAGGAAACGTCCAACATTTAAATCAATTGCAGTAACTGGATGCCAAGACATTGGGCAATGAACTTTGCAGATCAGACAACCACGTGGATCTCTCTCAGTCTGAATTGACAGGTCAATAATACTCAAAAAAAGTAATTATAACTGAAAGATAAAAAGAATCAAATAGAACAATTCTGCACATGGTTATTCTCCTGGTACTACACAAAATCCAGCTACAAATTAGAAAAAGCAGAGTGAGGAAAAATCTAGGATCCATACGGAGTTATTTTTAAATGCGGTGATATTAAAAATGTTCTACAAAATTCTCTCTTCTCAAATCAGTGGATTTGATGTTTCCTTGAGATAATTACAAAGTAATGATACAGGAAAGGCACAACAAATTGTATTTCTTACCTAACATCCAAGAAATGCACCACTTATTTTAACAATCAGAAAGAAGATTCAGGTAAATTTTGGAGGGCTTAAGCAAAAGTATCTGTTTGATGGGCCTCAGAGACAGAAAATTCAAATTTTTAGTGCTGTGAAAAAGAGGTTGGACAACTATGTGAAAAATAAAGAGATAATGCTGAAAAAGAATCCAAAGAAGACGTGAAACCCTTTACTTTAGGATTTAGATGGCTTTAAATATCAGTGGTAAGGAATAAACCTGAAGAGGGGGAACACAAATCTGTCTGGCTGTGAAAGGCAAGGTTTTGTCACCAAGTGCCTAGTGCTGACTGTGTTTTTTAAGGTAGAATATTGAACAGGATGAGGCACATACTGGTCTGATATGAGAATTACCATGTTCCTAAAAGGAAGAGATATTGGAAGAATTCTAAAATTAACCTCAAGGTAATATCTTTTCCCTTTTCACCATCATATCGGGCACAAAAATATTTATGAGGGCTGGTCACTAACCTCATTCACTAATTCTTTTTACCAATTGAGCTGCAACACTTCAGCACTACATTTCTGGCTTTAGATTTTAATTACAGTATCCTAATCTCACTACGCCTGTGTGCTCCCCAACCATGACAAGAACTTCCTGGCAATGTCTCTGACCTCATGAGGCTCTCTGTGCAGAATCCCATAGAAAAAAAAGCAGTACCCCTGCCTTTAGCACTTCTAGTGTAAGCCACTACATTCTCCCACAGTTACAGCAACCACAATTTCCCTGAATCCTTGGGTTTTTTCTAGTTTATATGGCATAAAATGCCGTTCATTCTGTCAGTGAACTGTGAGCCACATTTAGTGTCCAGCAAATGGTTTTGTGAAGTCAACCATTGTCTCTGCTCCATAACCAAGTCAGGAGCCAGACGCAGCCTGCACACTTGTTCTGTGGGGATCACTCTTATTAATGAATACATAGTGGAATGTCTAACAGGAAAATATCAGTTGAAGAGGTTTTTTGCATTAAATAGTTAAACATTTTTCATTAAATGACACTGAGATACTAAGTTGATTTTTCAATCCTTTTGAATGCCTTTGACAGGCAGCAAGTCCATGTGAGTTACTGACTCCTTCAGGACGTGACAGAGCCTTTTTGAAAGGTTACAGGAGAATCCTGGTATTGGTTAACAAATTCATCCTCTCCTGTACATGACTAGTATAATCAAGGGGAAATGTGTCCTGAAATACTTGAAAGAAAAAGAGTAGGTGTATTTTAAAGCACAAATAGATCTCTACCTTTGCAGTCTCCCAGCAGATCACAGCAGGCAGATTAAGGTTTTGTGTCTCTACTGGTGGGCTGTTTGTAACAGGCTTGAAAACTTATTACCCTGACATTAGTCCCAAACTAAGGCCTATTAGCCAGACCAAAAGCAGCTGTGTTGCCGTGACCCACAGCTTTTAAGGAAACAAAACAATTAGTATAGTTATAAATAACTGCTTTTGAAGAGCATAAGTCATACATTTCTGGTTTTCTTTTGTGTTCCTAATAAACAAACTAGCCCTTAAAATAATTGTGTTAAGAGCAAAGACATATGAGATATACAACTGTGACAAGTAATAGCCGCTTACAAAAATATGGGATTTGGGGTTTTTTACACTCCTGGAGTAATAAAGAAGATCATAAGAGTTCTTTTAAGGTGTGCAATGACATCTGAGAGAAGACCATCAATTGCCATTGACATTTGAATCTCTCAGTCAATTATGTGCAGACATATTTCAAAGTAATGACTGCACTATCTTCTTCTGGTTCTGCCAGGAGCAGAGAGAATCTTGGAAAGCAGGGTAGCTCAGCCCCTGGCCCCCTGAAGCCAGGGATTGTACCTCCAGCACAGCAGGAATGGCAGCAAGCAGGGGCTGGGAGCAACGTGGAACTGATCAGAAGGAAAAAAGGCCATGCCACTGGTTTGGTCAAGAGGTCAGATCCTTGCTGTCTTTCCCAACTGCTCTTATTCACTGAAGCTTTTATCTTCTTGTACTTTTCTTGTGTTGTTTAGTTAGACCTGCTACGTCAGCTGGAGTGCTTATCTAAATGAAGGCTGCAATGCTTTCTGTCACGCTACTCTTCTTTAGCTGAAGCTCCCACTAAAATCACCATGTTATTCTGGGGAGAGTAAGAGGTCTAATAAAGAGAATAATATATGAAGGCAATAATATCATGTCTGAACAGATACTTTCAGCAAAGGAATGAGGATTCAAAACTTAAATAAAGTAGCAAGCAGAACTGTGACATCTTCTCTTGCCACCTGAGTCACAACACGGGTGTCATCGAGGGGGAATGGTGGTGCAAGAGACCAGAGCAAGCCCTTTTCCAGCAGCAATAACAGCAAAGATACTGAAAGGTTTCTTGAAACTAGAATCAAAAAGTTCCCTACATGTGCCCCAGCATTACTGAGAAGGGAACTGAGTAACACCAGGTTTCTAGATGATGGAAAATTTTCTTTTGGCTCTTTGGGCTTGTTGACTGAGGGAATGTGAGACTCCTGAGCAGGTACTAGAAGACTGCCACAGTACTTTCCAACGTGACCTTGTAACAAAACGTTGGGTCTCACCTTACCGGTAGATGAAAATGCTGCTGTGGAAGAGCCCCAGCCATAATCCAAGAAGGGAATATTGATCACATTTTTCTTTCTTCACTGGGCAACAGCTACAGATTCCAGCATGGTGTGAGGCAGGGATGTTTTTGTGGGTCCCAGAAGGTGATGAATCCAAAGTGGAAGGCAAAATGTGCAACATTCCTGCTGCTTGAAAGCCATCAGGGCAGAGATGTTAATTTTAAAAATCTGTCACAGATGTTACAGATTGCTAAACTAGGGACTTGGCTATGAAGTCTATTTTTTCAGTTCATGGAAATAATTTAGTTATCTAGTCTAGCACTAACCAGGCTACTGCTCCTCTCCTCTGTAAAAATGCATAACAGGGGTGTAGTCTTGAACATGGGGAGACCAAACTGAAAATTATAACCATTTTCAGCTCTGTCAGAGACTTCTGCTCTGAATTTGAACAGAGCATTTGGATGTGTGTCAGAATGACAGGATGGTAAATATCTTGGCCCTCCAGCCCAAGACTGGTCATGAGATTAGTGACAAAAACGTCTGGGCCCAACACACTTTGCTCAAACGTGAATCTCCCACTAGCAGCACATTCCCATTTCAAGGCAGCTGCTAAACCCCTTGCAAACATGGCGGGCAGCCCTGGGAGGACTCAGCCAGGCTGGAGCCCTCTCTGCAAGGCCAGAGGTGCCTTCTGCTGCTCGAGGGGCTATTGGGACAGCCCTAAGCTGCTGTCAAACTGATCACCCCCCATGGCCTCTCATGTGGGAGGTGACAGGTTCTACGGCAGCACAGGAACATCCCAGCAGCAGCATGATGGGCTGCTCTGCCTGAACCCTGTAATCTGTCCCTCCTATGCTCTTCCCCAGACTCTCACATGGAAGCAGCAATGACAGCAGGGACAGTGACAGATCCTGCTTGGCTCGCTGTCGGTCTGAGAGCAGACAAAGCTTGTCTACTTTTATTACACCCTTTTGCCATAGTAGGTCATGGAACACAGGTGTGGAGTAACTGCTGGAAATCTTCATCCTGAAACTATAATGGCTATCGCCTTGCATAAGAGAGCTCTGTTACTGCCTTTGTCTTCAGTATAGATAGTCTCAACAGCAGGGGAGCATCCTCCTGTGCTGGTGTGTGTTTAACTCTTGTCTCCGTGGCATTCTTGCTGTGAGCAAGAGAGATGGTGTAGCAGAGAGACTGTGGTTCAAAGGAGAAGAGGCTTTCTGATTCAGTGTTTCTGTCTCTGCCTTTGTCTGTTATCACACAGTGATTGAGTTACAGCAGTGCAAAGGAGGCTGTGGGAACATCTCCATCCACTGGCCACAGAAACAAAGAGGCCCCTCCAACCATAGCTACAGAACTGATATAGGTCAGCAAAGGAGCCCTCTGCCTTTGTAGGCCCAGATGGGCTCTGCAGCAGCTCTTATACATGACATACCATGCCATTAGTCCTGGCATTCTTGCCTTCATGACACTACCCCAGCAGACCAAAAATTTTGTCTTTTCTTCCTAATCTGGTTTCCCACACATCACTTCTTCATGTGGCACAGTTTCAAGTGGCCCTCAGTTTGCTAGTGCCTACGTAAAAATATATTAAAGCAGCCTGATTTTCAAGGAGAAGGTTTTACCAAGGCCTGTCACTAGTGGTGCTCCTTAAGGTTCAATACTGGGCCCAGTATTGTTTAATTTATTCATCAATGACTTGGATGAAGGGGCAGATGCCTCCACAGCAAGTTCACCGATGACTGGGAGTGGCCAATCCCCCAGAGGGCTGTGCAGCCCTTCAGAAGGACCTTGACAGGTTGGAAAGATGAGCAGAGAGGAACTGCCTGAAATTCAACAAAGGTAAATGCGGGGTCCTGCACCTTAGGATGAATAATCCTGGGCACCAGTACAGGCTGGGATCTGACCTGCTGGAAAACAGCTCTGCAGACAAGGACCTAGGGGTTCTGGGGGACAACATGCATCCCTGAGCCAGCAGTGTGCCCTTGTGGCCAAGAAGGTCAGTGGTGTCCTGGCGTGCACTGAAAGAGCATTCCCAGCAGGTGGAGGGAGGTGATTCTGCCCCTCCACTCAGCCCTGGAAGAGGTTGCCCAGAGAGGTTGTGGAGTCTCCCTCACTGGAGGTATTAAGGAACTGTCTGGGAGCAACCCTGTGCTATGAGCTCTAGGATGACTCTGCTTGAGCAGGGAGGTTGGACCAGGTAGTCCCACTGTGGTCCCTTCCAACCTGACCCATTCTGTGATTTTGTGATTTGCAGATGAAATACATTAATTGCTTTTACATTTGTACTCACTGTGTCAGGAGACAGTAAAAGCCGTACTAAAGGCTAGTCTGGAAAAAGTGTACTGCAAACTCATAGGACCACTTCAGCAGAGTGTAACCACTCTAAATTCCATTATGGTCACAACATCAGAGGCATTTCTTCTGGATTCTATAGCGGTCATGTAGCCGAAACAGAATATGAGCCTGAGGGCTGTAGGTTCAGCAGCACAATGTCCACCAGTGCTGAAAGAAGAGAAAGACAGTATCTGATCCAGCCTTGGTGGTGCCTTGTGCTGAGTAAGTAGTGCCAGAACATGGTCAATTTCTAGGAGTAGACTGCAAGAGTACTGCAAGAGTTTTGGTATCTGGTAGTTCTATAATCAAAATACTAATAATTCACTGCTTTTACATGGCCGTCCGATAAAAAAAACCCCAAACATCAAACTAACAAAAAAACCCAGTACTATAAAAACACAAACAACTTAGAAACATACAGTTATTTTTCTTCAGTTCTCCTGTGATAAAAGGTCTGTTGATCTGCAACCTGGCATAATTTGCCTCTTGGCAGCACTTACCCCTCTCACTTAGCTGCTCTGAATTTCTCCTACTTCTTCAGTGTGTGTGCCCTCCATTGGCTCAGTCATGGAGTCTTCACCCTCTGCATCACGTCAGCCTAGCCTGAGACTTTCAGTTGCAGCACTACGGCCTTACAATCTAGAGAAAAGGCCTTTCTCTCAGCCTATAATTTCCTTACCCATGCCTGGGATTACTCTTTTAAGACTCTCTTAGGAAGACAAGAAAATAAAAGGGGAAAAGGGAAGAGAAGACGTGAGAGGAGGGGGGAGAAGGTAAGAGAGAAGAGCAAAAGGGAAACAAGTCCTTAAAGTATACCCCATGAAACATATCTTCTGAGATCTGCTTATCTGTACATGTTACCAAGGGAAATTTCTCTCAGTGAACTTTGATGTATTGAAAAGAGAGGGAAAAAAAAAAAAAGAGGAAAAGGAATAGAAAAAACCCTGTGGTGTAATCCCCATGAGAAGACCATGTCCAAGAGTGACATTCTTGAGGCTAATCTTCCCATATGTCCTCTCTAACAAGCACGGTAAGAAATAATTGCAACCATTCCTGCTCAAGTTGCATATGCTGGCAAAAATTATTTCACCAAAAGAGCATTCTTTTGTACAACTCCCTGAGCGCCTGTGCAAGGCTTCAAGGCTCTTTCTCTCTCTCTCTCTCTCTCTCGCTCTCTCGCTCTCTCTCTCTCCCTCTCTCCAACATTCCTGTTCTTGAGAGTGTGGCATTCAAGTACAGAGCGGGTTGCGCTTTTGGGTACAGTGAGTAAAGGTGACTCTCACTGTTACTGTAAATTAACCTGTCAACACCAGCCTGAGAGCCGTGGCCAATAAAAATAATGGGCTTGCGAGTGAAGAGCTGTTGACACAGCATTTCAGAAAGACAAGTTCAGCACTTGGGGCTGCAAGGGCACCAAATGTTTTTGTTTTGGTTTTCTTTTTTTTTTTCCCAAGTTTGCTTGGAAAATACAGAAAAGCATTCAGCATCACTTCCAGACTGCTAGTGCACAGGGATGTTGTGGATAGCCTCAGGATTTTCAGCCCTGGAGGCCACCTGAGATTGCATACTTAGCTTGAATATCTATATTGCTTGAGAAAATCAGTAGCCAGGGGATTAAATGTGTTACTAAATAATTTTCAGCCATGATACTCCTTAAAGTGGGCTGATAATTGAACATTGAGCCCTCAGTGTTCTCAACCTTTGCAAAATCATCACATATATTCATGCTGTCTCCTTTGGGAGAGGCATTCGTGTATCTTTACATGGAAAGCACTGACATCTTCCTTTTCTCTTAAAACTCCCCTTTGCTGCAGATCAGAAGTACAGGTAGAATTGAATGGGGCAGAGCAAAAGCACTTCTTTGTTCAGAGTGGTTTTTAAGTAGCCATTGGTCTTCAAAGCTGTCTGTATTCCAGCAAGTTGAGTTGCAACTACTGTGAAGTGATTTTGTAAGTATTGTTTCCAGTACTCAAGAACAATTCACGCTGTGCTCCTCACCATTTTCAATTACACCAGTACATGCAGAGCTCGTCCCGCCAGCCCGATCAGGGCAGTCCCTTAACCAAAGGGAGCAAGTACAAAGGAGCCTGTAAGCAAGCTGTGTGGTGGAGTGTGGGAGGGAGAGGAATAATCCCCTCTGCCCTGGTGGTTGGGACAGAAATTGCCTATGGAGCAACTTGTCATTCAGTCATTCTTGCTGTTCTGGTGTTCCTCTGAGTCTTCCTGACACATGGCTGCAGGTCAGAGCACTGATGCCCAGGTGCTTTAAACTCAGTCTCTGCCTCAGCTAGAGGCTAAGTGAAATGCTGGGTGAGACAAGAAATCTAACATGAAACCACCCAGTATCTGTGCTATTGTGTGTCATAGCTGTGGGTCCCCAGGCCAGGAGTGCCTCTTTCCCTGTGTTTATGCAGTGCTTTCCACAGGGACACCAATGTCTCCGAGGGCTGAATGGGAGTCCACAAAAATAACCAGATAGATGCCCACATAAAACTTACATTTTTTATCTTTTAACAGTAACTGCTACCGAGCTCAGCATTATCACTCTGTACTGCCATCCTCTCTGGACAACTGCTTGCTATGAGACAGTGCTCTCCTGCTGCTTTTTGTTGCCTTTGGTTTCCTCCGCAGGAGTTTGGCAGACTCACCATCACAGGCAGAAGTACAGCTTTTCCATAGACCAGAAACATCCTCCACACCTCATTAAGGTTTTACAACTGTTTAACTGCAAAAGAGTTGCCTGGCACTCACACAGAGCTCTACACCAGCGAGGTGCCATCTGTTGCAGACAGAAATGCAATAACATGATTTTCATCTCAAAGAACCTGCTAGCTCACCCTTTGTACATTTCTAGCCCTTGACTCTGCTAACCTGTAGTACAGCTTTCTTAGAAATTATTTTAAATTCAATGTTTGACTCAGAGCTATTTTGACTTTTTTTTTCAAAACTGTTATTTGATTTTTAAGGACTTTAACATAAAGAAATTAAAGGAAAATCCAAGAAATTAGGAAATCTAAGGCTGGATTTACCAAACTACTTTAAAAATCTTGAGAACATGTTTTTCCCTGAGCCTATATCTTTAATCAGCAAAGTTTGCTTGTTGCAGTATTTACCAAGGAGAAAAAATTCAATACTCCTGCCTGTGACTCTACTGCAGAGAGCAACATGCTTGAATTTGGGCACTTTGCCTCTTAGGAGCTTGTCTCAACACTCAGAAAAGGTGAACTGGAGTGCAGCTCACCCAGTATTTCTAACTGAAGCTTCATACCAAATTATAGAAAGTAATTAATTACCCACTCAGACAAGTGCTGTAAACACCAAAATATAAGATTGGGTTTCAAGAGAGGGATGTGCAACCATCTCCCTCTTCTCTGCATTGTGAAAGTTTTTAAGTTGCCCCAAGGATCAAGCCTTCCAAAATTCAATGTTTCCTCCTGAAAATGTTGAAATGAACCAGTTGGGCATTTCCAGAACTTTGTTTGTTAGTTTTTGCTTCAGCCAAAATTAGTTGTCCTGCTTGACCCAGTGTCACAAGCCTGAACTTTTTGGGCGAATACTCTATTTATTGGGGAAAAGAGAACAATTGCAGAGTCCTGGTCTGTGGCACTTCCTTCTAAGCCAGGTCGAACAGCTGGGGAGCAGAGCCCGTGCTCCATCCCGCCTGGGCATGATGGGCAGCCTCTGACCGGCTGCAGGAGGTTAGCTACTTGTGTGGCAACATGTGGCATTTCTTTTTAATAAAAAAAAGAAATCACCAAAGCAAAAACAGATGATAGAGAGTAGCCGTTGCTGAGATACTACAAATAAGTAAACAATCCTTGGGCTTTGTGCTGTTGTTATTTTTCTTTAATGAGGACTGTGGGTGGGAGGCCCTGGCGCCTCTTCAGTGCACCCAGCCTAGAAAAAGAGCTCTCTCCTACCCTGATTGACTTGACAATGCAACAGGAGTGGTACCTCCTGAGCAACTCAGCCCACAGCTGGGGAGTAGTCCTACACTTTGAAGGTTTCTGTTGTTGACATCAGAGTAAAATATGAAAACCCTGTCCCTTCCCCTGGATCAAATTGTGCAGTTCTGCTCCTACAAGAAGAAGCTGCTGTCAGGGACTTGGCAGGCTTCCCAAAGCTCAGTGGTTGAGTGGCAAGGAACAGAGAAGGGCACTGTACCAGGGCTAGTTATGATTTTTTAGCCTATTATTAGGTATTAAAAACCATAGAGAAGATGTCTTCAGAGGTACAAATCATCTGAGTTGTAAGCTGATGGCAGAGTGCATAAAATCTCATTTTGAGGACAAACCAAACTATACCACATCAGTCAAAGATTTTTTGGGCACACTTGCAAAATATTTTCCTTCACTCCTCAAACATTATGTTTGTCCATTATGAGACATATTCAACAAAATATAAAGGTACCAGTGGGAATGAGGTACAGGAGTTGTCCCTGGATACATCTTCAGCCTTCAACTTCTATATTCAAGTATTCTCCTACTTCAAGAAGCCTCATTCTAATTTTTTTTGCCAACTGCAATTGCACTTACACATGGGTTTAACAATTCTTCTCTCTCTGGACCTCTATGTCTACTTTTTTGCCACAAAACTGGCCCCATTACTGGAAAAGAAAAATGAGATGGTTATTTGAGATTCCAGCTGGACACCGGATGGATTGTTCTTCTCCATGATACAAGCCAAGCCTCATGGGAGCCCACCAAAAAAGAGGGCAGCATTTCTTTTTCATTCCTCCTGTACACTGGGGCACTGCTGCTTGTTGTTTGTCTTTCTGCATGTACTGTCATGATGTCTTATGGATTTTTTTTCAAACTATCGATAATGCTGCTTACCCTCCTGTGGTGAGGGGACAGAGAATTTTGTGCCCACTTCAGAAGAGGAACTGCACTGTGTAAGAGCTGCTTTCCTCGTCAAGCACGAGTTTGAGTGTGAAGGTCTGTAGCTGCTCCTTTGGCATCCTGCATTATTCACATAGATTGCTTCCTCTTCCTGATAGCTCAGTAAAACCTTTTGCTGTCACTACCAGTTATTCCTTTCCTAACAAGTAAACGTAGAAAAAGTACAAGCTGCAAACATTAGTGAATGCGCCTTTATGTTCGAGGGAAAAGCAAGAACAATGTGGGCTGACCAGATCAGTCGGCTGCTCCCAGTCAGCTGCTGCCAAACCAGGGGCAAGGGGAGAAAACTGAAGTGTCCACCAAATGCGTCACTCCAGGTGCTAGCTCAAAGGGCACGTGGTTTCCCACAGAATTCTGTTTCAAAGCCAGCGTCCAGAGAGGAGTAAAGTTTCTTCTTTGGAAAACTCTGTCTCCAGTGGATTCTCAAGTGTCTCCTAGGGTTGTGTTCCCCCAACAGTATTTCTCTCAGCTGGTGTTACACAACAGGCTTGTGTGATTTCATGAAGCTTGCAGGAATAGCATTAACACCTCATGATTCCTACCAACTCTAGCTGGCCAATTGCCAGCTGGTTTGAAAATTATCAAGGGGTGTAAATATAAACAAACACCTGCATGCCACACTGAGTGGTACGGTGGGAGCCTTATTTCCTAGAAAACCCAGCTAGTAAATAAAGCAAAATCACAAATAATGTTGTTGGCAGTAGTGTCAGCAACCCCCTTACCTGTCATGGTGCTAAGGGCACCCACAGGCCTTATTGCTCCCAACCAGCCTCTCTTAGGACTACCCCTACCCTGCACACAGCCCAGGACCCTGTTTCAGTTCGGCCTGGTGTGGTCAGTCCCTGCTCCAGTGGTGCCATAGCAGTGCTGGCTTCCAGCCCTATCTCCTGAAAGGGCTAGACCTGTGCCATAAATATCCTGTCTCCTGGATGTGCACAGCACCTTGTCTCCAGTCCTGTCTCTGGGTCTGGATGGACTTTGGAGCCATTCATTAGGGTAGTTCCATCACCTCTTGCTTCTGACAGAAGCACCTGGATGGTTCCTGGCCCTCTTTTGTCACTTGCCATGTCAGGGTCTGTTGATGGGTGGTGTCACAGCCTCCAGATCTGCCTACCATGATCAGACACTGTGGGACAGCACCCATTGTTGAGGACATGACCCACACTGGGGTCCCCTTCACCCCTCAGCTCATCCACCTTCAGGACCTGACTCTCTGCACACTGATGTTACCCACCAAACAAAAGAGCACATGGTGGAGCTCTGAAAGTTATTGAAAGCCTTACATTAAATAGGCACTATAAAACATGCCTAAGAGATATATCTCAAGACACTGAGGTGTACAGGAGTCTCATCAAGACCATCAAGATGATAAAATTACGGTACATGTTTTTTTTTTTTATAAGAGATAGGGAAACCTGACCATGTCTAGCCAGGAGAAAGAGTTCCATCCATTCCATCAAAGGAGACTTCTGAGGAGCCAGACGGTACCCTTACATGTCTAATGTGGAGTATTTAGCCAGTTAAAGGTAGATCTGTAAATATCACCTCTTGGAAGTGTAAAACCTTATGGAGTACATATATACAAGCTTTCAGTAGAAAATTAGGGGCTTACAGATTTGAGACTAATGTCACAAGCTTTGGGTGCAGGAGATAGAGAGCAAAAATGAATAATGATATCTCTGCTTGTAAAGAATTTGCCTCTTCATGTGTTCAAAAAGTACAAATACTTGATATGACCTTATACAACAAGCTTATATTCCTTGGGGCATCTTCCCTGGTGAGGAACTACTGAAATTGATTTATGTGGTGGGTGGGAGCCTTTAACACCAAGATCTCCTATGAAAAAGGCTAAATAGTTTACATGCAAAGTCACAACTCTATTTATACAAGTATTATCAAATTAATTCATAAACAATGAGGGTTTTAGCAGAAAAGTTTTAAATAATAGGAAGAACATTGTGGCATATGTTAGCAAAATAATTACAATATTAAATAACTCCTACAAGGCTTAAGGCCATGTAATAATCACTGGAAGCTTGTTCAGCTTCTCTGAAATGGAGGCATTGCAAATATGTTCCTCCTGCTGCAAACAAGATCACAAAGCCTGGACTATTCCCAAGAGTTTGTTTATGGTTAGCTATCTACGTGATGCTTTAGCTTGGCTATTTGGAGCCGTGAAGAAAACGAAGAAAAGCTGAAGTCTACAGCTGATAGCAAAGAAAATGAGAGGGTAAAATCACAGAACTGGCCTCAAAAGAATGGAGGATGGAAGGCAAAAGGTGGCAGAGGATGGCAGGAGGAAATGTCAAATGCCAGAGGGGGCGTATTTGTTATCTCAGTCCTGTTATGAGAAAATATGCAGAGGGACAAGTTGGAGCTCCAGTAGCAGTGTGCTTGGAACTACAGTAGGAACATAAGCTAAGGCTGCCACTACCCTGAGAAACCAGACCAAGAGCTTTCACAAGGGTAACATGGTGTTCTTTGTATGGTCAGAAGCCAAAACATGGGATCCTGCGGTGTGCTTATTCTCCAGTAAAGTGACAAACATCATATTCTACTTTGTTAAGCAAAATCAGTGAGTTAGTGTTTGCTTTTCTTAATCATTGTGCAAACATTTGGCTGGATGTCCTCAGTAGTGCTATTGTCATATTTTACAGTCTATTCTTTGACGCTTTACAGGCACATCCTTCAACAGCCCCTAGGTTTCACCCTCTGTGTCAAAACCTTCTCTAAGACCTAAGTCACCTGTGGGCCAAGCTAGAGGACAGCAGCTTCTTATGGCACCTTCTTTCCTGGGGACAGTGGAGCTGTCAAGATCCACAAGTTCAAGCCTTGTGCCTGTCTGACAGCACTCTGCAACAGCCAGGCTTCAGCTGCAGCACGTGCTTGTCAGTGACTGCAGGATGACTCAGACATCAACATTCACACCTTTTGAGAGGAAAATGTAGAAACATAGTGAACCCTTAATCCTCCAGCCACTCAGAGCTCAGAATTAAAAACACAAGAGAAAATTTCTCTCAAGAAAATGGAGAAGGAGAAAGATGCCGAAATCTCCTTCTGTTCTTGGGGGACTTTTTTACAAGTTGATGAGCTCTTCAAAACATGAGATGAATAGCACAGTAAAAGAAGCCGGGAAATGACTGTCAGGTTATTTTCACAAAAACACAACCAGATCCTGCCTTTCTTTCTGAAAAAGAATTTCTGCTGTAATTAACTATAGATGATGAAGAAAATCTGCTCCTCTGCAAACCTGTGAAAAAAGGTTTAAAAAGTGTCATATTCCTTACTTGACATAATAGAGAAAATAATAAAAGTCAATTGAAGTATGCAGCTTGCACTTACAAACATTTTTATCCAACCAACCAGATACTTTGGAATACATACTGTGTTGGATCTAGTCCTTTATTCAGCTTTTTCTTTTAGTGGTCTCAAGCTGTAAAAGTTCAACAATCTCCTTCATGCAGCAGGACTATAGTGGAGGCCCAACATTGTAATGAATAGGCAACTGAAACCAGTGCCTATTGTGTGAGCACACTGCTCTCTTCCCTCCTGGTGTAGTGCTGAATGACTAGTCTAAAGTACCTCTGGTTTATGCTGCAAAAACATTATTACCATTGCTCAGCCCAAATCAGTGCTTTATTTTGAACAGTTTTTTTTCTCTTTTTCCAGCCAGAGCAAACTGCTGATGGCTTAAACCAGGCTCTCTGTCCTGCAAAGCGTGGTGTGTCCTTTCAAACCAGCATGTCAGGAACATTAAATTAATTTGTGAAACCTTCCACTCCAGTGCTTCTTCAGTTGTTTTTTATGTGTGTAACTTTTGTCTGTGTAACATACAAGCACCATATCTTCCAATACTGCTTTGAGTGACCCATAGCCTTGAGACTGGGACTCTATAGATACAACTATATACAGACAGCAGATCCCAGCTCAGGTCTGAGACCTAGTACTAAGGAAGGAGGGAATATGATGATTGCTTTCAAATGTATGTACTCAAATGAACACCCTGAGTAGCCAAACACGAATGCTTCAGCTTTCACGCTTTGCAGGCCTAAAGACCTCAGATCAGGAAAGCATCTATGGATGTGTTTAATTAGAAACACATACTAAAAACACGGACATCAATTACACTAACGTCATTGCAACTTAATTGAAAATGTGCTTAAATATTTCCTGTTTGAGGCCTAAAAGACCAAGTACACAGTTCTTCAAAATATAGGACATTTCGTTGTGTGGAACTTTAAAGGACTTTATGTGCTGCATATGCTGGCAGTATTTACCCTGAAAGCAGCTGCTTCTGAGGTGGAACATTTTGTGTGCTATGAGAACAAACAGCAACACTGCAACAGTGACAGACAATGATTATATCACGCCCAAATAAAACCAGTGTAGCAAAAGAGACAACCAGAGCATAATTTCTGTTTGAAATTTAGAGGAGAAACTAACTGTTACCAAAAGCTGCACTGAAGCTCTGACAATGAGCACGGAGGTCTGGAACCCTTAGCTTCATGACGGGACACTAATTCATTCCTCACTTGCAGGGAAGAATGACCTCTTCCTTAATGAACTACCAGGAGAGCGTTATTCCTTGAACAGCATTTAGTCTTCCTGCAATGTGTCCCATGCCAAAAGCCATGCTTAGCTTGCAAGAATGTCATGGCCTGGCTATCATGGACATAGGGAAAAGGCTGCCTAACAGTTACAAAATGTCATACAAAGTTTTGCCACTGTTTTTTGCTCCTGTTGTTGCCTTCCACTTAGCACACTTAATCCTTTGCACTTACTTTTAAAAACCATTCTGTGCCATCACTTCTTCAACAGTGCTTAAAAATTGATAGCACAATACATTTCACAGCTATGTGCTTAGCTTCACACATAGCATCTGTTTCATTTGCTTTCAGCAGCACACGCAGCAGCTGCACAGAAATACAGCCCGATGCATGTGAGAGGTTCCTGGAGATGTAGGGGGCACTAACAGGACAAAGGACACGAACTGCCTTCGTGCACACACAAGCTGCAGTCCTTAAGCTGTTGTAGTATAGTAAAACCTCCAGACACAGCTCCATTAGCCAGAGAAGTATTTTTGGCAGAAGAACTCTTTCCTACATGGGTAGGATATAATGATGTCTGTTGCCTTTATACTGCTTAGATATATACACAGTAGATCCTGTACTGGACTATTCATGTTATTTCTTTAAATTCACTTTGTTAACTAGCACCATATTGCGGTCAAAAAAATTACTTGTCTGAGATCTTTGGCTCAAAACAACCTGCTTGCATGATCACAACGCAAATTTGTTCTGGAACATATATGCCAAACAGTGTCAGTCTAGAAATATGGGAAAAAATCTGTTAACACCATTTAATGTTAAGAAGATCCCCATTTTTTCTCAGTTTTGTCTCAGTTGTTTTTCTTCTATTGCTTGATGCCCTCTTTGATGAGTGATATAAAAGACTTTTTAAAAGGATACTGGCAGCAGATTAGTTTATGATGTGAATTAATCCCACTCTGTGTTCTTAAAACATTCGTCATGTCAGAATTTACGAGGCAGCTATGCTGTAATCCTACAAAAGATGTTACTACATGGCTGAAATTACAATTCTACAGCAGACACACACCAATAGACATAAAAGACAACAAAAAAAAATACTCCAATTACATTAGTAGTAAGAGGACAGGAAAAGAGCTGGACCACCATGTTGTATAGAAGGAATTACACCACTTGACCACACAAAAGCAAAATATTGAATCTTTGCATCAGCCTTCAATACAAAAATTGGGTGCAATCAGGCAATTAACGAAACCCACATCAGAACTCAGTTCTCAGGCTAAGAGGACAGCCTGACACAGGGTAGAGAATATTTGGAAAAGTTAGCTGTTTAGTTGTGTTGTTTTCCAAATCAGCTTCCTAATTAATTTTATCCGCTGATATTTAAAGAATTAGCTGAAACTACCTTGAACACTCAAAGGACTCAGACAGACAAACACAGAATGGACGTTCATGCCACCCAGTGAGGATCATCTGAAAGTCACACATCATTAACAACCTACATTGCACAGTCATTGGAGACAAGCGTCTTCTCCGGAATGTAATTTCCTCATCCTAAAATGGTTCCTAAAATGAGTCACTTGAGGCACCCGTCTCTCCCATAATTACAAAGGAATCCTTGACAACTATTTTAAACTGGACATTTTTAAATTGGACAGTGGCTAGTGCTCCAACATCTCACATCATGTAACCTGAATCGCCTTTACACCTTCAGGAAATGGAGAAGTTATGGCATTGTAGGGAAATCATGTTATCTTCAATGCAGGAAAACCACTAGAATGAAGAATCAAATAAACTATTTGTGAGTCACTGCTGGATAATGAGGAAAGGCATCCATTCAAAGGATTTCAAACCTTTGCAGAGAGTACTGTGGCTGCTGGGTACAGGCTGCTGTGGGACAGGTTTTCTCATTCCATCCTGGTATTCCACATTGCGTCTATAGTAAGAGGCTAAGAACTATTATTTCCCACGGGGTCTAACCAAGGAGCAATTTGTGAAGGGGTAGCAGTGGCAGCTGGATGTGCAGGCAGCCCTTTTGGTACCCAGGGACCCCCTGGTGCCTACTTGAGCAGTCTCCTCTGACACTAGCACCATACATCAGAGGTATGGGGAAGAGGGAGCAGCAACCAGCTGGAGGGAGGACAGTGCTGGTGCTGCTGCTGTAACACCTCCTCTCAAACAGCCACACCGATTCGGCAGCCAGCTCTATCTCACCCCTCCCCGGGTTTTGGCTACAGAAACTTCTCGTGTTGTTTGGCTGCATGAGAAACAGATCAGGCACAACAGTGGACAGGGCAAGGACCCTGAGAGCTGAAACAAAGAGAGAAAAAGGAGTGATGCTTCTGCCAGGGAAGAGTATGAGTGGTGTCATAGGAAAAAGTTTTTTATACAGCAACCATACTGTCTCGTATTCAGACCTTACCTGAGCAGCAGCTCCATTAAATGCCCATGATTGCTCTCTTCTTCTTAATGTTTTGATGTAGTACCTATGTAAGCCACCTAATACTGTCACAGCTGTGTTGAAATTGCTCTGATAGTAGATTAAATTAGTGTCTGCCTTTGTTTGACACTCTTTTTTCCAGCACTAACTTTGGAACTTAAATCACTTTTCTGTTCCTTTTGCCTGTGCTTTCCAGTTTCTTTTATTTTCAGTCGTGTTTTGGCCAGGCATGCTGCTGTGCAGTTTGCAAGGTGCCAGAAGAAAACACTCCAAGTCCAGCAGAAGCAACCTGCTTCCAGCCTGTTGTGTGTTTTAATTTCATTTTTTAGATTTTCTGTAAACCACATAATTTTCCCACAAGGTGAAACAGATGTAATAAATTTTCAGCACTTGCCTTTATGAAGGGATTTCACTCTCATAAATTTTGTGCAGTGTCAGGTCAAATATTCCCTAGAGAAAACAGGGCATAGATTACATTTAAAGCTATGAATGGCACATGCTGACCTATATATATACTTCCAGCATTCATTTTGAATGTACAACATCTTGAACTTTGAAGAATAGATCATTACAACAGATATAAGAATGTACAGGGTAGAGGGCAGTGAAATGCAGCATTCATTTCTCCAGTTTTTAGGTACAGAGCCATCAGTGTTTCCCCACATGATTATAGAAACAAGGAAGTTTTTGTACACTTACAGGTGGTGGAGAACCATGATTATGTCTCATTATGCTGAGGAATGGGAAAGATAACTTTTTCTGTTAGCTGTGAGTTTTCTGCTACTAGAAACGGAGCTTTTCCTTTTCTTTCCCAGAAAGTGGTCAAGTTAAAAAATAAATAGATGAGAAAATACAGATGTGTGAATAATTTTATATAAAAGATCAATATAGTATATCTATATTTATTTTTATATATATATATAGTTTATATATGAAGTTCTACTTTAGTACCTTGCCATCATTGGAGAGGTACTCTGTACTTTTGTATTCCTGCTAAACCCTCCCAACATTCTCTCCTGTACTTTGATGGAGAAAGCCAGAGCTTATAGAGATAATGCATGTTTGTATCCCACAAGCTATGTTTCCTGCCCACTTGAACCTCCAGTGAAAGCCTCTCATCTAAAATGACTAGATCTTGTCAGTTCACTAGTTTCTCCCATTCTTGAAAGTACTGCAGAACCTCTTGGGTTTAAAGAGAAAGTAATAATACTTTTAAAATATTTTTTCACAGTTCCAATGGGGAGGTAGCAGTGTGATTGGATTGTTGGCGGAGGACTTCAGAAATAAAATGCTGTAAAGATAGCCCAAAAGTGGCAAGTAAAACCAACATAGTGTGATCGGCACCAGGGATACAGGACATTGCACCAGTGAGACAAAAGATCCTTTAAAAGGGTGCTTTAAGCCTCTAAGGTTCATTTAACAGAGACAAAGTTTACTGTGGCACAGAGAGCACTCTCACTCCATGGAGGCAGCAGAAAGCAGTCATCGGGTCCCACCCGAGCTGCTGGTAGGAATGAAGGGAGCGGAAAAAACCCAGAATCAGTATATTTCCCGAAATTCTGTCTCTTTGCACTTCTGGTCTTTAGTCAGCTTGTGAAGTTTCACCCCAAAAGAAGACAATGACTTAGATGGGCTGCACTAAGCATGGTGTCACCAGTCCCTGAGATAAGCCCTGGGAAGCTGTTTGGAGATCGTGTCACGCTGAACAGCCTGGGAGGGGAAAGAACTGCCTGAGCATCCCCCAGCTGCACTGCTACCAGTCTGCAGCTAAAGGGCCCCCATGAGCCCTTTAGACTTTAACGTCCATGGGAGTTTCTCCTGAGAAATTGTAGGACTGGGTCAAGACTAATTCATAAATATGGGGAAATTCAGTGTTCCTCCCCTAGGACTGTTCCTCACATCAATTCTCACATTCCAGTACACAAAGACTTAGAAACAAAGTCCTAAGAAGATGATGGGGAATACAATCATGAACTCAGGCCAAAAAAAAAAACCAACGAACACCCTACCAAAACACAGCAAGTAAGATTTAAAAAAGTACTGCTCTCATACCTTTTTTACCTTTCTAATGCCCTTGGTAAAGATCTCCCTGACTCCCTTTTCCCTTGAGGTGAAGATTGTCCCACAGCTGTACCAGATTCACCGCCTCTCACAGACCACATCAAGGCAGGGCAGTAGCCCAGGTTTCTCCTGGCAAGTCTGTCTCTAGTCCTTGGAAGACCATCTTGCTTAGACAACTTTGTGAGCATCACTCCCTTACTCAGTGTCCCAGCTTCTCTGAGGGGCAGAAGAGGTGAGGAAGGTACCACAGCCCTGTGTGCCACATCCCGCTGCAATGTGGTTCTTACCATCACCCACCCATAGTTCAGTCCACTGTAAAAGAGACACCAGAAATGGGGATCTCTGCAGCAACCTTGAGCAGAAAGTTTTGGAGCACAGAAATTAAGTCTTTGCTACAAGAATACACTTCTGTTAAATTCCAAGCACATGTACAACAATGAACTGTTATCTCTCAAATTTCTCTTCTGCAAATGAAGCTGTGTATGACAGCACTTTGCCCTTTTCAAAATAGATGGAATAGACATCTTTTTCCTCCCTAAAACCTCTGGCCATGGGGTCGTAGTTAGTTTACTGACAGTTACATTCTAGCAATCCCTAACACCACAATATAAAGATAGATTCTAACATGTCAATCAAAGCTGAAATTATCTTATGTTGTGCATCTTGGCAATCCTTTCATTCCTGGCTTGACCATAAGCTGTACCATTTACAATGATCACAAGGACCACAAAGCCAGAGGCAAAACTTGTGGAGGGAGCCCAGTGTTCATAAAAGCTGTGATTTTTACTCAGCCCTTCACAGCATAGCTCATGGAGCGTGACCTAATTTCTTCATTATGGCAGCAATGATATTTAAAAGCACTTGGTAGATATTTTTTCATCCTCTAGAAAGAAGTACTACTTAAGTTTCCATCACCTCTTTATGCTTCTAGAGAAAAGGAAAACTTCATCCTTGCCTTCATGGATTAGAACAAAGCAGCATCCTGAATTCAGTCATACTGAGATGGAGCTCTGCTAAAGAAGAATGTGATGAGCCACAAGCTGCAGCTATACAGACACACACAATCATCACTAGAAGATACTTGGGTGTTTCTCACCATGAGTGATACACAAAAATCTATGTCAAACAAATTAGTAGATCCTGAAGCCAAGCAGCCATGGATCACTGCCAGCCTGCAGACCATCAGGAACCACTGTCATCAACTTCTTAATTCAAAACCTCATAAGGGTGAGACAGTTCCATAGGCCAGCTCCAGACAACAAGTAGTCACACTTGATTTGTAAATCAGTGGAATAAGAAAAACCTTAGCCTCTTCGGTACTCATAGCTTTTGCATTCTTTATTTTTTAATCCCAGAGTTTTGAAGACAGAAACTCTGTGGGACTATCCTCATTAAACAAAACCACCAGCAGGTCTCCCCATGCAGCCAAAAGAGTGGAGTTCAGAAGAGATTCCGTCCTTAATTACAGATCTGCACACACATCTGTAAGACAAAGAAACAGATCTGCATTCCTCAAAAAAAAAGGATATTTCAATGCTTTGCTGCCTTGTACAAAAACAAGTATAAACTTATGCTTTTATACTTCTTATCTGTTGCATTTTTTTTCAGTTTCCTAAGCATTGAAAATAAAATCTTTTGGTCACAATTTGTTGTCTTTATTGCAGCCAAATACTGTTTGAAATATGAGAG
Source organism: Edolisoma coerulescens (assembly GCA_013397115.1). NCBI lineage: Eukaryota > Metazoa > Chordata > Aves > Passeriformes > Campephagidae > Edolisoma > Edolisoma coerulescens. Next base: position 1,659,249 of record VWZW01006375.1, read on the forward strand.
ATCTGAAGTCCATCCAAACTTCTTCTGACATTGTTTTTCCAAGCATGGCACATACTTTGCCATGACTCAAGTGAAGTTTAAGGCATACTGGTGCTGAGCAAAAAACAAGGCATCATCCAAGAGTTTGCATAATGTGACTATACATGAGATAGATATTAAATTAGATGGTGCAGAGTCCGGTAAAAAAGATACAATCATAGCCAAAGTTTCAAGGAACTTACAAAGAGCATCAGAGTTTTGCAATGGAGAATAGTCATGTGGTTTTCAGTGGTGTCAGAGATGAAAGAAATTATTATGATTTTCAGCTGTCAGTAGTGGAAGCCATTTCACAAACTCATTTCAGCCCAGGAAAGGACACAAACGTGCCAAATGATTCCAAGCTTCCCATGTAGTCTGTACATTTATATGTGCCTACCAGAAGCACAACGTCAGATTACTAGACAGATGGTAATTGCCTTTGCCATGGGATATCAGACTCCCTAAATGTTCTCTGTGTATTTGGCCCAGCCAGCCAAAGATAAGACTTTATTCTGAAGATTTTTTCCATCATAGACGGTAAACAAATCTGATGACGTCCAGCTTGGAGATGGGAATGGGAGGGGTAAGCTCAAAGCAAAAAAAAAAATTTGTATTAAACTTCAAAGTGTTAAAAAAAATTTTCTCTAAATATGGGAGGGGAAAGTGCTAAAGTTACATGTCAAATCAAGTCTTTGCATACAAATATGATTCTTATTAATACATGTTGTTAATGCTTTCTTCATCTTCATTAAAAATGCCCTTATTTTCTTCCCTAAAGCTCAGTAGCACTATTACATACTGGTGTTTTCTTTGTCCAAAATGACTCCATCTCTGCAACAAGCCTCTCCCACTCTACATTATCCACTGTTAGTAGCAATCCAAACAACTCCTAGACTTCAAATATTTCTGAAAAATTGGAAGAGCATTCATAGCTCCATTCTGCAGTGGGAAGAACCGCGGCACAGAGAGATAAAATCATCGGTCCTTGGCAGGAAGCCACCTACAGAATACTTGCTTTTTGTTCATTTTTTTCTCCTGCCTTTATAATCCAGATACTTCTTAGACATTTTTGCTTTCTTTTTCTTGCTAGTATTCCGTTTGATTTTCTTTTTTTTAATCTTCACCTTGTTTATTGAAGTGCCTGTATTTTTAATTACTTCTTCCTACAGGCTATTTCGTAAGGGAAAACCTCCCCCTGGTTGCATAAAGTCTCTAGTGAAGCATCCAGCAGGACCAGGACTAAGCATACTTTGCTCTACTTTTGTCCCACTTTTCTCTGTCCCTTGGATCCATTTATCCCTAGTTCTTTCCATTCTGCGCTAAACTTCTAACTCTCCCCCGCATTCCCCGCTGCCGCCTTCCTATTTTCTTTCTGTCTCTCTCTCCTCTTTTCCCACCAGCTGGACATAAAGGGACCAGGATTTGAAATACCAAACAATAGCTTTTCAGATCCTGGTATGTTTCCTAAGGACTTCACAGGACTGAAGTCTATGGGAGGGGGAGTAGCCTTAAAAAAAACAAGTAGATGTTCCTAATCATTGCCAGGAGATGCACTAAGGGGAGCCTACAAGGACTCAGTCACAAAAAGGGAGTGGTATTTTCTTTGCCATGAGCCCAGTACTGCACTAGCCAGCACTCTGAGTCACTGGGGGGAGCTTTGCTGGGAGAAGTCATGCAGTAAATTCAGTCCAAGAAATCAATCTCAGGACAGCCATTGCCCTATTTCAGAGAATATGAAGTATCAACGCAGAGTTTCAGGAAGGTTGTTCAAAGTAATATTCTCATTATGGCGGGAAAGCGTCAGCTATGTCAAAGCAGAACAGTCTTCCTTAACAGTATCTCTCTGGCGTCCCTCTGATGGTCATTGCGACCCAGGGTCATCTGCTCACTGCTGATTGGTGGCATATGTTCAAAATGTCCATACATTCCTTTAAATAGTTAAAAAAATATTTCCCTAATCTCTATGCATTTTGGAGATACCAAGTTGATAGCTTAAGACAGTTCCTTCCGCATCTTTTCCAGCTCACAACAGTTGCTTTTATTTGTAACATCAGCGTAGTTTACCCATTTCCACTAAAATTACCTAACAACAATCAGTTGAACACCATCAGGTATCTCTTTACGTCCTGCAGCCTGCAGCAGTGACATAGTTGGAAGCTTGGGAAAAAAAAAATCTTGTTCTCAGAATGCTCCCTTCCACAGAGATAGAAAAGAAGAGGATTATAGAAAATGTTGGGAGGGCTTTTAGCAAACTGGCACAAAAACTGAGAAACAAACGATGGATGTTTTCTAGTCTCAGATGTCTATAATGGATTTCAAATCAAGCATTAACCGTGGTGTATTTGTGTTGGAATAGATGTCCCACAGACATTTGAGACAGGTCCTTTGTTGCAAGAAATGCGGAAAATATGAGGCAGCTTCCAAAAGACCTCTTTGATTTATATTTGTGTATCTTGCATGGAAAATGGAATAATTTGGTACAGAGTTACCATTTGTCACTTTGTCATTTAAAGTGTGATGTGCAAAGAAAGTCATGGAAGAGTGACATAAGGTTGACCATGGGCCAGCTTGTCACCTATTGCTTTACATAGGTACTCTTCCTCACAAGCCCTGCTGAAACATCACATTAGCTAATCTATGTGATATAATGAGAAACAGCACAATAACCAGGGGCATATTTTCATATTCCTCTCTAATCATGGTAAACCTTTCTGTTTCTGAAACCCATGAGTGGGTTTCCATCTTGTGGCACACAACGTACAAAAATGAAGAGTGAGGAGATTGTATGCCTGGTCATACAGAGGGAAAAAATATGGAAAAAAAATCTCAATATCAAACGTGACATTGATGAGATCATTGCTTATCTGACTTTAATTCTAGATCTGGGGATAAGGTTTTCTTAAGTCTGTCACCAGACTTGCCACAGCTTTGTTTTCTCTGTGCTTCTGGTGCTCCTCCCTTAAAATGAACTGTACAAACCTAAACTACCACAAGATGAGCTGATATTACTCACAGGTGAGAGCCTACATAGCACCAGGCTATGCTATTTGACCAATTCCCCAGTACCAGCTCCATGCCTGAGGCAAGCCCAAAATCCTCACTCTGACTGTGGGGGCAGCCAAAACAAGACTGAGAAGTGGAGCCTCCCTTCCTCTCCCATGCCCTAAGTCCCAAGGGGAGGAAAGGCACACGTATTGGCAGAAGACAGCTCCAGCCTTTTCCAACAGATCCCAAGTTTAATGAACTAACACACCAGAACAGAAAGGGAAGTGAGATTGCTCTGTACACAGGCTTCCCTCTCTTCAATGGTAATTTAAAACAAACACAAAACCAGCCCTATAATCACATGGGGAAAAAAAAAAAAANATTTCTTGAAATTTAGGCTCCTGGGGGGCAGTACTTTCCAAGCAATTCATACAGATGTGCCCAGGTGTGTCTTACACTACAGGCATATAAGATTAATGCAGTTTTCTCAGAATGTAAATAGAAGGACCAGCAAACAACCAAGCTGATATGACAAAATGTAGATGTACCAGATCGTATGGCCCTGGACAGAAAAGAGGAAGGCATTTGGAAACCTTCTGTTTTCTGTTTAGGGAGCGTTGTGTCCTTTTGAAATAGCTGAAAGGCAGCCTTGTGCAGGCTTCACAATTAGTGAGGGAAAAAGAGGATTGTGAAAAAAAAAAGAAATTAAGGAAATGGAAGGAGAACATGAAGAGCATTTTAAGAGATTGAAGGCAAACCCCCCACCATGGACAGTGGGCAAAAAGGGATCTAAAAATAGGCAGCATGAGACAGGGTTCTCCGAAAGAGAGCGGGAAGGACACTGTGTTCTGGAAACTAGTGTGACCAACCACAAACAAATGTGCCAAGACTCTTGTACATTTTGCTGGCATTCTGCTCAAGGCTGGCACATAATCCATACCAGGAAAGGTATCACCAAGTAGTCAGTGCCCTTCTCTGGGGCAGGCTTTGCCAGTACAAACTCCTGAGAGATCAGAGGCAAATGGCTCATCAGCCTGTGACAGAAAATGATAAAATGAAGACCTTCCTGAACTCTCCCTTATCATCAGAGGAACTGACAGAAGCAAATTTTTATGCATTTATCTAACTCCATGAAAAAAAAGTTTGGGCTTTTTTTGCTACCAACTTACAGTAAGTTTATAGCCATTTGTTCTTATGCTTACATTGGTATTTAGTTTCTTTCTCAATTAGCTTTACTTAGCTTATCTTCTCCTCCCCTGTGTTTACAGAGAGTAATCATATCCCCCCCCACTAAGCTAATACACCAACCTCTGCTATTTTCTTATTGTATTCAAGATCTTTGATTTTGTGATCACTCTCCTTTTACACTTCTGCATCTACTCTGGGCTAATCTAGTTTCTCTTGAAGTGGGGTAAACAGAATGAGAATGAAATTTCAAATACAAGTTCACAAGCACCTTGCAAAATAATACCTCTCTACCTCCACTGGAGTTGCCAGACCTGATAAAACCTCTGGGGGTAAGCCTTTTTCTCTCCCAAATCAAACGGATGTTTCTAATTCCTATTACCTCTTACAGAGATCCATCTTATAACAGATGTTTCAATGACCTCCTAAATGCAATGATTGTCTATTTGTAGTATTAAATTCTATCCCATTTCTGCTCAAGTCATCTATAAAGTAGTCTTCAAAGTCATCTTTATGCAATGGTCTGATTTTCATCTGTATTGGCATGCTTCTCTTTTTATTTTTCACTGGCAGTTTTCATCAACTTATTCCTGCTTTTTATTCCAAACTCATGAAGCAAACATATTGAATGACACCAGTGCCAAGACAGGGTCTCAAGACACCTTCTTGCAGCCTGACAGGTTTCTTTTCAGCACAGCATGTTGTCCCATCCCTTTTATGTGCAACTTAGGTTTCTCATATTAATCTCCGTTGTCTCCAATATGACAGTTTCTCATCTGGTACATTATAAAATATTTCAGTACAGACCAGGAATATTCAAACTGTCTACCCAGGAAAGTGTTGGGAGTCACCAACCCTGGAGGTATTGAAAAGATGTGGCACATGGGGGCATGATTTAGCGGTGGACTTGGCAGTACTGGATTAACATTGGACTCAGTGCTTTAAAGGTCTTCTCCAACTAAAATGATTCTATGATTTCATATATTTTCTTCAGGTAGAAAATCACTTATTTATCTCAAAGAGAAATTTTGCAATGCTTTATTCAACCAAGGTAAGGTTTTATCATCTTTTCTATTTATCTCCATTTGCCTAATTATTCTGTGTGTCAGCAGTAAGATGTGATAAAAATCCTTGCTGCTAGTACTAACACTTCTCCAGCTGGTCTCACAGGTGAAGGTTGTCCAGTGCCTTAACGGGAGTACATGGAGAGGCTTTGGACACCACATGTTCCTTGCTGTCTCTTCCAATCCAAGGAGCAGGACACACCTTCAAAGCAAATACAAGAAGGTTGAACTTCAATCAAGCTGCAGGTAACCTCTGGTATTTCTGGTCCTGAGATATTGTGAACAGTTAAAGATAAAAACAGATATGGGGGTACATGAACAAGTAATTGAAAGAGGAAACAACTGAAGGACAGCACCTACAACCCTCTCCATGTTTATGCTGGGTACATGAGTCCCTGGGCCACAAACTACTGGAGGGTCGGAAACTAATAATATATTGGGAAGCATGGTGAGATGGATTTTCAAACAAACCCAGTCAATTGACTCATATATTTATGTAATCTACCATATCTTATTTGACTATCATATCTGAGCCTTATTTCCACCACACTCATTCTAAGATAACTACTCCCATTCACTTTCCCACTTTTTACCTCATGGCCAATATCATCAGTATGGAAAGCTGATCAAAGTGTTTGTTTAGCTTTTACATGATATACAGATTATCTTTAAACCTTGTAATATCCTTAGAGCACATTCGATGAACAGTCTCCTTTTTTTTTTTGCTTTACATTTCTTGCTTTACCTGCTGTCATTTTTTGTAATTTCTTCTGTTAAGAGATTGACTTCTGGAAATTCTCACTTTGTCCCTACATTTTCTAAGATCCAGGAAAAGGTTTATTTCATGATAAGTCTTTTTTCCATTCCTTTTAGCCCTCAAGTTTCATTCATAATTTCTTGTTTGACACAACAAATCAGTAGGCCACAACTGGGCCCCTTTCTGCAAGTTCTCCCTTGCCAAAGATGAAATAGGTTTTTTACATCTTTGAGGTAGGTTATACATGTTTTACACATAGACTTAAATATTACACCTTTGAATTGAGGAATTCCAGCCCTCTGCTGCCTCTCAGTTCTTCTTGTTCTCTAAGCAATGAAAGTAAGGACAACAGCTCAGGAGAGAACAGAATGTAGATTTTGTCATCTGAAGCCCCTTTCAAGCACCAAAGGTACTTACCTTCAACAATTGCAGCCATCTAGTGGACAAATACCAGAAACAGTACCCCATCAATAAAAATGTGGTCTTCCCTTGCTTTCAATTGTCACTGAGTGGACTGGTATTTGGTGTTTCATGGCTAAAACAGGCAATATGAAATAAATGTCCAGAAATCACTTTACCATGAGCTTGTAGTACAGCGCAGTTGTCCTGGCCACTTTGCTAAGACCTTAAGAGTGAGCACTCCTCACTGCCACAGAACATGATACTCCAGGGAGTCACTTGGGTGTACAGATTTATTCCCTTGCATTTCCAATACCTCCAAAAAGTTACTAATGCTGCCATACCCTGACAGCGATTATGAATACACAACCAGAATGGCTTCTGCAGTGGGACACACCACTGACTCTCTTGCATGCTTGACAAGTGAGTGTGGAGGCAGAGCTATGTATGTCAAGGCCTTACTCCACAGCAGTGATTCCAAGCCTGTGCTACACCTGCCTGGCTGATGTATTGATCACTCTGACAAGGGGAATCAGCAGCTGCTGATTATCCCCGGTGTAAATGTTTGCCATCACAGAAGGAAACTACATAGATAATTACCACTTTTGCAAGCTCAATTAACTCAGTCAGCTAGGTAATGGCAATCCAGCAGCATTTGCCTTTTGAAGTGTGGGACTTACGGAAGGTAATTAGGTCAGCTGGCATTTGGTGGAGGAGAGGGTGCAAAATTGCAGGAAAAGAAAGAAAGGAATATAGAAATCTCTTGACCTGTCAAGAGCCAACTCTGAAGAGAGAAATTGTTGCTATTGCTGCTCTAACTGTTAATTACCTCTTTTAGCATCAGCTGTGGTGGTATTTACTGTGTGCTGGTACTCCATGACCACCAACTGCTTTGCTAAAGATTTTTAATGCAGATATATCAGTCACACTTTGTACATCATATAAAATAATGTGCTCCCTTAAGTCTGACTTTCATTATTTTTTCAAATGCCCATGTTAACATAGAGTGCATAACACACAAAAAATGCTTGTGTCACAAAAATGTGCACTTGGCAACATGATTATGGTGATGTGCTTCTTTTCTTGCCATCAGACCCAGCCAGAATGGATTTAGGATGGTGTATTGGGTCTGACTGAGGTAAAGCTCACAGCCCTTACAGTGCTGTGCTTTGCATTGGTAGCTGGACGGGTGTTGATAACAGAGCAGTGTTTTGCCTACTGCCGAGCAGTGCTGTCCCCCTGACATTCCTTCCCCCACCAAAGGGGGTGGGAGTGGGTGAGATCCTGGGAGGGGACACAAGCAGGCCAGCTGACCCAAATCAACCAAGGGGATATTCCATGCCATATGACGTCAGCTCAGATATATAATCTAAGGAGGGGAGGAGGACGGGTTACGTGTGCTGAAGCCCTGCTTCCCAGGAAGTGTCCGAACATCACTGCTGATGGGAAGTAGAGACTGATTTCTTTTTTTCTCTTTAGCTCTTGCGCAAGCAGATCTCTGCTTGTTTCTTTCTTTTGCTGTAATAAAACTGACTTATCTCACCCTGCTGGTTTTTTCTCCATCTTATTCTCTCCCCTGTCCCAGTGGGAAAGGGAGTGATAGAGCGACTGAATGGGCACCTGGCACCCAGCCAGGGTCAACCTACAATGAGATGGGGAGGTCCTGTCTGACCAACCTGATCTCCTTTCATGACAGTGGATGCGGGGAAGGTTGTGGATGTTGTCTTCCTGGGCTTCACTTTGACAGTGTCTCCCATAGCACACTCCTGGAAAAGCTGGCAGCCCATGGCTTGGAGAGCCGTACCCTTCACTAAGTTAAGAACTGGCTGGATAGCTGGGCCCAGAAAGAGGTGGGGAATGGTGCTGCATCCAGTTGGCAGCTGGTCACTAGTGATGTCCCCCAGGGATCAGTGTTGGGCCCAGTCCTGTTCAATATCTTTATTGATAATCTGGATGAGGGCATGGGGTTCACCAACAGCAAATTTGCAGTTGATGCCAAACTGGATGGGAGTGTTGATCTATTGGAGGGTACAAGGGCTCTGCAGAGAAACTTGGCCAGGCTGGATCAACAGGCCAAGGCCAATGGCATGAGATTCAACAAGACCAAGAGCCAGGTCCTGCACTTTGGCCATAACAACCCCCTGCAGTGCTACAGGCTGGGGACGGAGGGACTGGCCAGCGGCCAGGCAGAAAGGGGCCTGGGGTGCTGATTGATGGCAGACTGAACATGAGCCAGCAGTGTGCCCATATGGCCAAGAAGGCCAATGGCATCCTGGCCTGTATTGGGAATAGTGTGGCCAGCAGGACCAGGGAAGTCATTCTTCCCCTGTACTTGGCACTTGCTAGGCTGCACCTTGAGTCCTGTGTCCAGTTCTGGGCCCCTCAGTTTAGGAAGGTTGTTGAGATGCTGGCATATGTCCAGAGAAGGGCAACAAGGATGGTGAAGGGTCAGAAACACAGCTCCTGTGAGGAGCGGGTGAGGGAGCTGGGGATGTTTAGCCTGGAGAAAAGGAGGTTCAGGAGAGACCTTACAGCTCCCTACAACTGCCTGAAAGGAGGCTGTAGCCAGGTGGAGGTCAGTCTCTTCTCCCAGGCAACGAGTGACAAGACAAGAGGATACAGTCTTAAGCTGCACCAGGGGAGGTTTAGGTTGGACATTAGAAAGAATTTTTTTCACAGAAAGGGAGACTGGGCATTGAAATGGAGTGCCCAGGGAGGTGGTGGAGTCACCGTCCCTGGAGATGCTGAAGAAAAGACTGTATGTGGCACTTGGTGCCACGGTCTAGTTGATAAGGTGGTATTAAGTCATAGGCTGGACTCGATGACCTCAAAGGTCTTTTCCAGCTTGCTGATTCTCTGATTCTGAGAAAAGTCATCTTTTAAAATGCTGATACTTCAGTGCAAGGCATGAATATTCCATTTTGTTCGCTAGGAGCTCACCAAAATCTTGATGATATACCACTGATACATGTGTCTAAGTACCCTGAAGGAATGACTTGAATTAGAAGCCTAGTAATTTCAGATTTTTTTTAAAGTATTGCCACAAAACTTAATTGAACCCTTGCCATTATTACCAAGATAAAAGACGTACACCCATAAAGGAATCTGCCAAAAATTGAACTTTGAGGATCTAACCAATATACGAAGCAGGTACAATACAAAAACCTAGCTTTTCCACACTCTGCACACATGCTGTGGGTGTTTCCAGGTCTCATCCTTGTCATTGTATGTCTGCAGTATTCCTAGCTGTTAGGATAAAAAAATTGTAAACAGCATTTTTCTAGTGACATTCAGTTATCGTCCTTCCTTGAAATCACTGTAATGAAGCTGCATACAAAGTGAATAGACAAGGTAGGAGAAGATCAGACCAGAGGAAATGCCATGCTCTACCCAGACCTCTGCTGTTTTTAGCAGAGTTATTGAAGATCCTGGAGCCAAACACCATTTGGACACTACTGTAACTACCTGGCTGATTCAGCACCAGAGTTAAGAAAATTGTAGCCAACAACATAAAAAATCCAGCCATTTTTCCTATTCATAAATTGTGTTTAAGTTCTGCAGTGTTTCAATTTTTTTTTTAACTTGCAGGAAATTCGCTGCGACATTTTATTGAGGAATATGCTATTCATTTTATACCTAAGTCATAGGATATTATTTCTACCACCAGAAACTGAAACCTTTCATCAACAGACAGTGGAACTGAAGCAGTCATTTCTAATTGAATCTCTGAGCAAAGACAGACTTACTGACACACACAAAAACTGGCAGCCAATGTTTGCCTGTGTACATGGCCTGGGGCAGCAGTTTTCAGTACTGAAACCCAATGGTACATGAGAGGTAGGAAAACAGATGTGCCATGGAGTGCCCAGCATGAGCAGAGCATCCTCAGCTACACATTCTAGTCATCAATTCACCCCAAGGGGCTCAAACTGGTGTTAGATTTATTTTACATTCCAGAACAGCAGCAATAATCCTAAATTACGTAGATCTACACTGGACTTTAGCACCTGACAGTCATTTGTCAGCTGCAGTCTTGCTCTGCATGTACTCAGTCCCTGCAATATTTTAGCATGTTGCCTTTTGGAAGGATTAGGGTACTGGACGTCCCCTGAGAAAGCCATAGGAAATACAAATTGGTCTCGTGGTTAATTTAACAAAGCTCTTGATGTCATTATTATATAGTGGAAATGTAGTCAAACACTTACTAAGCAGCCAAAATTTAAATAAATTCCCATGTTCTTAAGTGGTCATTTGAGTGTTTGACATAAAATGTACATCTCTGTTTAAGACATGGCATACACACATGAACTTGCACATCACTGTGGGTTTTAACACACTGAAACAATTTGAAACTCTGCTTTAAAGTTATTGGCTTCCAAAACCGATGATGATAAGTAAAGTGAGATCTGGAACAAATTAATATATTTCCCAATAACCTGCGGGTTTCTTCAGGACTGCTCATAGTACTTAATCGGCAGCCAAGAGCTTCCCATAACAACAAAATGTAAAAGAAGAAAAAATACTATGAATATTGACAAAGTGCAAAGTCAAGCACTTAAAATTTAGGAAACATCAAACTGTGATTCCCCACACAATGTTAATTTGAGATCCTCATATACATTTATTCTGATACAAACCTGATATTCAACTTTTTTCCACAGGATTTCTCTGTGGCTGGGGCAGTCTGGGAAACCAGGAAGCAGAAGCAAAGTGCTGCTTTCCAAGTAGGACAGCTGGCTGTCAGCAAATGCCATGACAATGCCAGCTTCTCTGCCAGAGAAATAGAGGAGTCCAGACAAAATTTAATGACCTGACCAAGGTGCTTGTGCTTGGGCAGAGGCACTGGGTGTGCAGGAAACATGTTATATCCTCTATTTCCCACCTCTTCAGGAGGCAGTTAGGAGCATCTATAACCAGCTGGGTTGCCCAGGAGAGGCAGTTTTGCCCTGCTGCCTCCTTCTCTTCCCTCTAACCTCACAGCTGGGTTTCTCACCCGACTTGGGGGATAGACAGACCCATTCCTGAAGCTAGCAGTCCCTTGAAAACAGAGGCTAACCAGGAACAGATGGCCAGAATTGTTCCAAGAGTGCCTACATTTCCTTGGCCATTATCTTCCTATCTCAGGAATCTGTGGAGAAGTGCCAAGTCAACTGGGCTGGTTCTGCCCCCAGCTGCAGAACTGTGATGGGAAAGGAGCTGCTCTCAGCTGGGCACTTCCCAGGAGCAGGAGTACAGCCACAGGAAACAGGTATCCCAAGGCACAGGACCGGTAACAGCCTGCAGAGATCCTCAAATCACTTATAAATGAGCTACTGCAGGGAGGGAGATTTAATCCTGCAGGGGAGGCTTAGACTGGATATTAGGAAAAATTTCTTCATGGAAAGGGTTGTCAGGCACTGGAACAGGCTGCCCAGAGAAGTGTTTGAGTCACCATCCCCAGACGTATTTAAAAGACTTGCCATATTTAAATATGGCACTTGGGGACATGGTTTAGTGATGGATTTGGCAGTGCTGGGTAAAGGGCTTGACTCAACGATCTTAGAGGTCTTTTCCAACCTAAATGATTCTATGATCCTATTATTAATGCCATACTGCACCCAACCTAATGAGCTCTGTTTCTTAACCTTACGATTCCTTTCCCCCTCCATGTTTTTCTCCATGTGGCTGTTACATATTGGCCTTTTTTATAACATCAATTTAAAACGGAGAGAAAAGGTTTTACAATTTGCAACCATTTTATTGTCCTTTTTTTCTTCTTTACAGATGAATTAAAAAAACCCACCAAAACCAAACAAACAAAACCAAAAACACCAAACAAAAACAAACAGAAAACCCAAACAACCAAAAAACCAAACCAAACAAAAACAAAAACAAAAAAGCGCAAAAAAACCCAAAGCCCAGCTCTGCCATTCAGCTTGTCCAGTTTTGTACTTGGCACTACAATAGTTCACATTAACAGCTGTAATATTTTTTATAGGAGGTAACTGGAAGTTCAGACACTGAGTGACCTCTCCATGCAGGAGTAAACAAAAATCTTTATTTCCAGCTTCCTATTCTAACAGCAAAGCCTCTCTCCCACACTCCCTACAGTTTACCAAAAATTGTCCCTTCTCTTCGAAATGTTTACTCCAAAATACCACAAAGTGTCTTGGTTTCCCACAAAGCTCAGAGTAGCAACACAACAGATCCCATATCTGTCAACACAGCTTCACCTCAGCATTGTTGCTGCAGTTGAGATTTGGATTAAGGCACCTCAAGACTGAGGCACTATCTATATGGAGCACCTAGCCACTTGTAAAGGAGGCATCAGTGAGCTATAGGTGACAAACTGGCATATGGATTTGAGGACATACTTGGACTAAACTTTAAAATGGCAGTGAAGAGTGAAGAGTAAAAAAAAACCTTTAAAATTACCCCATACCTAAAATGTCAGAGTATTTCTTTCAAAGTGAGGCACAGTCTCATTCAAACAGTACAGTCGCTCACCGCTCAAATTTTCCACAGCCTCCACATTCCTAAGTACTCGTCTGACTTCAGTATTTTTTAATGTAAAGCCAGATCAAGGTTTCTCAGCAGTGCAGGCAAGAAGCAGTTTTGGAAATGGTGGTAGAACAGGTCCAGGAGAGGGAGGACAAAAAATGAGGGGCTTTGATATATGCTGAGGAACCAGAACAGCTTTTTTTGCCCTGTGAGAAGTGTAGTTCAAGTACTTTAAATCTGCTCAGAGCCTGACTTCAGGAAAGCATTTTTTAAAATCTTCCAGATGCTAAAGAGGAAAGAGAAGATTTCTGCCTCTTGGAAGGGTGTACTTAAAAAGGGGTACGCAGAGTGGTTCTCCACCTTGAAGAGGATTTTTGCCTGAGTGGGACTGCAGAGCACAGGTTTCAGTCCCTCACTGTGTTGAATTTCCTGGCTTTTTACTAAGAGTGGCATCCAAGTAGCCGTGGCACACACCATCCCAGTGCAGGGATGGCACTGCCACTGGCCAGGCTTCTCAGGGGTGACACAGGGGAGGCTCAGTCACTCCAGAGAAGGCAATGGGAGGCTCTGCCTCTTGAGGGAATGGCTCACCAGGGCCAAATCTGCAAAATCAGCAATGCCATAGAGTGCTCCTGATCACTGCATTTTGGTCAAAATTTTGGCTTTGGGCTGTGCAGGGTTTTTTGTCTTTTACAACCAAAGTTTTACAACTTAAATGAAGTTAGTTAATTCTCTTCATGAAAACTGCAAACTCAAGCAACATTTTCTTGTTGTGGATATGCCTTGCCCTAGTGCCCCATCACTCATGTCCTGCAAAACATCATGCGGGAAAGCAGGAAGGAACTTAGACTCAAAGGCTGACTGCTAGACCCTCTGTTGACACCCTAAGGGAGATTGCAGTGTCCCCTGGTTGGCAGAAAAAGCAAAGTTAGTCCATTTCCTTCATCAAATATCTTAGTAGTCCTTCTACTGCCCCAGGAAACTCAGGTTTCCAGGATCACTAGAAATTGCTCAGTGAATCATCACAGATCCACAAATCCATGGCTGCTTCTGAATAAAGGTGCCCTTCATGCATCGTGTGCATGGGGGACTTCTCCTCGAGAGGCTTGTGCAAGACTCCAAGTCCTTTGCTCATGTCACAGGGTTTTCATGAGGTTAAAAATCAGATTTTGCACAGCACTAATATGAGCAAATATTTATCATTCTGAGCTGAACTAACACGTAACTGTGCCTGCCCCAGTTCAATAAGGATTTTAACCTGCTGCCTGCCTAAAGTGAGCCATGGGCTTAAGCAGCTTGCTGAATAAAAGCCAAAAGGAAGATAGATTAAAAGATTAGGCAGTCATATATGACTGCATAAAATTTTCAAGCAAACTTTAAAATTTTTTCCCCTTTAATTTGACGTTTTATTGGTATTGTTTTCCCAGTAGAATTTTGGTGTAGCTCTCATGTTTACAATTGAAAAGAAAGAAAACTAAAGCAAAATTATATTTTCCCATTTCACTGAGGATCAGTTTTTAATGGGTGGAGTCAGGTCCAAATACAGAATTTCTCAGACACTGAATTCTTTATTTAATTTTCCAAAACACTTGAGCTGTTCTGAAAATGTTTTATCTTGTAGTAATTAAATAAAAATCAATCACTTCAATAGAATTTCAAATGATACATGGAGCATACGGGGGTATTGTAAACACAGGAAAACATTACAACATCTGTTACTATTAATGCTCTTCACTTTCTGCCAAGTTTATCCATGGTCCTGTTGAATGAGGAAATCCTTCCTTGCTGATACAGGAATCAGATGATCAGAGTTAGGCTCACCACGGAAGAGGAGACACAAGGATTTTTGATGCATTTCAAGGCAGTGTAAAGGTCTTGTTTATATTCTTCTTATTGAAGAATAAGAGTGAAGGAGCTGTTGCCTGTGAATATCACCAAAAGGACTGACTACCATATGAATCTCCTCACCAGCATGTTGTGATCTCCTGGGTAGCCTTAACGTTGGTGGATTTAATGGGGTGCACTGAAGATTCATTATTGACCCTCAGTGGCTTGTAAAGAGAGGCAGCATGTCCTGCATCACCCAGGTTCTGTTTATCCGAAATGAGACAATCACATATATTTATCCCAGAGATAGCATTGTTCAAGTATACTCTCAATGATGATGTTTCAGACAAGAAAAGTATTTTTACTATGTTGAACACCTGAAAGTGAGAGAAACCAAGCAGGGAATCATAGCAATGGTGCACAATGAGACTGACAAGCTATTTGCACGTCAGTATACAGAAAGGAGGGCTGTAGCATGCCATGCAAACATCTGCAAGAAAGAACTCAGAAACCTCATGTTTCTGAAGGCTCAAATATGTTTTCTGCAACATTGATAAAGATTAGGAGAAAAAATAAATTTCACTGAAATCTCCAGGAAAAAATACATTCAATACACACACACACACAGAGACACACACACACAGAGGCAAAATTCCCACAATCTAAATCAGTTCAGACCTTTCCCAGAGGGAGCTACTCATCCTTTCTGCCTATTTCCACCCCATTTGTTTTATGCCATCTCTTTCTAATACAACCAGGGAAACTGATCAAACACATTCTATACATACCACCCAGCCCACAGTCTCAGCATCCCAGCTGTATTCCTAACCTCACAAATCCACAGTGAAACCATCTCCTGGGTTTCAAAAGCATAGCAGCTTTCATGAAGGGAGGCAGTGGGAGCTCTCTTAATTAGCTCAGCTTCTTTGTGCATTTCTAGACATGTCTCCCTCTTTGTTCACCTTTAAGAGTTTAATGTCAGGGTAGAAATAGAAGACTTGTCCTCCATAAAGTAGTGTTACATTCTTCAGGATCTTCTTTTTTCCCTAGTAAAAGTTCTGATACTCAGAAAAACAGTCAACATGGGGCCGAACAGCTGAACAGAAAGAGGTGAATTTTAACCAGTCTGTGCATTTAATGAGGATTAACAGAGAAAAAGCTGGAAACCCAGCCAGTTAGGTGAGCATTTCATTAATAAAAAGTCCTTCACATGTTGTCCTTACAACTCTGCAAAGGAAAATTCAAACACGAAACTGTCATTAATGGAATTCAATCCTCTCTGGAAGTACAAGAAAATTAAATTCAGTCTTGATAGCTTAATTCTTTTAATATTTCCACTGGGTACATAACTTACCAACCTGACACTCATTTCTAGAATGCAAGGAAGGCAGCAGAACCATGAATTTTCTCACCAGTGCTTTAAAGTACAAGTTTATACAGAGAAGAGAGTTGAGGACAAAGCCGTGGAAAGATGGGTTCCAACTTTACTGTGTTCCTGATTTCATTATTCAAGGTTTGCAACAAGGAAATCACATGATACCCTAGAACATTCAGCCTGGGCTGAGAGGCCCTAAGACAACAAATTACTCAAGAATGTGTCTAAACTACACACAGTGAGTTTTTCTAAGGAGATTCCACATAGATCAAGTTAGATAATAATTTAAATCATTATTACCATTCCTCTTTGGCTACTTACAAAAAGGTTTGAAAACTGAGATTCCCCATTAAAATCCGCATGAATTCCAAAATCTGAATGAGTACACAGCTTAATAAGAGGTAGCAGTCAATTAAATTTGTATCTCCTGAGAATTGTTTTGTCTTACACGCTGCGATATTTCTATTACTAGGGGACTGAAATAAAAAGGTTAAATTCTGGATATTGTCTAATTTTTATGCATTATCATGATGGCTTAAAAGAAAGATGAAAACATCAAAGAAATTGAGAACCCAAAAAATGCATCTCCTCCTGAAGGTAAGGCTGTTACAAGCATCAATTTGTCTCCAGAAGTTTACTCGTTGCTATGAAGAGGCTGTCTTTCCTACTAAGTAGGCTATAATTAACTTATTTTGTACAAAACCACTTCAATATTCAGAAAAATAAACTAATTCTGGTCTCAGAATAAATAAAAGAATAAATAAAGAAAAATAAACTAATTCTGCCTCAGTAGTCTACCAGTCCTACTGGTTTATAGTTCTACCATTCCAAAAGAGACATTTTGGCTATTTGGAGCTTTAATGTCAGAAAACCACCTTAACAACTACAAATTCATATAGTTAATGCACAAAGTGAAGCATATATAACATATTCACATTCATTGAGCCCAAGGGCTCTGCTCATCCTCAATCTTTCAATTTTTACAAATCAGCGCCTTCATCCACATTTTAAATTAATTGTAGTAAATATTTAGCTATTAGAATGTTGCTGCATGGGACAGGATGAGAAAAGGTTCACAGGAACACATCCACAGTCAAGTTTAGGCAACTAATCACATCTGCTCTGCCTGGTTTCTGCCATTCATGGTAACTTAACACAGTCCCAAACCTCATCTCTCAACCATTCTGTTGAACAAAGGTCACAGACCTTGCATTCACCAAGGAAAAAATTGCCTCAATTGACTACGCTGGCCAGCTATTCATCCTTGTTTCTTTTCCATGTAATATCTAACATGTTGATATATTTAACAAAAATTGAATTCATTAGCACATTAGTCAATATACCAATATTGTTTGTTGATTAAGTTCTTGGGATTTTTTCCCAGGCATAAAGTGGTCAAACTAAGTCTCAGATTTTTATCCATTGCTTTGCTTTCTCAGCTGGCTTTTTTTTTTTACTACAATTTTATGTAGGTAATAGGGTAAAAGGAAAGGCTTCTGTAATTGCTATTTTTTTGGATGGTTTCTGTTATGTATTCTTACTAAAGCATTTCTGCTGTTTGAAGAGACTGTGACCATCCCTTCTACTGAAGGGCTATACTCAAAGAAAACAATGGAAGACACAATTCTACAGCCACCATGTACGGACTTCTCTTTATTTGTCTGAATAGGGCTTGGTCTGCAGCATCCTGGAGGGTAATTTTATGACTTTTTGGACATAGCCTCACTGTCCTGACTAAGCACAGCAGATTGTGGGGCACAACTCAGTTACATCTGTGCTAGCAGACAATGGCTCTGCTCCTGCTTCTAATGTAGTCGCTGAGAATTTTGCCGTGAACTCATATTACTGTAATTCAGATGTGCTACTGAAATAAATGTGATGTATATTTTCCATGATATGATTACTGGATTCAGTTCTGGTCAATTAAAGCAGCCTGCCCAGGGCTATCAACAGGGTAATGATTAATGTCAATAAGCAACCCTTGCTCACATCTGCTGGCTGCCTATAAAAAAAACCCAAAACAAACAAACCAACATTAAAAATGGGCAGTGACATTAATTTTCTGCCTTCAGCCACGTTTAGACTAAGAATACCCAGCTGCATGGAGCTGAAGTATTGTGTCCATAAAGAAACTGGCAGAGAGAACATGTATTGCTAGGAATGTGCCAGACCTGAATGACACTCTGAATGAGGCCCTGGTTCAAGGTAGAGAATTCAGCTGCAGCCCTGCCCACATCACCTGTGAAAGGCCGTGCAGCAGCACTCTGCCACTTCACAAGACAGACAAACTGGATCAAAGCCTCGCAGCACAGCAAGAACAGCCACAAAATGTAACAGAGATAAAAGTTTCTGTGTGTGTGAGTACTTGAACGAGCAATTACAGCAAAACACCCTCAGCACCACCCGGGACTTTGGGGTGTGTGCAGTGGGCCCTGAGTACCAGCCCTGCAGAGGACAGCATTAAGAGCAGCTGGGCTGGGTCCCTGCTATGGAGGGAGAAATTCAGAACAGGGAAGCTCCTGGTGAACTTCTTGTGGGTCCCTGGCCCCCTCTGCTCTCCTTCCAGACAGTTCCTGATACACCCACACTGACCCTCAATGCCCCAGAAAGCATGAGAAATCTTCTCTGTTCCCATCCTAACTGGGCTTTCATCCAGTGGGTTGCATCTCTGAAACAAAGACACATCCTCATACTCCAGCTCCTCTCCTAGTTTGTTCTCCCCTGGTTTTGATGCCACCCTAGGGACTGGGCTAAGCAGTTCAGGGAGCAAAGATGGGCATCTCTGATGCTCCATTGTTTTGAAGCAGGAAATGGCTGCAGAAAAGCCTCTTCTCAGAGCACACAGGCTGATGACATAGGACTGGTGGGATCCCTTCTGGTCAGAATGTAACCCTCACTGGAACAATCAGCAGTTTGGACATCCGAAAATTATTTTATTAAACAACAGTTGTTAATCAGTAGGAGGTCTTTTTCCACAGCCATTCTTTAAACCCGAAACATTTCCATGTTTCCTGTAATACTTGTGCTTAGTCACACATTGACAAATACAAGGAAAAAAACTCAGATCTGTATGACAGATTTTTGGAACCGCCAAAATAATCTCTTTGAATTCTGCAGCCACTTGACAGCAGGAGACCAGGAGGAGAGTGTTGAAAGCAAAAACTTGTATTTGTTCACTGGAGTTTTATTGCATTTTTCTCCCAGAACAGGATACCTATCATATTCTGCTAAAAATGCATTATCAAATGAAGAGTCCATAGACCTTGTTAAAGTTTAAAAGTTTCCAGGCCCACATTTTGCTACCCAGCCTGTAATCCTGACAGAGAGAAAAGAGATTGTCCTTTACATTTCAGTGAGGATTTAACACACTCAGACTTTGGTGGGATGCAGAACATCCCACCATCTTGCAACTCGCATATTCATGTGTGCAAAAAGTCTCTGGCTGAGTCTGCCCTCCCCTGCTGAAATTCATCACAAGAAAATAGATCCTAGGTCAAAATTCCCTAAAATTTAAACACTTGAGAAGTATTAAATACTCTAATTAAGTGTTATTACTATTGCTTTCTAAATACCTGGAGAGGAATGATTGTGCTGGTTGGGCTCAAGGTCACGTGTCACTACGGCATGAGACTTTCCTCCTCCCACCAGGCAGCGGGTCTCATTCAGAGCGCCGTCTATGAAAAGAGCAGGTCTGCTCATTCTTTGGTTTTTTTATGGTCATCCCAAAAGGCCATGATTTCACTGGAAGTGAAAGTGAATATCCTCTCCCACATCCATTAATTTTGAAGCACGGAAGGAACAAGCACTTCATCTCTAAGTAGATTTGTAGAGAAGGAGATAAGCCTGGCTGTTTTCCAAAGGGCTGGCTGTAGCACAGGGCTGGGACTGGGTGTAAGCAGCTGAGGAGGGCCATGGCCTGCAGAGGATGGCAGCCCTGTGACCTGCTCTGCTGCTGGCATGGGCCTGAGAAACTGGGTTTGCTTCTTTGCCTTGCATGACCAGCACCTGCTGCTGGGGTCCTCGCTCCTTATACCAGGCATCCACCCCTGAGCAGGAGGAGTAGGCTGGGCTCTACCCCAGCTCTGTGCCTCGTATTTGTACTTTCCTTCTCCCTCATGTCTTTCCAGGGAAAGCCCAGTCTCTCCTCAGACCTCAGACCAGGCTGGCTGTGTTGTTGAAAACTTCAAGCATGGGATGCTTTGGGGTCTACCTTGAGGGGAGAGCTTCTGTATGTGTCCCACAGCAGCCCAGCAGCAACACCAGAGACCCAGAAAGGCCTGGAGCTTGGATATATTCATGGTGTGTCCTACTAGCCTGCTAAGCAACATGTACACATCATTTACATCCGCTACACATGACACGACACATCCCAGAGTGTGACTGTGCTCTCCCCATACCACACACTCAGGTCCTTGGGAGCCCAACTCAAAGACATGGGCTTTGCCAGCCAATGCTGAGAGTCAAAACCTCAGTGTCCCATTGGGAATCTACTCCTTAGGCCAACCCATGCCCAGCTGTGTAATACAAATAACATTTTTCATTTCTGCAGCTTGTAGGCATACTGTAAATAAAAAGCACATTAAAATCTTTAATTTTGTTATGATGGACTTTTAGGTGCTATACAAAAATGGGGTTCCCTGCTGATCACCTTCACACTGTACTCTGAGGTGGCCTTCATAAATGCAATTAAAAACAAGGCTTTCCAACAAATACAGACTGAGAATTGAGACTTCATAAAATCACAAATATTCCCTAGCAATAAAGACAGTGTTGTTGCTAAAAACTGTGTTTTAAATTAATTTTAACCAGGTGAACATAGTTGTGGCCATGAAGGAGTAAAGCCATGGAAAGAAGTGTCCCGGAGAAGTAAATAACTAAACGTGCATGATGGGTGCAGCTGGGCACCACCAAGCTTTCATGGTGACCTCAGCAGGATGAGTAAGTTCATCCAGCATTTTCCATGCAGCAGAGAACAATATTTTTCACTTTGTAGCTTTCTTCTGAGGCTCCCAAGAGGGCAATTCTTTTTTCCAGGCTGCTTGCAACTGCCATAGAGCTTCTCCCCAAAACCCTGTAACTCCTGCCTTATCAATACAAAAAAAGGAAGGAAACATAAAATGTACAGAGGGACACGTTCAACTGTTTTTCTTCTTAACTAAAAATGTGGGAAATCTGTGGTGGTGGTGGTGGTAGAAAGGGGTGAAAACATCAGTGTGGCAAAGTGACGTGTCTCTGCAAGCCTCCTGCCTCTCACTCCCCTTCCAGGGGCATAACCAGCCATTAGCAGGGATGCAATAGCAGCGGCTGTTGCAGATTCCCCAGCCTGCCCCGTTATGTCTCCTGGTGGTTCCTCTTGATGCAGACCCCTTTGATCAGCCATACAGGGAAGATCAGATCTGAGCTGATAAACAGCTCATTGTGAGACAAGGCACATGTGGCTTCTGCCAGTCGGTGTTGTGCCGTGCCGTGGCCATGGGGCTACTGCGTGTACGTAAGAGTGGCCATGCTGAGCTCCCATGATGCACAAAACTCAGGTACTGAGTTTTCCCTCTTTGCCTCCAGCCATCCCTGTTCTGCTTCTTGCTAAGTCAATTAATATCTACCACACTAGCAGTAAAGGGCCCTTGGGAAAAAGGAAACCAGGGAGTAGGCTGGTTGCTCCTGATCTAGGCTTGCTCTCTGCCAATACAGCATATTTTCTAGAGTGTTTTTTACAATTCAGTTTAAATGACTCAGCTAAGGGTTTTGTATAACTTCTGACCACAGCCTAACAGTTCTCACAGGAGGTAATATTTCCTAGTGTTTGGCATGAGCTTTCCTCCTGTTCATCTGAGCACTTGTGCTCCTTCAGCAATCCTCACCCACTTCTTTCCTTTCTTCATGCTTACAGGCTACAACTTGGTAAGTGGTTACTGGAGCCTTCAGCTTGCCCTTCAACATGCAATGCTGTATATCACACTCATTACTGCTATGAAAGTATCTAGACAGTCAGGCTTTATCTAGCTGTCCTAATCTTTCCCATAAACCAGTCTTTAAAGTCCAACAGTGGGCTAAGTTTTTTTATGTGAATTCCCTCCAGTTTGTCAACATCAATCTGCAATGTTCTGATCTTTGAATTACTTGGATTGTCGCAGTGCTGACGAAGTGTACCATTTTCTTTTTTATAAGTAACCAACTGGTCATTTGTTGCATATTCCTAATTGCACTTAATTTTACCTCTGTTTTTTTCCCAGTTCCATTATACTCTCAATATTACAATGTTGTGGTAAGCAGCATCAGACACAATTGGATTCCTTAGTCTGTCAGCAGCAAAGGTAATTGACATAAATATTTAAAACACAGCAAACTGTGATATATGAAACAATTAAAACCCTTTCAGAAGCATCCTCTCTCTAACGAAGTCTCCTGGTAAACTGAATTTAAGTGGCTGCAAAGCAACCAAACCAAAACCTTGCCTTTCATTTCTGTCAATGGGAAATATTCCCCCTCTCTGCACTACATTCTTGCTCCTCGCAGAGTAGATATTTGATTAGGTACAGATTTAAACACAAAAAGATTTTCCAAGCCTTGGATCCAGTTCCAAGCAATTACACATTGGCTGGGTGTAACTCTATGCAGGATCACCCAACTGGAGAGCAGAACAGAGAAGGCTCTTTACAAAGAAAAAGAAATTATTCCAAGTGTTCCACCTCGCACAGAATTATTGAAAAATGTGCTTCTCCCCAGAGACCTGGGGTTGTTTGTCTCACTCAAGGGATGAGTATTTTCCTGTCACTAGCAGACTGGCAAAGAGATAGAGGGTTTAAACTGCAGGGTGAATGAAGAGCTGTCCTGAGCTGACACCAGATTTTTACGGGAACTCCTGAAGGCTGCACCTATGCCACCTAATAGTGCTGTCTACTGGACACGGGACCCTTGTGTTTCATCTCAGCAGTATGTACTCACCTGTCTGCTCTCCAGCAGCACTGGCAGCAAAATATCTTTGCAATCAGGGCAAAAAGTCTCAGTCATGTGCCTCGGTCTGCCCCCAAAGCAGCCTTTCTAAGAGGGAATACGGTTGTTAATGCTGGTAGTCTTCTGGTGACACTGCAATACTGACTCTGAGGAGCTCACCTGGAGAGAATAAGAGCTTGTATCAGTCCTCTGGGTCTCAGATAATCAAGCTTAAATGTGATTTTTTTAACACTAAAACCAAGTCTAGAACAAGAAACTAACTAGCTCTGATTAGATGACACCAAGTGGTCACAGCAAAATTTACATTTATTATTACTGGAACATTTTGCAAAATTTTCACCCTTTGAACTGGAGTTTTGCAGCATTGCCATTTGAACAATTTTAATTTTTATGTGGGAGCCACTAAGTCTGAATATTTCGAGTCTAGGAAGAGTACTCAATCTGTTTAAAAGTACAAGGGAAATAGTTCAACATGAATTGCTACCATACTGAGAAGCTGACTTACTGTATATTAACAAGATGCAGATTTTAAAGCATGAGTTATTCAGTTAATTAATGGCTGATGAAGTGACTAATAACTAGGCTTTGTGATGGGGCTAATATAGAAATCAATGAAAATGTTCCTATTACCAAAATACCAGAGGTCTTTGTATAAGGCATTGTGTGGTCTACTCAAACCGACTGAAATATAAAATAGCAGCAGATCAGTTACACCATTATTTCAGAACAAGTGTTTATCATGCCTTATGCTCTAAGGCTCATAATATCTCTCACAAGAGGTATTTGAACGTGTCTTTACTGAACAACACGTTCATTGATGTAGGAAAAGAGATGTCGGTGGTGCATTTTCTCATCCATTACAATTTTGTGTGTGATGTAGGGTTAGATGAGCAAGTATCAAAACGTATTTTTAAAAGTTAGTCATCTGCTGGAATGTGTTCTGTTAGGATGTTTTCTTTTCTTCCTTAGATGACTCTGTGAAATACTTGCCTAGTCACTTTGCCAGCAACCATGAAACCCCAGCAAAACATCGCAAGTCCAGCCATCCCAAGAGTGAAAAACTGGCTACACTGAAAATTAACTCAAGAGGTTCTCTCGTTTTTGAAGGGCTTTAATTTTTCCCAACTAAAGAGTCTTAACCTGTGCAGGCACACATGGAAAAGGAGAGGGGTGTGATAGGAAAGCAAATGCTCTCTACGCCCACAGGGAAAGGGAAGGTGAGAAACAGCTGTGTGGACAAAGGTGTGTTGTGGACGTGTGTACTTCATACTACCCTTGACCCTTGCAATGAAATGCTGTTGCCTTTCTACACAGAATTATCATCCCTCTAGATAGTTCCTGTATTGACTCTGGTGCCTGCACGAGGCATGTTCTGAATTGAAAAACTGTGACTTGAACAAGAAGGCAAGGACAGCATGAAACACACAAGGGAGGGCAACCGGTGCCATCCCCTTTCTTCCTGAGCCTTCTGAGTGAGCTGAATGGCCTGTCTCTGTCTCTGACACGACAGCATCTGGCTGCACCAGGAGGATTTATTCCCTTATGCAGGCCTGCTCCGCAAGTGCACAGCCATTTCACCAGCTGAGCTACAGTGGCCACTTTATAGACTTGCGATGCTAAAAATACTCTGTGCCCTCCTGTTCACAGGAATGCACCCCTGTTTCTTACAATTCACCTTGCTTAGGCTATGTTTCCTGAGTTCCTCAGGTTGCTTACTCTCATGCTCATGCCCTCCCTGTTGTTGCCAGATCTTCTAAATTTTAAATAAATTTATATGCTCTATTTAGCGTCAGTCTAGTCTCCTTACTTCCCGTTTAAGATCAATACAGAAGGAATCAATGGACTAAACAATCCCCCTCAGACACTCCTCTCTAGACCGTAATGCATTGCTGGCACCTCAGGTCTGTTAGCTGTCTTTCTCTCCTTACTGCAGTGCTTTTATCTGAGTTTATTTTAATTAGAAGAAAGTTAAAATTCCTGGAGAAACTCTGCATGAAAGAGTGGTCCTGGAAATCTAAATACGTATTACTTGTGCTATGTTATGTTTTACTGCATGAAACAAATTAAAGGCTGTTTTGTTAATAACACACATGAGGGACTTACAGAGCACAAGGACTCTGGCCTTTCTGTAACCACAGCAAAAATCTCATTCTATATGAAACTGTGCTCTGAGCCCCCGAGCTCTGCAGGGTACCTGGTTTCACAAGCAGAGCATACAAGTGACACAAGTGACATACACCTATTGTGTGGGTACTAACCAAATTCAAACAGGCAGGTGCTTGATAACTGCCTCCAGCAGGGCAGTTGCTCTGCATGACAATTCCCTCTCCTTACTCAATACCAGCAAGAATATTTTCCCTTGTTCTCCTTACTGTCAGGCTCCCTCTCACAGTAGGAAGGTTTCTCCCCCCTGGCATCTGAGGAAGGGCAGCAGCAGCGAAGTTTCTGTTGCTCATCCCTCTCACCTCTCTCTTCCCTGA
Organism: Edolisoma coerulescens; assembly: GCA_013397115.1. Lineage (NCBI taxonomy): Eukaryota > Metazoa > Chordata > Aves > Passeriformes > Campephagidae > Edolisoma > Edolisoma coerulescens. Next base: position 1,684,773 of record VWZW01006375.1, read on the forward strand.
CAGAGCCAGTGGGCTGCTGTGCCAGCTTGGAATTCCCCCATCAGGGAAGAAAAATCCCCCCTGATTGCAGGAACCCAAATCTCCCACAGAGATGGATGGGTGATGGAGTTTACGTGCCACTGCTCTGACATGTCACCTCACAAAAACACACTTCATGCATGCTGAAGTACCTCAGTGTGGGGCTTCCAGACAGCAGGAGCTCCAAGGCTGAGGGGAACATTTTGACATCTTAGGGACATGGACATACCTAGTAATCCTGGGGGCATTCCGGATTTATAGCACCTATGCTTAGGCCCAGAGACAATTTAAAGGTAATACAGGAGATAAACTAGCAGTGCTATTGTAATATAACTCAGAAAATACTGGAGCTAGTCTGCACTGGGAAGCATCTGCTGAGCCTGGAAAATCAGTATGGTGAATCTGAGCAGATGCCACAGACAAGCACCACAGCCCTCATGTTGTGAGCCCTGCACAGCCACTGCTAACCCTGAGAGTGTCTGGGAAATCCAGCAAAGAGCTTCACAGACTCTGCACGCACGAAATGGGGAAGGCAGATAAATCTGCGTTGAGCAGACTACCAGAAGAAGGGAGGAGAGGATATGGTAAAAGAAAAGGCAGGGGTGAGGGAAGGCTGGGGACGGGTGAAGATGGTGATGGCGGGGTATTTCAGGCAGAGAAGGAAAGAGTGTTCCAGAGGGAGTGATAGGAGCAATGTGGCCAGAGCTATTAACCAGGAGGATGAACTGAACAGCTTTTCTAAAAGCCTAGAAACACAGAAAGGAGATGTGCTTGGGAAGCCAGGCAGGAGCCTGAACAAAGTTTAGTTTGCCTAGCAGAAAAGTCAGATTATCCTCTGCTTTTCTGGGAAGATCTGATAGCTGCACTTGGAGACAACTTTCACATCTAAGCAAACGAGGGCAAAGAAGGCACCAGCATGATAAGCCTTTCTTGCCAAGACTGAAAGAACTGAGGTCCTCAGCCTTGTTCAAGGAAGCAGAGAAGGCAAGAGCTTCAAGAAGGAAGAAGTTCAATGTTGGCTGTTTGAAGGACAAAGATGGGAGAAGGGCATATGGAGAGGGAGAGTCTGTCAAAAGACACATCATGTAAAAGCCATTATGTGACTGGGAAGTCATTGCTAGAAAGTTCTGCGAGCTGCAGTCCATAAGTCATCATCAGGTTGTTCCCAGAGAAGGAGCTGGCAAAAAGGAAGGGAGCATGTCTCATGAAGAGCAGTAGAAAACAAAGCAACAGTCAGAAAGAAAGCTAAGGAGAAAGACTTGCAGAAGGCCAGGGCAGCTTTCCAAGTAGGAGCAACGGCCCCAAAGAAGAGAAAGTTTCAGAGACCTGCGATTTGGCTCAGCAAATTAAGCTAAAATCTTCAGTTAAAAAAGTGTTTCATGGTCAAAACCAATACAAGAGTGGCTAAGCTGGGGGCTGGAGGGAGGAAACATGAAATAGCAGTGTCTGATTTATCCTTCACACCAGGATAAAAACACCCGGGCACCTCATGGTGTTTTGGCAGGGGGAGAGTCCATGTGCTGTAATTCCAGAAGGGTTACAAAACCACAGAAAGGATAACGTCAGAAGGGACCACTGCATGTCATCTATTCCAGCCCCCTGGCACAGGCAGGGTCCCCTAGGGCACATTACTTAGGATTGTGTCCAGACAGCTTTTGAATATATCCGGGGAAGGAGACTCCCAAGCTGAAGGCCTGAGGAAGTGCTGCCAGCCACTTCAGGCCTGCAATGGAGCTTGAAAAAGGAACGGCATGGGTCTGAAAATGGCATCTCTGCTTCTTGCAAAGGTGAGCACCAACACCCACACAGAACTGGCAAGCACCAAAAGCACACTGCTCTCGCAGTAATTGTAAGTATGCTTTGGTTAATATCTGCCATAAAAAATGGAACACAAGAAAACAATCTACCAAGCAAAGGAAAATATTTAGCATTTTGGAAAGCCTTCAGTCTGTGCAGAATTTTTCATCTGTTTTACCAGAAAGAACAGTGAACACTTTTAAGTCACTGACAGTCAGTCTGACAAGTCCTCAGAGCTGCAGAGCTTTCCTCTCAAAGTCTGATCTATCTTTGCTGTAATATGATGTATTTATTTTCAACCATGTGTAACAAAAAATATACACTGAATAAAATTAATTAGAAAGATGTTAAAATAAAATACTACCAAAATAATATAATTTTGAAGGAGAGAAAAAAGTTTGTCGCTATAAATCAAAAATACCTTCACAGAATTGTTTTCTTTTAGAAGTAAGAAGAAAATTGGAATTAGGCCCAGTTCCTGCAGAGAGAGCTTTTCAATTTCCTTCTTGAAGCAAAAGTCATATCCAGTCAACACAGGTTTTCCTGATGAGGCTCAGCAGGATCAAACACGATATTAACTAAAGAATCACAAAAATACTTGTTTAAGCACAGGCAGTCGTAAGACACAAGACTGATCAGAATGGAACAGAGACAATTCTCTCCCTTGGACAGTGGCTGACAAAAGGGAACTTCCTGTAGTTTAGATGAACTGTTCTCTACATGGACATACATTCATGGCAGCATGCAAAACTCCCAGTTTGGGGAATAACAGTTTCTCTTTGGCTGAAAACCCTGATCCAAACTCTTCTGCGGTGTAAGACCCTGGCTCTTGATTGAATTTATGCCTGTTTAATTTGCGTACAAATTTTACCAGTTGGGTATTCAAGTTGACCCTACATATTTTATTTCAGAGACTTGGAAGATGTTTTCATTAATAATTTTTTATTCCAGAGATCATAACTTCTTCTACTGACAAGCAGATGTTTAGTGCGTCCTTTTATTTACCTAGCTTTGCAGGATCTGTAGTTTCAAAGTCCCTTCCAAGTGCCAATAAGGACTATTGTTACTGAGGAAGTTTGCTAAAATACCATGGATCTATCCAGAATATCTGGGGTTGTTTATTTCTATCACATGTACAGTCTATATAAAGGAGCATTTTTAGAGCATTAGGTGAAGTTCTTTCTTATAATAGCTAGGTTTGAAGCCTGGAGATGATACACTATTTTCTTTCATAAATAAATCTTGGTTAAAACCTTAGCACTCCCTTAAAATTGGTTGCTTCCTAACTCTGGAAAGCATGGGGGTTTTTTATCTTAAAGGAGAAACCAACAATAAAACTCAAATTATGACAATTCTCTGGTTTTTGGCATCCAAAAAGCATAAAAAAAGGGTCCATTTAGTGTGAAAAACATAAAAGAAATACAGGAAAATGCTGTAAAAAGCTGACAAGGAAGAAGGAACTGAAAAAAAAAGAAAAAAAAATAGAATTCCTTTAGTTCAAAACCCATCAAGGTTTTATTACAAAAATTCAAGAAGGTCCCCATTTCTGACACAGGATGTGTTTATCTAGACTTGCCACAGTTACTAGTGAATTAAACCATGCTTCACCACTATGAAAATTTATTTCAACAGAAATGAGTTTCAATGAGAAAGCTGTGATTATGTGCTCATTTTTACAAGTACTCTATTTCCATTATAATAGGATAGTTTTATTCTTGATACAGATCTATAGATTTTAATAGCGCTACTTCTAAAATAGATTAAAGTTCATAAGTCATGTTGTGCAAAAAACTGTGAGATTAGGTTCTGTATATTTTTGTGAGGTAATTAAGTGGCCTGATTTCCACTAGTAAAGGAAGTGCCCTAGTTCCCTTTAACGCCATTGAAGCCGTTCATTAAGATGACTGAAGTTAGAGAGTTCTTAAATCTTGGCCCATAGTCTTTGAAGAAAACAGAGAGCCAAATCCAAGGAGATGTTCAGTGAAAGTCTAAAATCCACAATGATGCCCTAATTCTCCACTGCTGCATGTCTCCCCTGGTCATGTACAGCTGGGTACAGTCGTTGTAAAATATTACCAGGAAAGAGCTTTGCACATGTATAGAAAATCAAAACCTGGCTTTTGCAGACATGTATGCTGAGTATCAGGCAAAATACTGTCACTACCAAGATCCTTCACACAATGACTTTAAACTATAGCAGGCAATTACTACTTCAATTTTACTGATAGGAGCCTAAAATAGAGGCACAAAGCAAACTAGCCTAGATAGAAATGCCCAGGAAAATCAATAGAGTTAATATCTAGAGTGGATTAGTTAAACCACAAACAATTCTATGTAGACATCCATTCAAAATTAAAGCTGCTTTTATTCTATTCAATGTTATTTTATTCTGAAAGTGAATTAATTTAAATCAAATTGCAGCCAGTTCTGTTGTGAATAAGAGCATGCAAATTGAGTTTCAATACAGTTCACAGGCACTTTTAATTTACACCTTTTGTTAATTTAATTAATTGTCCTGAGTGCCTGAGCTCACATAGGAAGTGTGCCAAGGTGCAAAGAGTTAAGGATGAGGCTCTCAGCTGCAGAGTTTGTCCTCTTCAGCCGTCCTTCCTTGGGGTGCTGTTCAATCACCCTCCTTATCACCAGACAGTGGGAGCCAGAGGAGGTGTTCCTGTCTTTCCGTGTCACCTATGATGTAGTGACAGCTCTCAGGGAGAGCATTTCATGCTTTGAATGGGAGGACTGGACAAACATGCAGCACCTAGTGACTAGGGGCCAGGAGGAAGCACTCGACCCAGGAGAGTGCATTCATTGACCTCTGTAGGCACCGAAAGCAGAGAAGTAGTGTGACACACTGCAGGAGATACAGACTTATGTTTTCTGTGATCAGCCTAAAAACCCAACAGTCAACTCCACTACTTGACCAAGATCAGATCTATGGAGGTGTAGCTCAGTGACAAACATTATAAGTTTTTACTTAGAAAGGTCTATAAATACCCACTGCATCTTCCTTCCTACTTTTTTTTCTCCATCATCTTCAGCTTGAAATTTAAGTTCATTGTAGCAAGTCTTTGTGCACTTTTTATCCTTCTCAAAACTGAAGTGATCTACTGGAGGGACTGCATCCACCTCAGGGCATTGCAATTTTATCAGTGTCTGTGAGGTTACTGTACTACCGCAGGAATCACCTGTGGATCAGGCCCTACTGTGATCCATTGGCAAAAATCCTACAACCCAGCTAATAGTCAAATACTCCTCCACAATACAAACTTGCATGGAATGTCGTGCATCCGCTTCCACCCATGTGTAGCCACTTTCTAGGCAAAGCCACACGTTTTAAAGTTTCTCCTTTTTTTTTTTTTTGAGCATTATTTCCTTCAGCCCAGTCATGCATGGTTTCCTCAGTTCTCTGCTCTTCAGTCTGTCCATCCCACCTTGGTATGAATATGGCCAGAAGTCATTTTAGCCATCCATTTACAATCATATCAGAGAAAAAAAAAAATGAAAAAGGCTTTTTCTCTTGTTCTCCTGGCAGTTAGTGATGAGTCCATCAAGAAAAAGAAAAAAAAATACAGCGTCATCGTCCATAGTCCATGAATGGGAATTGCATTTCTCTCCTGTTCTTAAGAGTTTCCTAATAGGAGAAAGTAATATAAAACTGATAGAACAGTTATCCCTAAGAGGCTGCTTACTGAGTGAAGCATATGGGATGCAAATGGGTTTTTTTAAGAAGGAGAGAGTAAAGTATAAAAAAAAAAAAATTGCTCCAAGACTTAGAGTCTGACTGCCTCCCGTGTTCAGTAAAGAAACTCAGGACAATCTTGAATCCCCTTGAAGAGAGCTGCTGAGCAGAACTTCAGCTCCTTCAGAAGGCCACGCACATTTTTAAAATAGTCTTTAAACCCCGTAACTATTTAATCCTAAACAGCTCACAGCGACGAGTAAAAGTGGCAATCCTGAAATCTCGGGGGATAGGAAATTTCATTTTCGGGGACGGAGCAGACGAAAGTCGCTTCTGTACGGGAGCCGGCTCTCTAGTTGTAGCAAGAAATGTCCTGCTTTGCTTATTTGGCAAGCCGGTTCTGGAAGCGCCCCCACGGCTCAGCCACTGCCGGGGGACACGGGAGGCACCGCGCCCCGGAGCGCCGGGCTGGCCCCGTGTGACCCGCCAGGCCCCGCAGCCACAGCGAGCACCACGTTTGAGGAGACAGCAAAAACAAACAAACAACAAACCCCAAACAACCAACCCACAAGAAACCAGAAAGGAGGGAGGGAAAGGGAGCTGCCTGACCTCCCCCGACGCCCCCCGGCCGGGACAGGAAGCCTGCGGGCCGGGGAGCCTCCGCGGAGCCGCCACCCGCCCCGGCCGGGGCTGCCTCTCCCGGGAAAAAGCCGCTCGGGGGACGCCGGGGAGCGAGGGTCGCCGCGCAGCTCTCCCTGCCGGCGGTGGGTGAGGGCGGGGGCTGTCCCCAGGCCTCCAGACTGGCGGGAAGAGGCGAGTCCGCCCGGCTCTTTCCCCTTGGAGGGAAAAGCAACGGGGAACGGAGAAAGATGCATTTCTCTGGGCTTCGACTGCGTGGCTGTCAGCGCTGCGTGCTGCCAGCTGAGCGGGCAATCCCGCCGCAGCGAGTGCTCCGGGGGCTCCACGCTTTATGGGGCCACTGGAGAAAGAGATACGGGAGCCATACAGACAGGACCAAAGCACAGCAAGAGGCTTGGCCCGTGGGTCGCGGTGCTGGTGCTGCCCCACGGAGCCCCTGCCTGTCGCAGCGCACCTGTCGCAGGGGCGAGCCCGAGACCTGGCAGAGGTGCAAGGGCTTGCCTTCCTTGTTGCGTCCTGGGAAAGTCCGTAATTTCTCACCCAAGGAGCAGGTAGATCTCTCAAAAAATAATTAAAAACAAAAAAACCCCTAGTTTGGGCAAAATGAAAACAGAAGTTTCCCGGAGGAAGGACTTCAGCGAGGCTGCCAGGAGGATTTAGTGGCCTGATCCACGACAAACGACGCTGACATAAGCTCTATTCGGGGAGGCAACCATAGGATAGCTCAGGTTTCTGTAGGAAAACAGCATGTGGGACTTGTGCCCCAGGGGAAAATAATATCATAAAGCAGCAGGAGCTATTTCCAGAGTGAGCAGAAATTACAAATTCAGCGGCACCGACGCGTGACATGAAAGATTTCTGTGCAAAACCCCGAGACAGCTCGAAAACGCACCAACATCCCCGGGTGATTCGCGTGCTTTAGCAGCGATGCGGACATCCACCTTCGAGCCTGTGTCCCCCCATGTTTGCAGGAGCCTCTCGAGCAGCTGCAGCCCAGGCCGGGTCACACGGACTTTAACTCAGACCTACGAAACCTCGCCCCGCTCGGAAAGGCGATGTCTGAGCCCGGGCAGCATTTCCCGGCCGCTCCCGGGGCCCCCAGCACGAGGGTCCCGGGCGGGAGCAGGCCCGGCTATCTCAGATCTCCCTGTATCGTTACAGCACAGACAACGAAAGAGAATTTGGGGTGGGGTTTTTTTGTTTATTCGGGTTTTTAAAATATTCTAGAAACCCCCACGTCGAGCACTAAAACTGCTGAGTCTAATCCCAGATTTCAAAAGCGTTTGTACTTCAAAATGCAGTCGGGCGCCACAGGCTGCTCCTGCTAGTCCACTTCTCCCGAGAGATCCCGATACTTTTTTGGGTTGTTTGTTCGTGGAAATTTTTTCGTGGGTCTTTGTTTTGGTTCGTTTGGGTTTTTCTGGTTTTTTTTGGTGGTTTTTTTTTTTTTTTTGGTTGGTTGCTTGGTTGTTTTTTGGTGGGGGTTTTTTTCTGTATTTTGGTTTAGTTTGGTTTTTTGTTCAGATCCAATCAAAGGGGCCATTGTGGGGAGTGCGTCCCAAGTTCCCTGGAGCTGTCTTCGCCATTCCCGCGGCCGCTCACTTCTGTTGTGTCTGAGCAGCCGCGGAGCTTTTAGTAACTCTGCAAACACGAGCATGAAAAGGATGTCCCGGTAGGGCAATGAGGCATGAAATCCCGCTGTTCCTTTACATAGCAGCAACATCCACACGAAAGGGCAAACACCCGACGTGCCACCAAATGTAATTGCAGAGATGGCGGATGTCGGCGCACAAAAGAGCTGGCGCCGGTTTCTCTTTCGCCACGGCCCTTTGCCGCACGCACACCCGCGACCGACCCAAACCACCTGTACCTTCCACGGGATTTAACCGAGTGGAAAACTGAGTCATTGGTACCGCCAGCCGCTAAATATAAAGCAGCCAGGGCAAACTCCGCCTGCAAGCAGAAGCGGCACCGGCGCTGCCGAGCGGAGCCGCGCCGGGAAGGTGCCCGCTCCCTCCAGCCCGTCGAGCTCGCAGCCTGCCCCGAAAGGAAAGCCGGAGTCATCGGCCCCTCCGGCCCCTCTTGCCTCCCTCCCCGGCCCGCCGGGCCTCCCTCCCTCTGTCCGGAGCAGCATCGTGCTGTCGCCGTCTGGAAACGCGGAGAGGCGAGAGCAGGGCGGCCACGGTGCCACGGCGAGGATGGCGGGGCCATGCCGCGCTGAAGGGGAGACTCTTCGCCGCTCTGTGGTTTTGCGGCGATGCCGGCAGCTGCTCCCCGCGTCTCTCTCCGGCAGGTGCTGCTCCCCGGAGCCCGGGCCGGGTAGCCGCAGCCCTGGGCGGCCAGGCGGGGCGGGGGGGGGGGGGCGCCCCT